>JAZKJV010005437.1:0-543373 GCA_037367405.1 Ottelia alismoides
TGGTGCTCTCCTAGGAGAAAAGTCACTTCATGGTGACGGAGGGCATTGTGTTGGGGCATGTCATCTCCAAGAGAGGAATGGAGGTTGACCCTACCAAGGTGGATGTGATCAGACGACTCCAACCACTAACCAACGTCAAGCAGGTGCGATCGTTCCTCGGGCATGTTGGATTTTATCGGAGATTCATTAAGGATTTTTCCAAGATTGCCCGACCGCTAACTGAGCTTTTAGGTAAAGACATGGAGTTTGTTGTTGATCACAAATGTCTTGATGCCTTCAAGCTATTGCAAGGGATGATCATGGACGCACCTATCCTACAAGCCCTAGACTGGTCTCTACCTTTTGAGATCATGACGGATGCCTCAGATTTTTCTGTTAGGGCTGTGTTAGGACAGAGGAGAGATGGCGTCCCGTTTGCAATTCACTACGCTAGCAAAGTTCTTGATACCGCTTAGCGTAACTATACAGTTACGGAAAAAGAGATGCTTGCGGTAGTGTTTGCCCTGGACAAGTTCAGATCTCACTTAATTGGATCCAAGGTAATTGTGTTCACTGACCATACGGCTCTACGGTACTTGATGGAGAAGAAGGATGCGAAGGCACGTCTTCTTCGTTGGATTTTACTTATCCAGGAATTTGATTTGGATATTCATGATAAACCTGGAAAGAAAAATGTAGTAGCCGATCATCTTTCTCATCTCGAAGATCTTAATACTTCCGAGGATTCACCAATTCGAGACTCCTTCCCTGACGAGTTGATTTTTGTTATCGACTCACTCCCATGTATGCCAATATCGTGAACTATCTTGTATCCAAGAAGGTTCCCGAGGGTTGGCCTAAGAGCCACATCGACCGACTTAAGTCAGATGCGAGACACTACCATTGGGAGGATCTGATCCTTTTCTTTGAGGGACCTGATTGTGTCTTGAGACGGTGTATTCCTCAGGAGGAATACCAGAGCGTCCTTTCTTTATGCCACGGCTTGGAGGCAGGAGGACACCACTCCGGGAAGAGGACCACATGGAAGGTACTTCAGTGTGGTTTTTACTGGCCAACTCTGTTTTGCGATGCCATCACCTTTGCGAAGTCGTGCCCAGTATGCCAAAGAATGGGAGGAACCGTTGGTCCCAAGGATGAGATGCCAATGCAGCCTGTCATCATTTTTGATGTCTTTGACGCCTGGGGCATCGACTTCATGGGTCCATTCCCAGTTAGCCACAGATTTGAATACATCCTTCTTGCGGTAGATTATCTATCCAGGTGGGTGGAGGCTATCCCAACCCGAGTCGCAGACAGCAGACCTGTCTGTAAATTCATCAGAGATCATATCATCTCTAGGTTCGGGATTCCCAAAATGATGATATCAGATGGGGGTAGCCACTTTGTGAACCGGGAGGTGAAGAAACTCCTGAAGGACTACGGCATCGCATGCCATGTCGCTAGCCCTTACCACCCACAGACTAATGGTATGGCTGAGGTGTCAAATCGGGAGGTGAAGATTATATTGCAAAAGCTTTTCCGCCCAGACAGGAAGGATTGGTCTCAGATCTTGGATCAGATCCTATGGGCGTATAGGACATCTTTCAAGACACCGCTAGGAACCTCCCCTTTCCGAATGGTATTCGGAAAGCCGTGCCATTTGCCCGCAGAACTAGTGCATAAATCAGAATGGGCAATTAATAAGGTCAATTGGAACACACACCTTGGGCAGAAGCAGAGAGAAATGGATCTGAATGAGCTTGTGGAAGTCGGAAATTGTGCATATGACAACAGTTTGGTGTACAAGGACAAGGTGAAGCGTTGGCATGATAGATATATCAGATGAAAGACCTTTGTTCCTGGACAGAAGGTATGGTTGTTTAATGCAAGGCTGAAGACTTTCCAAGGCAAGTTGAAATCCAAATGGACGGGACCATTCATTGTCTAAGCGGTGCATGATAGCGGATGTGTCGAGATCTCAGATCTCGCAGATGACGCACCGACATCCCTTGTGAATGGACGACTGTCGAAACACTTCGTCGAATCCAATGAGTAATTAGTCCAGGTTGAGGAGATTGTGTTTATGTGCGAGACAGATTCAGCAGATACACCTCGAGTCGAACTGTGCAGGAGACCTTGCAGCAGTGAGCTCCAGCCATCAGCAGCATCTTGAAAGATTCAGACCGACTCACTTGTATATACCATCATTTCTGTACATTCTGTCCTTTCCCTCCCGCAACTTTAGTAACTCATCCTAGCTTCATCTATCTCTATCTTGGACTATACTTAGGATGACCAGATCCTAAGTATAGGGGGATGAGCTACCTGAGTCTGTTCTCTGTAAATCCTCTAGATCACATCGGTTCTCATACTCACTCCTTTCCTATGCTTAGGCTGACCCAAGCCTAAGAATAGGGGGAATCGATGCCCATCTTGTATATACTCATCCATTTCCCCCTCTTTCCCTCGTCCGCCCCATTTTTGATCTTCTTCTACACTTAGGCTGTCAGAGCCTAAGTATAGGGGGCGGTGCGACTTCTATAGTTTTGTAATTTTAGCTCTCCTACGCTTAGCACGAGCTATGTCTTTTCCGTCGCTTTTCATTCTTTGAGGACATAGAACACGCTAATTATAGGGGGCGTGTATATATTACATATATACTTTACCCATAGCTCGTACTTTTGCGTATTTTCGTGTATTTTTGTATATATTACGCAATAATTACGGGTGGGTAAAAATTTGAGAATTTTTTTTGTAAAATACTTGTATCATAGGAGGTATACCAGAGTGTTAAAAAATGTGTTGAAAATAAGGCTTCTTATTTACTCTTGCATATCATCTCTGCATCTGAAAAGAAAAGAAAAAGAGGCTTGCATTTACATCCATCTACATAGCATGACATCAGCATCTCATATGCATATCTTGCATATGCAAGGTGGAAAGCTACTGGGTTCTGAACCAAGTTATGAGTATATATTGAGGATTGACTTGATTTGATCTTAGTCCACCTAATTTCAGAGGAACCTTATAGGAACTGGAGTTAAGATTTCTCAGGTCAAGTGACTTAATTTTTTGAGTCCACAAGTCTATGTTCACATGTCATCTTAATTAGTCTAAGTAGAATAACTCATGCACACGCATGATTCTTATAGACAGTGACCTAACTTGGATAAGCACAATGCACATAGCTCTTCATTGATGAGGTGGTGAGGAGGTAGAATCCTTTAGCTTGGAGTAGCACATGGGTGGAAACATCCGTCCTCCTCTAGGGAGGGTAGTGCGTCTCAACCTAGTCTGGTAGTGTTGACGTCTAAGGACGGGATGTTGTGGGTTGCAATAATGCTTCAAAAGAGGGATAGTCTACTGGCTCAAGAGGAAAAAACTCCTGATGTACTTGCTGCACCTTGTATGGGTAAAAAAAAATGCAAGAACTCCAAAAAAATCAGACAGGTCCAAGTGAAAATAAAATACCTGTCGGAGCATGTATACTAGTAAGAAGTCTGCAGCTGGATGACTTGGCTACACTGGTCAGGCATCCCAGGATAGGTAGCTATACTGGCTAACATCCATTCTTTTCTCTACCTCCTCCTCTTGAGCTGGTCGCACTTGAACTTAGAAGGGAATACCCCGCTCCTTGAGGACAGAGTTACTGGACTGGTTTATTGAGTTACCTTGTTAGAGGAGGCTGGTTCCGAGTCATTTCTGATGTGAAGAGTTACATTTCACTTACACACTACAAGTAAGAATCATAGTCATCAGAAATATGCGTTTGAGGATTTGTTCTGACCTGACTATTGAGGAGTCTTGAATAGAAGACTTGTGGAACTTGAAGTCTGTTAGGTCTAAAGTTCAGGTCCCAATAAGGTTCCGCCACACAATTAATCCAAAGGTCGAGTCAAGCCTCATTTTCAACTTTTGTTCATGACCTTGGTATGGAACCCAAAATCATTTCACTCTTGCATTTCATTTAGTTGCTCGGGGACGAGCAAGGTTTAAGTATAGGGGGTTGATGAATCCGTGATTCATCACTCTAAAAGTTGAAAATAGAAGCTTGTTCCCAAGTAAATAGATGCATATTTCCCTTTATAATGCATAAATAGCATTCATACATGCATTCATAATACATGCATTATAGCATTCACATTTTGCATTAAATAAGAAGCCAAGATCACTTGTAAATTATTCACATATTAAAATAACACCTCCCTTATATTATGTACACCTGTAGTTAATAATATAAGGAAGCTAGCCAGAAACCTCCTGTGTAAAAATATCCAATAAAGCCCCAGAATCCCTGATCCATAAAATGCCCATAGCTCCCCCATACAAACTCCAAAATAGATCTACTCACTTTCAGATTAATAAACATTAAAAGACCTTTAAAATGAGACTGATTTCATCCAATTTGGAGATCATATAAAAAAGTTGGATTTTTGGGCCTCTTTGTATACTATATATGTGTATATTTGTACTCTGATATTTTGTATCATATTTGACCTCATCTCCGTCTTTGGTCAACATGAAACTTGTAGATCTCATCAAGATCTACAACTTTCATGTTTTGAGTTTTTCCAAATTCGGCCTTCTTCTCTCTCTACATTCATTTCTAATCTCAGCTAATCACAGCTGGCCCCGTGGCGCCCTCTGGTTGCGCCACGCGGCCCGCTCCCCTTGCCCTAGCCGCCCCTGCTCTCAGCCGTTGGATTTCTCTCTAGATCCAACGGCCATCTGCGCTCCACGTACACCTTTCACTTTCATCGTCTCATCATTTCCCCCTTCTCATCTGAACCGCCTGTTCGTGCCTCTCCAACAGCGCGCCACGTGGCGCATTATGCGCCATCAGATCTCGCCTTCAGCTCTTTGATCTGCACCGTCCACTAGCGCGTTAACTCTAACCATCCGATCAAGTCCTTGGGCTCATCTCCACCGTTGGCCGGCGCCGCTTCCCTATCGCACCACGTGGCGCATTCAACACCCTTAGATCACGTCGCCTTGACTTTATCTCAGCCGCCCGCTCGCGCCTCGCCTTCGGCGCGCCACGTGGTACCATCACGACCCGTGATCAATGCGCCCCAGATCAGATCCAAGCCGCTCCATCCCACCTTCTTCTCCACCGTTGGATCACAAGATCCAACGGTGAAGGCCTCGTCTTCCACCTCCAGCGCCCCTCTCTCCCACGTTCTCGAGCTTGCACGAGGGGCTTGCCCCTTTTTATTTTCGGACACACGCCAGCCACCCTCGTCGACCGCCAACACCACCACGATCACCCCCACTCTTCTCTCATCCTCGCCAATTCCCTCTATCTCCATGATGACCACCATAGACGCTCCACGAACCCCACTAACCTCACCTCGTCACTAGCCCGGTCGTCGACTTCATCCTATAAATACTCGATCACCGGCCATCTTCACACCCATCCGCCACCCAGAGAAGTTCCTTGAGCTCAGAGCATTATTTTGGTGACAACAATCGAGTGCCTCATCGAACGACGACCGGTTTCTTCTCCGGCGAGATCCACGGCGAGGTTCGCCGTGTCGCAGCCCTCCTCCGCGAAGCTGCTTGAGCTTGGGACCTTACCGATCCCTCGAGCGACGACCTGGAACTCCAATCAGAGCTCCAATCCCCAAGTAAACTCCTCCATCTTCTTTGATCTTCTTCTGATTTTTCTTTGATTTTTCTTCGATTTAATTCCACCTCCACCGTGATCTTCTCGCCCAGCATCGATTCCTCTGAGCTCCACGACGGAGTTCCGACCTTCGCGCACCAGCCCTTAGCTTCAAACACAGCACTTCACTTTCCATCAGCTCCAGCTCCACCACCTGGGCGGAGCACCATCGTCGGACATCTCTTCACACCGCCTTAGGCCTCGTCGTCCATCCTTCACATCTCCACTAGCACGCACACGCTTCGGCTATCTCCTTTAACCCCCTGCAGGTACACCCAGTTCACTGGCCAGGAGTTCATCGGAGCTCCTATCGAGCTTCATCGCCAGCGAGCTCCGACGCGCCTCTGAGCCTTCTCCGCACCTCCGCGCATCTTCGAGGATATCTCCAAGCCCCCGGAGAGCTTCACCATTGCCAGGAGGATCGGCCGGAGCAAAGCCTTCCTTCGACGGAGCCCCGCCAACTCCTCCGCAGGTGGCAGAGGATCGTTGAAGGAGAAGTCCAACGACCGTTCGATCATCTTGATCGAACGGTCATCTTCACACCACGTAGTCATCACCGGAGCAGCACATCACCGTTGGATCGATCAGTGATCCAATGGTCAGCATTCAGCCGTGTCGCCCCCCTCCATCAACCTCCAAGCACCGTTGGATCAATCCAGATTCGACGGTTACTAGTTCGCCACGTCTTCATGAGCAGCAGCCGTTGGATCACTCTAGATCCAACCGTCCAGAGCATGCCACGACTTCGGTTCGAGCCTCTTCCCCCGACCTCTAGGCTCGGACCACCCGAAGCTACTCCGAGCCTCCCTCCAGACCTCTAGAGCGCCCGAGCCGAGATCCGAGCCACCGACGCCACCCGAACCTAGGCGCCCCACGTGAGTAGCACGTGCGCCTTAGTAAATTGCACACAAGGCCCTGGAACTTTCAGAAATTGCAAATTGATCCCTGTGAAGGGCCCCCACATGAGGAGCACGTGTAGCCATGGAGAAATTGCATTCAACCCCCAGCATTATAGGTAATTGCATTTAAGTCCTTGTCAGCATGTTTATTTTTTATGTAATTTTTATTTCCTGTATTACAATTACACCCCGGTCTTTGCACACATCCCTAGGTGTCATATTTCATCATTTTTGAGTTTCAAAAGTTGCATGTTGTAGCTTAACTTGTCCTTTATCTGTTGTGACACTTGTCAAATTTTTGTGGTATGAGTAGAATTTTAAATTAATTAATTGGTTTATTTCGGTGGTATTTTGCCTAATTGGACCTTTTAATTAATAGTTAAATCTCTGTAACTCCAAAAATTCCCAAAATATCACAGTAGCTCTAGGATAGTTGACTTAACATGGCATAAAAATTTCATCTCATTTGGACACATTTCGAGGACTGGATAAATTAATTGCTGATTTCCTTAGTTTAATTTTAATAGGTTCATTTCACATTAAAATTAAGGTTTGATTGACAATTTTCCTAGATTCCTCATCATTAGATCTATCTAGGATAATTTTATTTCCCTAAAATTTTGTGATTTGGTATTAATTAAAATTAAATTAGTGAAAATCACCCTGCATTCATTTTAAATTCACGGTAAATTCGTTAAGTGTCCAAAAATTCCAAAAAAATTAGGATAACTTAATTTCATCATAGTTCATCATCTGGCCAGTTTTTATAATTTTTGGACTTCATTTGATACCTTAACTGATTTAACTTTAAATTGGCTCGATTTTTGCATGTATCTGCATAGAAAATAGAAAAAGATAAAAAAACATTCCTCGAAAATTGAACACGTGGACTTTGCTACAAATTCACGTAAGGAGACAGATGCCTCCCTGAGTTCGACCTTGGACTTCACCAAGTAAAAAATTTGCCGCTTGAAATTAACTTGAATCTAATTAAAAGTGGTTTTTGATATTCGCTCTCGTTATCAGACTGCAACGAACATTTAATATTAATTTGGACATTAATTTGCCTGAATTAACAAAGGTAGCGGGAGCGGTTGTCACTATACAGGGATATAATATGGAATTACTCAAAGTTATGGGTGTAAAAATCCCTTTTTATTTAAAAGAATTTGGTAATGAATAAATTAAATAAAAGAATGTGTGTTGTAGATAGTTTTTTACATATGATGAATATATACAAGTGATAAATAAATTTCTAGAATTTTTGGGCCTTATCTCCCCTCTACTTTATTCCTCGCCGACCAGGTCAAGTCTTGACCTTCTCTTGTGGTTAGAGTCAGCCTGTATATATTGCATATATGCAACCTTTATTTTATTTATTTTCCCTGTATTTATTTATTAATTTTAGGTTAAAAACGTGATAATATACAATATTTAAAAGAACTAGGGTTAGTTAAAAATGGATTTATTGATATTTACAGGTATTTTATAAGTAATTTTAAGCTAAAATAAATGAATAAAGATGATGAAATGTAGATTCATCACCTGGTTAAAAAGAGCTCGAGGGTTATAAGACAACCTGAAAGCTATGGATTCCAAGTATCATGAGAGTCTGATGATTATCAAACCTCATTGATGAATATTTGGGTGACCGTGACACGGATAGTTGAATGTAAGCTACGATGTCTGAAATAAACTCCATGCATAAGAAGGATGTATGGACCATCGAAGATCCCCCAAGGGGGGTCAAACCCATTGGGTGCAAATGGATCTTCAAGAGAAAGAGGGGACCCAATAGGAAGGGTTACACCCAAAGAGAAGGAATCAACTATGATGAGACATTCTCTCATATGGCCATGCTTAAATCTATCAGGGCATTACTTGGTATAGCTAGACACCATGACTATGACATCTAGCAGATAGATATCAAGACACCATTCCTCAATGGATACCTCGAAGAGGATATCTATATGGAGAAGCCTTGGGGCTTCATAGTTGAGGAAAGTAAAGTGTGCAAGCTGAAGATATCCATCTATGGACTCAAACAAGCTTCTCGTAGTTGGAACATCCGATTCGATGAAACCATACCGAGTTATGATTTCATGCAAAATTCGAATAAACCATGTGTGTACAAGAAGCTTAGTGGCAGTATCATCATGTTCATTGTGCTTTATGTAGATGACATCCTTATCATTTGGAATGATACATGGATGATGACTACTGTTAAGATCTTGTTGTCCAATACATTTGAGATGAAAGATCTCGAAGAAGCCTCTTATATATTGGGTCTAAAACTGTTCATAAATAGAGAAAAGAGGATATTGGGACTATCACAATAAGGATACATCAAGAAGATCTTGGAAAGATTCAATATGGATAATTCCAAGAAAGTCTTCCTCCCCTTAAGATATGGTATTCACCTATCTAAAGGGATGACTCCTCATACTGTTGAGGAAAAGATAGCCATGATCGGATGCCCTTATGCATCGATTGTAGGAAGCTTGATGTATGCCATGATGTGTAAGTGAATAGAGATTTGTCATACAATGGGAGTGGTAAGCCATTACAATCCTACAATGGAGAGAAATATTAGACCGTAGTGAAGAGCATCTTTAAGTACATAAGAAGAACTCAAGAGTATGTCTTGGTTTATGGAGATAATCATCTCCATGTCTTAGGGTACACTGATTCATACTTCAATTCAGATATGGATGATAGGAAGTCAACATTAGGCTTCTTATTCATGTTGAACGATGGTGCTCTGAGCTGGAAAAGCAAGAAGTAGGACACCACAACTTAATTAACAAGTGAAGAAGAATACATAGGGACATCAGATGCTTCTAAAGAGGTTGTATGTTTGCACAAGTTTATCTGGAATTTCGCGAAGTCTCATCATCATAGTCTCTCATCCCATTTCTCAAAGATAACATGTGTGTCATATTTCAAGCAAAGGAACCCTGGTGGCATCAATGAGGCAAGCATGTTAAGAGGAAATATCATATCATTCAAGAGATCTAGAAACATGTTGATATCTCAATCACCAAGGTTTCCTCTATAGACAACATTGTTGATCTGCTAACTGAGCCATTGATTCAAAGGGACTTTGACCATCATGTTGTAAATACGAGGTTAAGAGTTGTACATGAATGATGCCAAGGGCCAGTGGGAGACTGTTGGACTTGTAAGACCTTGGTGACCCATTAATGCAATAAAAAATATTATTTTACCATGTCTATTTGGAATAGTGATTGCAAATGCACTTAATATTAAGATCCCTTTGTACAATTAGATTTATGTACCGTGGCCATATTAAATACCATGTAGTTGGGAGGACACAACCAACGTTAACATGTGATATTCAATAAAGATATCCAATCTGAGAAAGAGATGGCAATATTTCTCTAAGGATTTATTTTCGATTGATTTCTTGATTCAGGTTCTCTACATAGTGTTGGAATAATTAAATCAAAGAATTGACTTGACGAGATCGAGATAAACTAAGACTTGAATCGTAAATGTCATGATCAGGAACATATCCTTTGATTGGAGACAGATATACATCCATATGCCTGAGTATGCATATTTGATAGACCAACAGGTTGGGGACCTAACCAAGGTCCATATACCATGCGAGTTGGTGTACATATGAAGACATATGAGAAGTATGGTCTCTCAAAGGAATCATACATGTTCATATTTGATGAGCATGGAGAGATAGATCACTCATGAGATAATTTGGGGTCATAATAACTTCCATGCAAGGTCATCTTGCTTATGAAAAGAGACACAAATTCAATAGATTAGTATATGCTTTTGGAAAGTATATTATGTTAGCCATGTGAGCTCGGGGAGATCATAAGAATTAAACCTGCTCTTTTCACGCATCCCATATTTGTCGAGGATAATGCAACCATGAGTTCCAAAGGAGACTGAATCCAATTCTCTGGGAAGTTGTGAAGAAAGAGATCAAGAAAAGATGCAAAACAAGATTCATAAACCCTATTTCTGACTCCAAGTGGGTGACCCTACTTCATGTTGTCCCAAAGAAGTCAGGAATTTAGATGGCCACAAACGAGGAGGGGGTAGAGATTGTGACATGAGTACCCCATGTTGTGGTGTGTCTGTGTCGATTACAGGTGCCTGAATGTTGAGAGCAAGAAAGACCACTTTTGCTTGCCATTCATTTATTAGGTCTTGGAGAGACTGGCAGGGAAGGGTTCTTCTGTTTTCTTAATGGGTACTCGGGCTATAATCAGGTAGCCATAGCTCCCGAGGATCGAGAAAAAACAACATTCACATGTCCATTCGGCACCTACACGTTCAGGCGCATGCCCTTCGAGTTCTACAATGCCTCAGGCACATTTGAGCGATCCATGATTGTCTTATTTATGGAGATGATGGGAGATTTCTCATAAGTATTCATGGATTCCTTTGATACATGTTTAGCATTTTTTTGACCGAGTCCTCATGAAGTGTAGGGAGGTTAATCTGGTACTCTCCTGGAACAAAGCTATTTTATGTTTACGGAGGGTATCATGTTGGGAATGTCATATCCAAAAAGGAATAGAGGTTGACCCTGCCAAGGTGGATGTGATCAAGAAATTTGAGCCACCAACCAACATCATATCAGAGGAGTCTTTCTTAGGGCATGTTGGATTTTATTGAAGATTTATTCATGATTTTTTAAAGATCTCCCATCCACTAATTGAGATCTTAGGAAGAGACACCGAGTTAATTATCAATCATAAATCTCTAGAGGCCTTTTAACTCCGAAAAAGAAAGATTTGTGAATCAGCTATCTTATAAGCCCCTGACTGGTCTCTTCCCTTTGAGATCATGATTGATGCATTGGATTTTACTGCCGGAGCTATGTTAGGACAGAGATGAGATGGGATTCCATATGCAATTCACTATGCAAGCAAATTTTTGGATCCCGTACAAAGAAATTACACAATGACTGAAAAGAAAATGCTCGTAGTAGTTTGGGTCCTAGAGAAGTTCAGATCATAAATTTTGGGCTCCAAGGTGATGATTTTCACTGATCACGCATCAATCAAGTACTTGATAGAAAAAGACGGATGTAAAGGCACGTCTTATTAGGTAGATCTTGTTAATCCAGGATATTGATTTGGAAATTAAGGATAAACATGGAGTGAAGATTGTTGTAGCTGATTACCTTTCCCAAATCGAGCAGAAAGATAAACATGATAGTTAATAGATTCGGGAAACTTTCCTAGACAAGTTAGTTTATGATATTCGCTCATTCCTGTGGTATGTCAACATGGTGAACTACCTTATCTCTAAGAAGGTTTCCAAGGGTTGGACTAGGAGCAGTGGACCAAATGAAGTTGGATTCGAGGAGATACCACTGGGACGATCCGTTTCTTTTTTTTTTGAAGGGTCGGATTGCATTTGACAAAGGTGCATTCCTCAGGAGGAATACCAAAGTGTCCTTACACATTATCATAAAACTGAGGATAGGAGTACCATTCAGGAAAGAGAACCACACAAAAGGTACTCCAATATGGATTTTACTGACCGAACTTGTTTAGAGATGCCATTGATTTTGTACGGTCTTGCTCTATTTGTCAGAGAATGGGGGACTGTTGGGTATAGAGATGAGATCCCCATGCAACTGATGAATTTCTGTGATGTTTTTGACGCATGAGGAATTGATTTTATGGGTCCCTTTCCCAACAGCAATGGACATGCATACATATTGTTGCCAGTTGAGTATTTTTCAAGGTAAGTGGAGGCTATCTTGACCCCAACCGTAGACAACAAGACTGTCTGTAAGTTGATCAAGTATCATATCTATGCGAGGTTCAAGGTTCCAAAGGTTTTGATTTCTGATGGGGGTAGCCACTTTGTGAGTAGATAAATGAGATCATTGGCTAAGGACTACAAATTCGAGCATATAGTGGCCACTCCTTATCACCCACAGTTTAATGACATGCCAGAGGTTTCTAATAGAGAGATGAAGAGTATTCTTCATATGTTGGTTCTTCTCGATAGGAAGATCTGGTCTCAACTTTTGGACCAAGTTCTGTGGGCCTAAAAGACAACCTACAAGACTCCACTCGATACTTCATCTTTTAGGATGATCTATGGTAATTCATGCCAATTACTTGCAGACTTAATTAAAAAATCAAAATGAGCGATCAAGAAGATTAATTGGAGTTTTTACCTGAGGAATCTCTATCGTGACTTGAATCTGAACGAGCTAGTTGAAATTCGAATTCGGGTGCATGACAACAATGTGCTCTATAAGGACAAAGTCAAGAGATGGCATGCTCAACACATGAGGCATAAGACATTTGTCCCTTTGCAGAAGGTATGGGTGTTTAAAACCACTTTAAAGATGTTTCACGGGAAACTCAAATCTAAATGGATGGGTCCCTACATTGTTACAGATGTGCACAAAAATGGTAGTATTGACATTGCTGATCTTAGAGATAATACACATGCATTTTCAGTTAATAGGTAGTTGTTGAAACATTATGTCGATTCTAAACAATAGTTAGTACAAGTCTAGGTCATCAACTTATTGCAGAGCGAGCACAACGGAGACACATCAGAACACTCTTCATGAAGAGAAGCAGTCAGACCCAAGTTGTACAGATTCATCTTAATTATTCACATATTCACTTGTACATCCTCCAGATCTCATCGTACCCCTCCCCTTCTTCCAATACTTAGGCGGACTAGAGCTAAGTATAGGGGGTCCTAATACCTTCTGTATATATCCTTCTCATCCACTTCTTATCTTATCTACCCCATTCTCGCTCCTCTTATATACGTATATTGTCCGCGACCTACATATAGGGGGCGAGATGACTTCTATTTTCTTTCCTTTTTAACTCTCTTACGCTTAGCCCGAGCTATGGCTTCCCTGCACTTCTTGTGCTCTAAGAACATAGCACTCGCTAAGTATAGGGGGTGTGCATATTTTGTACATATTTTACTCATAGATGGTACTTTGTGTAAGTCTATACTTTATTTACAAGAACAGTAACAATCTTGTAAAAATAAAAAAACATTTTGCACTCTTGCACTTCATTCAACATCTCATTTATCCATGCATTCTTTGGTCGGATGTATCCTTGACACTTACACACACAAGACTTGAGAAGTTCAAGGACACTTGGTTTATGATGTTTTAAGATTCATAGTTAACCAACCTTAGTCATTAAGTTCTACGACTTAATTATTCACACCTCCCTAGTTTGAAAGATGTGCGTTCTATATTGCATACTTAGTCTTTTCCTAAAAGAATATAATCAATACCTCATATGCATGACTGTAGTTGTAAGGAGATGAGTTGGGATTTCACTTGAGGAACTGCGATGAGGGATTTGGGTTTGGACCTAATTTTATGATTCTATAGGATGGGTTAGAACTGATGAATGATTCATGAAACTTGAGTGTTAGCACATTCAGCCAGTATGAGAACATGGTTCTTATACTAATCTCCTGATATTAACCTATGTATCAGGGTTTGATGAAACTAAGTAGTTGTTGTTGATTAGTATGCGCCAACTTGGTAAAAGAGGTGGAGCTAGACAACTATCAAATAAATTTCGAGAGAAATTCTCTCATAAAAAAGCTCTCTCATTACAATTACAAATACAAAAAGCTTCCACCAAAGGCGAGTGCTCCCGACCTTTTCAAAGTATCCACTTGGACCAAAGCTATTAGGATAAGGAGTTAGCCTAGCACCCAAAAGAGATCTGCATCATATAGTGATACAAGTTTGGGTGTTGAAGATACGATAGGTACTCAAGAAAGGTGCACCTCGATGTACTCCCAGGAAAACAAGGGCAGAAGACTCTGAACTCTCTTGATGAATGCACTGACCAACAATCTAAAATACATGCGTTGAGTTAATATGTAACTCGAGAGTATCCTTGTTCCAATAAGAGGAAGAGAAGAAATTACACAAACCTATGCCCTCCGTCAAATGGCCTTCCATCTACACTTTTAAGACTGACAACTAAAGAGATGGTGGACTATATGCAAGAGCTGATTTATTCCCTATGTGTTGAGGATTGGGTTCTTAGGAGAGTCTCTTGGACTGGAACCTTGGGTGACGTTTTGAATCTACTCTTGTGACTACGGTCTACACTTAAATGTCATATCCTTACTATATATGTAGAAAAAGAGAGTCTCAGAACTAGAGAAGTTGGATACCTTTTGATTAGAATTTGCTTCAACTCAAAATTTCAAGATCACTAAACCAAGAGTTCTTCAACGGATCGAGTTTTGTATTCCCCATGCACAGTCAGGGGTTGATATGACTAAATCCTTCATTCTCTATTTGCTTGGGGATGAGCATGATTTAAGTATCAAGGGTTTATGAATAGACGATTCATCACTCTAAAAGAGTATAGTTAAGCTCAGTTCACCAAATTCATTGTCATTTAATCATATAAATTGCATAATTATCATTCATGCATGTATAAAATAATATTCGCATCTTATCATTCATCATTACATCAAAAGCGGAGCCAAGAATCCAATGCACAATTGACCTGTAAAATAGCTAACTTCATTGATTTTTGTCATTTTATTCTAACTCCAAACCACATGAAACCGACTTCATTGTGTACATATTACTAGCCTTTATAATGAAAAATCCTAAAAAATACTAACTTGTAAAATTGCTCAAAATAACCCAAACCCTAGTTTGAGACTAAATGCCTTAAAACATGAATATCTCTCTCATACGGTCTCATATGGTCCCATACTCACTTTTGAATTATGTACATTCAAGAACCTACAAAATAAGATCAAATTCAAAAGAATGAAAGTTCATATGTGAAACTTGGGTTTAGACTCCTCATTATATATTTTACATATGCCCCCCTTATTTTATTTATTTTATCCTTTTATTTCTTAATTATCAAAAACTAAAAAAATAATAATAGATTAAGTTGCAAATATTTAGTCTATATTTTCTCGGATTTTTATGATTTTTATCTTATTTAAAAATGACAAAAAATACAAAATACAAAAATACAGTATTTTATAGGTATAAAGTACCACCAAAAATATCACTTTTTACATATGTCTGATTTTGGTTTTAATGTCTTCATGAAAGTTGTAGATCTCATTGAGATGAACTACTTTTAAAGGGATACTTTATGATTTGACACTGTTTACTATTTTTTATTGATTTTCTTTGTATTTATTCTATGATTTTTTGGGCACGACACATGGCTGCTCTAGAAGCCACCATGTGTCGCTGCCAGATGAATATGTGATTCAGCATACTAAAAGATGAAAATAAAGATTCATTCCCGAGTAATTAGATGTATTTCATCATTTATTCAGCAATTCTATCGTTAATGCATTTAAAATTAATATTTGCATTTTAACACTCATATGTACATTCATAATCATCATCACATTTGCACCCAACTTCATGCAATTTTAATTAATTTATTATAACTCTAATTGACCTCAAACCACCTCCATTGTGTACATATTATATGTTAAGGAAAATAAAAAAAATACTAACTCAAATAATTCGCCCGTTAGGCAAAACTCCAATTTCAGACTACAGAAACTAAAATATTCATATCTTCCTCATACAATGCCTGATTTAGATC
Source organism: Ottelia alismoides (assembly GCA_037367405.1). Lineage (NCBI taxonomy): Eukaryota > Viridiplantae > Streptophyta > Magnoliopsida > Alismatales > Hydrocharitaceae > Ottelia > Ottelia alismoides. The sequence continues at coordinate 16,155 of JAZKJV010005437.1, forward strand.
TACTCACTTTTAAAATAATACATATTCAAAGACCTTCAAAACAAGACCAATCTCATAAAAATCAGAGCTCGTATATAAAAGTTGGGTTTTGGGCCTCTTTTGGGCATTGTGTATTCTACCTGATTTTGACCTACCATTTTATGTACATAATTAACAATTTCTCTTTTATTTATTTTTCATATATATTCTTTGATGAAATTTTTGTTAAAATCCATAAAAATCCAAATTCAAAATAAGGCTGAAATAAAAGAAACTAATGGAGTCCGAGTTTTCCCTGAGAGTCTGTACAAATATCTCCCATTTTCTTCTTTATTTTATTCTCTTATTTTCTTATTTAATAAAAATCCAGAAAATTAGATTATTGTGTAAATATTTATCCTTGATTTTATCATTATTTTTATTGATTTTCTCTTAAATAAAAATCACCAAAAAACTACAAAACCCCAAAATCAAGGTATACTATGTACATAGAGTACCCCAAAAATATCGTTTTGCACAGATGACCTCTTTTGATCTTGATCCCTTTATGAAATTTGTAGATCTCACTGAGAAGAGCAATTTTTCTGTTGAGAACCTTTTGATCCGAGGTATTTTGTTATTTCTTCTGGATTTTCCTTTTAGTTTTATTTCTCTATTTTTCTGGAGTTGACACATGGTCGCTCCTATAGCTGCCACGTGTCACTCATTCTAGCCACTTTTTTATTTCATTTTTATAAAAATAATAAAAATAAAATAAAAAAGAGAAGACCTCACATGCCTTGCACTTGAGGCCTTCCCCTTCCCCTTTTCCAACACGTGAGGCCTTCCCCTTCCCCCTTTCCAGTCAACCTCTTGCACACCTACACCAAGCCCCCCATATCCTATCCACTCAGTTACCTCCGGCCTAACGACCCACCCTCTACCAACCGCCGCCCCATTATCTCTTCCTTATCCTCCTTGCCATCACATCATTATCTCCACCCCTACTCTCTTATAAAAACCGCCCCCGACACTTGGAACCATCATCTGTCGTCTTCCCAGGAGAAAATAAGAGGGGGGGGGCTTGAGGTGGATCGCTGACAGGGACCCTTCCTCCGGTGAGTACTTGATGGCCGAGAAAACGCGATCCAAGACCCAGATGAAGGTGTAAAAATAAGGGTCGTTGCGACCCGGATCTCAAAGACTCAATTAACAAGAAAAAGAGACCACCAAATCAGATAAAACAATCAAACTTGAATAGCGGTCTTCGCTATTTATTTAACCTGGTATAGCGACCAGGGTCGAGCTAGAGGAGCGCGGATTGGCTCAAAAGAGCCTACGAAGTAGTCGAGAGATAAAAAATGGATAAAATATTTTTGGTGGATTTTATGTGTTTTTAATTTTTTTTGTTTTAAATTATAACGGAAATATAAGAAAATGATTAAAAAGAGTAAACCTAACAATTATTAAACACTCAAAAATGCTCAGAAAAATAAAATAAAATTACTTTTGTTTTTTTTATATTTTTAAGTGTTTTTGGTGAATTTTTCAGAATTTTCTAATTTTTAGTTGATTTTTTAAAAATCAAGAAAGGGAAAAATAGTGGATCAATGTGCAGCCAGACTTGAAAGGCTAATTAAAAATAACTAATTAGCCTATAAAGATCTGGTGATAATTTTTATAAAAAACTAGATACAAAAAATAAGCTACAGAAAAAGTGTTTGCATTTTTTGAATTCTATAGAATTTTTAAGAATTTTTATAAGAATTTTAGGGTTTTGTAATTTTTAGCGATTTTATAAATCCAAATAACACAAAAATTGGACTGAAATTCAAAGACAACAAAACAAACACACCCTAATTTTTTGTAATTTTTAGAGAAGTTTTTATATTTTTAGTTGATTTTCTAATTCAGACAGTAACAGAATCTAGGTTTTTGATTTTTTAAAAAATAACAAAAAGCCACAAAAATGTCCCAAAAATTTAGTAAATTTTTTACACAGTGGCAGGAGCCATGTTTCCAAATTTCACTTGATTTGGAGTTTATTTGATATTTTATTTAACCAATACAAAACACATAGCACACAAGGACCTAAGTGCAAAGAAATTAAGTTCCAGGGCCAAACATATAACACGTGTTAAAACTTTGAGGTCGATGTTGCAAAAAGCCCATACAGGCATGAGCCGCGCATGTGAATCACAAAAACAAGGGCATTTATGTAATTCCTATTTAAAAAGATGCAATCAGTAACAACTCAGAATGATAAGATCAATAATGCAAAAGTTCCACTATATCACGTGTAGGAGCACGTGCACCACATATACAGGGACTAAGATGCAATATCTAAAAAAACTAAGGATCTACATGCAATTTATCCCAATTAAAAACAACGCACTAAAACATTTACAGGACTAAACTATGAAGCAAAAAGGACAGGGGACTAAGTGAAAATTACCTCATTATTATGATCCACTTCTGGGGCGAGCCATGAGTAAGATCTAACGACTTAGACATGCGGGCTCCTTACCAATAATGTGCGGCCAGGATCAGATCCTCAGCTGGATCCAACGGTCAGGCGCAACCCTTAGATGGACGGATGTGATCAAATCTGGCGCGAGGGCTCGATCTGACGGCGGGAGAAGGTCCTCTAAGAACAGGTCGCCGACGAGTTTCGCCATCCAAATACATGCGGTGGATGGCTCCTCAGATGCTTCTAGATTGGGCGAAATGCTCCTGACGAAGTTCCGCAGCGACTGGGTAGCTCAGATGGGGCCGGAGATGTCGGAGATGCTCCGGCGATGATGAAGGTTTGGAGCTCCTGTGCCTGAACCCGTTGGACCCCCAGATGGGGTCCTTTGACCTGCAAACCTGCACAGGAAGAACATTGGGTTGAGGGCAAAGTGCCTCAACCTGGTTACGGGTGGAATGGGTGATCGTATGGGGCGGGGCGGCACTCTCCGACGAGGTGACAACGGAGGAGAGCGGTGGTCCTGCTCCAGTGCGAGTCAGGATGATCGGAGGGGTGTAGAAGGTGAGGAGAGGTCTCGCAAAGGTGATGGTGTAATCGGAAGCGGGAACGGTCGATCGGAGTGGAGCGAAATGGCCGGCGAAGGCCGGCGGTGCAAAATACAAATTCGAAAATGGGAGCTAATCTACGAGATGTCAAAGCTACCCTATGATCGAGAGCGTCTATGGGGGAGATGTTGTGTTTCCTGGGGTCCTTGCCTCAATGGAGCGACGCCTCCAGAGGCTCGAGCTCGCCGGTGGCGGAGCGCGGTGGCGAAGACCATCGGATCTGAGGCTACTGACCTTGGTCCTCGCTGCAATCGATCCCTCTCGCTTGCTGTCACTCAAGGAGGAGGAAGGGAGGTCCTGGGAAGCGAAGGGAATGGCTAAAGATCCGGAGGAATGTGGCTGGAGCAGATATTATATACATGTGCAGGTCCGATAAGATGGGAGTGGAGAATGCGGATCGATGCACAGATCCCTAAGGAGACGCCCGGGCGTAAATCATGGATGTGGGAGTTGCAATCGGGGCCCGGGGTTTGGGAAGATCGGTCGGATCACGCCTAGAAAAGTCGGGGAAGATCGGGTCGTCACGCGGATCCGGGCTAAGTGGTCCAGGGGGAGTTGATCGGGACAATCCCCCGTAGACCAATCATGTAATTTCATTTATTAAATATTTGTAAAATCATTTCAAAATAGAAATTAATTTTATTTGAAAATATTTTAAACATGGAAAATGTTTATTTATTTTCAACGTATTTTTTAGTTATTTTTATTTATTTTTTTTAAAAATAGGTATTTACATTATATTATTAATATAGAAAGGTGTATTTACATATGTATTTCTTATTTTCATTTATAATTATTTATTTGTTATTATCCCTATTTTATATTTTATTTATTGTCAACATAAAATATGTGATTTAAAATAATTTTTATTTGATTTTTATTCATTAATTACATTGGTAAAATAAATACATCTTATATATATACATGGTATATGTACACTGAAGAGAGAGAAATTATTTGTTTTTATTTTTCTTTTATTTTTCCATTTTTATTTTATTTTTGGAAATATATAAAAAATAAAGGGAGCACATAAATATTTTTATTTTTAGAAAATAAAATATTTACACAAAGAGGGGTATTTACACCATGTTGAGTTACCCTATATCTCTCTACTTATTTTATTTTGCGGTTAGGCCCATGCTGAGCCCTCCTTTGGGTTTAAGTCACTCAATATTTATTCTAAATATTTCCCTCTTTTTATTTATTTCTTTATTCTTTTATTTTTGTGCAAAAACATGCTAATTATGACTATTTACATGATGCATGCATTTTGACAAATTATTGTGTTTACAACTATTTACATGGCATTTTGCTAAGGTTTCTAGCTAAAGTAAAGGAATAAAGAGTGATGAATGGGGATTCATCACCCCCTATACTTTACTTTTGCTAGTCCCTTAGTAAACACTTATTTGAAAAAGAAGCGCAGAAAAAAAAGAAAAAGAAAAAGAGGAGAAATCAAGGTTGATTATTAAACTTTCCTTCATTGAATTGAAATATGGAGCTCAGTCAGACCTTTGGATTATTCATTTGTGGGAACCTTATTTGGACTCAAGCTTAAAACTTAACAGCCTCTAAGTTCCACTAATCTATGGTCAAGACTCCTCAATGAACCAGATCAGAACAAGTCTATATACACAAACTCTAATGACCATGAATCTTTCCTTGTACTGTGTAAGTGATATGTAGCTCCCCACCTCAGAAGTAATAAAGAAACAACCTCCCTCAACCTGGTAACTCTAATGCCTCGGTCTAGCAACTCTTTCCTCGAGAAGCGGGGTATTCCCTTCTAAGTTCAAGTGCAAGCGGCTCAAGAAGAGGGGGAAGAAGAGAATGGACCATGACCAGTGTAGCCATGCATCCTTGGGAGCTCTAACCAGTGTAGCTGAGTCTCCCGTTGCAAGCTTCATGAGATGGTCATGAGTAACATATGCTTTGCTTTATTTGACTATATACACTTCGGTGGGATTATTAAATTTTCAATCCGACCCACCACTTTTTTGGAGTTTTCCTTTTTGCACAATTTTTTTTCATGTGCATTTGTAGAACATATCTACATGGTGCATCATATATACATAAGGAGTTTTTCCTCTTGACCCAGTAGACTATCTCTCTTTTGAAGCTTTATTGCAACCCACAACTCTTGTCTTTAGACTTCATAACCACCAAACCAAGTTGAGACGCACTTCCTTCACTTTAACAAGAAGAGAGGTTCCACCTAGAAATACTACCCTCATATGCTACCCCAAGCCCAAGGAGACTGCCTCCTCACCACCTCATCCATGGAGAGCTATGTGTAAAGTACTGGTGCAAGTAAAGCCATTGTCTTTGAGAGTCATGCGTGTGTTGTTAAGTGCTCTACTTAGGCTCATCAAGATGACATATGCTCATAGCCTAGTGGACTCAAAGAATTAAGTCCCAATGGACCTGAAAAGTCTCAATCCTAAGCCCTATAAGGTTCCTCTTGTAATTAGGTGGATTAAGGTCTTAACCAAGCTCCATTTGTCAATTTAATTCCATGCCAGTTTAAATGTCAACTATGATTTGGAGAAACTGTGCAAGTATTTACAAAGATGTTATTTTACAAATTTTTGCAATTGTGCGAAATTTTTGAAAAATGTTTGAAAACATGGATGTATGCATGAATGCGAAGTTTTGCAAAATATTTACAAAAATTTACACAAGGTTTTTGCAAACTTTTTATTTTCCAAACATTTTTACAAAAATTTTGTACTATATACATAATTTTGATATGAAAATATTTACAAGCTATTCACACAAATCATTTTTACAAACATTTGTACAAAAATAATTTTTATAAATAAACAGGTATGTGCAAGAAGAATTTTATGTACAAGGGAAATTTTAAATTTTATGGATTTTTAGACATTTTATTTATTAACACACTCACACAAAGTATGAGTTATGGCTAAAGTATATATGAAATATATAATACATCCCCCTATACTTAGCTCGAGCGATGTCCTCAGAGTGATCAAGAGCGATGAAGAAGACATAACTCGTGCTCAGTATAGGGAAGTGAAAAGGAATGGTATTTACAAAGACGAATCAAAGAATAATATAAAGAGGAGTCGATGTTTCCCCCTATACTTAGGATCAAGTAATCCTAAGTATAGAAAGTTGTACATGAAGGGAAATACGAGTGGAAGGATGTACAGGGTCTACCCCCCCCCCCATACTTAGGGTAAAATATCCCTAAGTATAGGCAGCAAAGCAGAGGTAGAAAGAATGAATAGAATACCCGAGTGTCCTACACCCCCAATACTTAGGGTAAAGTACACCCTAAGTATAGCATAATCATAAGATGAGAAAAGGGGACTAAAGAATAGAGTGATATGGACAACTGGATCTATACGAGTCAGAAGAACAGTGATAATCAGGCGTGAGATGCAATAGATGTGAGTCAAGAGACCACGTCTCACGCAAAGTGAATCAGGGCAACGTCAACGACCCGCGTCTCATGATCTAGATATGGCTTGAGCCGCTGGCCGTTAACACGAAAGGTAACATCAGAAGACAACTCAGATATATCAATACTCCCATTGTCATGTACCTTTCTAACCGAATAGGGTCCCTTCCATTTGCTATGTAGCTTCCCTGGAAATAGATGAAGCCTAATGTCAAACAACCATACTCTCTGTCCTGGCTCAAACTGCTTGTGGCTGATATGAGAATCATGCCACTCTTTCACTCTCTCCTTATAATGTAGGCTGTTTGAAAAGGTTGTATCACGAAGCTCCTCCAGGGCTGCTAACTCGACCCTCCTCTGATCTCCTACACTATCTGGATCCAAAAGTATATCAGTAACAACCCAAAGTGACCTATGTCTCAACTCGACAGGGAAATGACAGGGCTTGCCATAAACGAGGCAAAAGGGAGATGTACCCAAAGGAGTCTTGAAAGGCGTCCTATATGCCCACAAGATCGAGTTCAAAAGCTGTGACCAAACCTTTCGATCAGGGCGGATGACTTTCTGCAAAATAGTCTTGAACTCCATGTTCGACACTTCAGCAAGACCATTCGTCTGAGGGTGGTATGGAGTGGCAACTCGATGGTCTATGCTGAACTCGCTAGCATGGGCCTTTACCCTGTCGTTGACGAAATAAGACCCCCCATCAGATATCAACACTCGAGGTACCTTGAACCGGGAAATGATATTCTTCCTCAAAAATCTGCAAACAGTCCTAGCATCTGCGGTTCGGGCGGGGATGGAATCAACCCAACGACTCACATAATCCACAGACAACATAATGTACTCAAATCCCTGACTATTAGGGAATGGACCCATGAAATCGATGCCCCATGCGTCCAAAACCTCTCATAAGTGTATGGGCTACATCGGCATCATATCACGCTGTCCACAAGTGCCCATCCTCTGACATTCAGTACATCTCTTCACGAACTCATCCAAGTCCTTGAAGAGAGTAGGCCACCATAGGCTAGAGTGGAGCACTTTCTGCGTCGTTCTCCTCCCAGAGTGATGTCCTCCTGCCTCAAGCTTGTGGCAGTAAGTAAGGACCTGTGGTGCTCCTCCCGAGGAATGCACCGATGCCAGATACTATCCCCTCCCTCATGATAAAGGACGGGATCCTCCCAGTTGTAAAAACTTGGCCTTCACAAGGAAGGTCTCAAGTTTCTGCCTGGGATAATCTTGTGGAACTTTCTTGGCGACAAGATAGTTCACAATATTGACATACCATGGGAGAGAGGCGATAGCAAGGATCGCCTCATCTGGGAAGGTCTCACAAATAGGCTCAATCTACTCAGAATCCTCAAGATACTCCAATCGGGAGAGATGATCCGCCACCACATTTTTGACTCCAGGCTTATCCTTAATCTCTATATCAAACTCCTGGTCAATCTGACTTGTCATCCTTCTTTGCCATGAGGTACCTGATGGCGGTATGATCGGTATAGATGGTCACTCTAGATCCAATGATGTAAGATCTAAACTTATCTAGGGTGAAAACTACGACTAGCATCTCCTTCTCAGTGACTGTATAGTTCTGCTGGGCGGCATCCAATGCACGGCTAGCATAGTGAATAGAAAATGGGAATCCATCACTCCTCTGTCCCAGCACGGCCCCCACGGCAAAATCAGAGGCGTCCGTCATGATCTCGAATGGGAGAGACCAATCCGGTGGCTGGAGAACAGGAGCCTCTACAACACGACTCTTGAGAGTTTCAAATGATGATAGACACTTATCATCTACAAGGAACTCGATGTATTTCGTCAGCAGATCAGTCAACGGTCGGGCAACTCTACTAAAATCATGAATGAAGCGCCTGTAGAAACCGACATGCCCCAGGAAAGACCGTAACTGCAGCAAGTTGGACGGTGGATTGAGTTTTCTAATGACATCGACCTTGGTCGGATCAACCTCCATGCCCCTGTTGGAGATGATATGGCCAAGCACCATCCCCTGAGTCACCATGAATTGACTCTTCTCCTAGAACAACACAAGGTGAACCTCAATGCATCGCTGAAGGACTTGGTCTAGGTAGTCAAGACAAGAATCGAATCCGTTGCTGTAGATCGAGAAATCATCCATGAAGACCTCCAAGCACTCCCCCACCATGTCCGAAAAGATGGACAACATGCATCTCTGGAATGTCGCTGGAGCGTTGCACAAACCAAATGGCATGCGTCTGAAAGCATATGTCCCGAAGGGACAGGTGAAGGTGGTCTTGTCCCGGTCCTCGGGCGCGATGGCCACCTGATTATATCCGGAGTACCCATCCATGAAACAATAATGGCTCTTCCCTGCCAGCCTCTCTATAATCTGATCAATAAAGGGCAGGGGAAATGATCCTTCTTGGTGGCTTGGTTCAATTGTCTGTAGTCCACACAGACCTGCCAAGAAGTAGGCACTCGGGTAGCGATCTCCTCTCCAGACTCACTGACAACTGTGGTGATGCCCGTCTTCTTGGGCACCACATGCAATGGACTGACCCACTTGGAGTCGGAGATGGGGTAGATAAAATCGGTGCTCCACCATTTCGAGAACTCCTTCAAGACAACCTCTCGAAGATTTGGGTTCAGCCGCCGCTGGAACTCACGTGACGGCTTTGCCTCCTCCTCGAGATAGATATGGTGGGATCACAGACTTGGACGTATCCCCTGGAGATCAGCTACACTACATCCTATGGCCTTGCAGTTCTTTTCAAGAACCCCCATCAGACGGGATTCCTGCTCTCCAGTCAAATCAGCAGAGATAATGACTGGGTACATCTCATGCTCACCCTCAAGGAACCTATACTTCAGCGACGACGGTAGCAGCTTCAGCTCTGGACAAGTAGGTACTGGCGGATCTGGCCCCTGAAAAGTCTGAGTGAATGCTGCCAAATCTACATGGGAGAATGAGAACTCTCGCTCACAATCTGAATCTGAATAAGGCTGCTCTACTGGACTATCTTTGCTCTGCACGCAATCAACCTCCTCCCTAGTTGTAGGCTCAGTGGAAGTCAGACATGAAATCAAATCATCGAACTCTGCCCAATCAACATCTGACTCCGAGGGATCAGTATCAGACTTACAAAACTCTGTCTCACGGTCGGGAACCGGGTCTGTTGCTTGAGATGTATCCGGGACCAGGAATGCGCTCTCCAAGCTCTCCTCTGCTGGCGTCTCTGCATCAGCAAACTCTGAAGGTGAGAGGATGGCCAGCGCGACTGCATCTACCCCAAACTACCTCATCATTTGTAATCACGAAATCGCAGTCCTGGTGGATGTCTTGCCCTGCCTTCGTCATTTGCTCTGAATCTGTAGTCGGCTCTGAGCAAGATGAATCTCTAGCTCTAGTCTCCTTGACTGTTTCTATTTGTATACTCTTGCCCTTGATGCGAAAGTACACCTTCCTGCTATCATGATCAGGCACTGCCTTGGCTGTGGCCAAGAACGGGCGTCCTATAATGATCGGGGTATCGGTCACGGACTCAGGGATCTCCATGTCCAACACAATGAAGTCCACGAGGAATTTTAGGCCCTGAATTGTGACGACAACATCCTTCAGCAACACCTTCGGCCTCTAGACATATCGATCAGCAAACTGAATTACCGTCCTGCTCTATCGGAGAGGACCCAACTCGAAGCGGTCGAGAAGGGATACCGGAAGTAGGTTGATCGAAGAACCGCTGTCTAATAGAGTGCGGTCGAACCTCTGTTCATGGATGTGGTATCTGACATACGGGGCTCTTGCATCTGGCCTCTTGGCTGGCAGACGGTTTTGAATCGCGAAACACGTGGCACGAGTAAGCACATGGATCTCTGACTGATGGTTCCGCCTCTTCCTCCTAACTATGGTCCTGTCTCTCAGTGATCTCTGGAGTAGAGGTATGTACTCCAAGGCCTCCTGTAGAGTCAGCTGTATGTGGAATCTATCTATCATCTGTTGGCTGAACTCTATCTGATGGTTCATTTTTTGGTTTTCTTTTCTCCGCCCCTTACCCAGATGGAGTGCTCTCGGAAAGGGGACTACAGGGTCCTTCTCAGATGAAGGACTAGGAGAGGGTCTGGCATGCTCATGAACAACAGAATCCACACAAACATCATTATGCAACACATGCGAATCCGAAAACAACAAACCCTTTTCCTTTATTTGCAGAAATATCCCGAGATACATGCACTGAAGGAAAAACAACATGACTAGCAGAACTGGAAATGGTGGCCTCAGTACCACCATCGGCATCTGGACTTGCGGCATCAGTATCGTGCTTTGGCTCAGCAACTACAATGGTGGCGTCAGTACCACCTCCTCAAACTGGTGAAGCGACGACCTTAGTACCGTCGGCGGGATCAACATCCGTGGTGGCGTCAGCACCACCGTCATCATCTCTCGTGGCATCAGTACTACGCTCCTCCTCGCCTGGTGCTCCTGAAGTGGCGTGGGATCGTCGCTCAGATGAGGCACCACCTGCTGGCATCCTACCGCTCCTAAGTGTAACAAAATCAACATCAAACATGAATGCAGACATATCACCAAGTGAAGCACTAGGAGTGGTAATCTCAGTGAACTCTACCTGCTCAAACTTCCTCTTGAGGTTGTTCGGGTTCGGCTCAATCTGGGTAGGGACGGCGGGCTTCCCTCTCACAATCTCTCGCATCTCCTGGTGGAACTCATCCATCTCACTTAAAAAGTAACCTATTGCTCGGTCATGAGGCGGGCTAGATCATCCAAGGAGTGGTTCTCATAGGTCGGCCCATGAGAACCTGACGGGTGGCCTTGCTGGTAGTGAGGCTGTTGCGACTGGTGCGGGTGAGAAGGGTACTGCTGATGATACTATTGTTGGGGCAGCTCTCGCCTCCAAGGTTGTCCCTACTGATAGGGACGAGGACTTTACTGCTCGTGCTGGGATGACTGCTGCGGCGGGGGTACTGGGGGCTGGGGCTGCTGGTGCTGCTCACCCTGCTGGTCGTACTGGCCACCATGAACTGGAGGCTGCTGCTGGGAACTAGTGCCTCTGGCCGACCAGCGGAATCTGAGATGGTCTCGTCGGATACCGGGCTGGGGTCGGTCGTACCAAATCCTGTTGACATCCATCAACAGCTCTCGCTCGTAGGTGGGTGGAGGGAGTACTGCCAGGGGCTGATCCGGCTGGTAGACCACCATCTGAGTGTCTTGGGATGGTGGTGATTGGTAGAACTGCGGTGGCTACTGGTACGACTCTGCCTGTACGAGGTGAACCTATCTAGGCTGACTGGAGTGCTGGGACGAGCTACCACTGCTGCTCGGATCTCCTCATGACCGAAAATGGGGCTGAGAAACCGTTTGTGCCTCCTGCAGACACATGAGCTGTGTCTTCAAATCACTCAGTGTCTGTGCCATTTGATCCATCTGCATGATGCCCTGGCACTGCTTCTTCTCAATTAGCTCAATCCGGTCCAGCTTCTCGATGATGATGCCCATGTCTACGGCTGTGGACACGGCCTGTGCGGCTGTTGTGGAAGAAGTGGAAGGACCGGAATCGACCCATGCTATCCTCTAATACTACACAGTCTGTGGCTGGGGGCATCCCTGAGTGTAGAGTCGGGTTTGGGACATCACTGTATAGTTCTCGGCCATCTCTTCGTAGATGGCCCAGACCTGATCCTCATCCTTGGCGATGTGGGAACTGCCACAAGAAGCATTCACCTGGCCATGCAGCTCTGGTGTCAGCCCGCAAAAAAAGCTCTGAACTAGGTTCGGCTTCGTGATGTCGTGGTACGGGCATCTGTCGGTAAGCTCTCTGAACCTCTCACATGCCTCGTGAAACTGCTCGTCGGGGAGCATGGAGAAGTTGCTGATCAGGGCCCTCGCTGTATTGGTCCGCCCGAGTGGATAGTACTTGTTCAAGTACTCGATGCGGAGCTGCTCCCAGGTGTACACAAATCTCCCTAAATGCTTCAGCCAGTTGGCTGCTCTGTCGGCAAGGGAGAAGGTGAAGGCAATCATCCTGATGGTGTCCTCCTCCACCTGTCGATCGTGGACGGTGCTGCAGATCATCTCAAACTCCTGGAGATGTAGATGGGGCTCCTCAGTGGCGAGCCCATGGAAGCGTGGGAGAATCTGAAGTGTCTGTGGGGGGAACTTGAAGTCCCCCACGATCGCTTGAAGAACCACCCACCGGTGTGTCAGTGTCGATCCGGGGTTGTGCACCTCTCGCATCGGTCTCGGCGGCTCGGCCGGCTAAACTGGCTCCTCTGCCTGATCTGGGTCTCTCCGTCCCGCGTCTCTCGGCTGCTCTCGTGCTATCCTCAACCTCTCCATCTCTCTCCTCATCTCCACCATGAAAGCTTCCTGATCCCGTATCTGTCGCTGCATAGTCTCTAGGGACGCTAGTATGGTGGTGTTGATCGTACCCTAGTCTAGTACATAAGTAGTCGTCTCTGGCCTCTGACCCTCGGTGCGCTCCTCACTGCTGGCCATGGTCTCTACAAAGGCAAAAGACCCAAACTCAGGTACCGATAAATCGTTTGTCTGTTGTCTAACATATGGCACTGATATCTCAGGACTAGTAGAAGGGTGGTCAAGGGGGAATGAGGCAAAATTGAACTCGGGTTCAGAGAGCGGGTCTCGACTCTCACGAACCAATCTAGATGAACGGGCTGGAGTGCTAAAAAGCAGTGCAACCAAAGGATGCCTAAGATTCCTCCTGCCCATCATCTTGATCTGGCGAGTCAGGCGGATGATATCTGGAAACACACAAGACGAGCAAACAAACTCCAAGTTCACCTACTCAACACTGAGCTGAAGATCGTAAGAGATCGATCGATTATCTTGTCAATTTTATTTAGGTGATAATGTCAGGATATCAGAGCAGTTATGTGAGCTGATGGAAATCCAATCCGCCTACCAGACCATCCCATATAAAAGGCTGGTAGTCTGATCGGGGCTCGGATATGGCTCTAGCCTAGTGTGCAGGTCGCTCTCTCGCTCATCCAAACCAGACAATGAGGGGGTTGCTCTCCCCAAGACAAATTTTTATGTGAGGTGTCTTTTATGGTCAAGTGTGTTTAGCAGTCCCAATTTTATAGTTTTTCTTTTTAGATGTTTTATCAAGCAATCAACGTCTAACGAATTTTTCGAATCTCCTGTTTATTTCAGTTCGAAAACAGGGGGAGAAGATGAAAAAGTCAATGCGCGATAAAATCAATGATGCATGCAGAGTAAGTAATGCGTACCTGACTCCAGCAGTCTACATGCAGAATGATCCGCACATAAAATAAAGACTTAAAGTAAATTACCTATATGATGCACGAGAAACCGGCCTTAGACGAAGCAATTTCTACATGTGAAGCACAGTAGTCGAGTAATCAAACCTAAGTCCGAAGTCCTATCTTGGGAGCCACTCAGTATCCGCCACAACGGATTCTGCACGCGATGTATGTGACTCCTCAAGGCACGTGGAGTAGAGTTTAATTAATCTGGCTTTTTCTTGTGATTTAATTAATTAGGTCTAGTTAACGATCTATAGGTACATGTAGATAATTAATGTTTGGATCCTAATTGATTACATCACAATCAGAGAAAATCCTAAGCTAAGGAAAAAATCACGTAAATCAAATAAGTAGTGAAATAAATGAGATAGAAACAAAATCGGTGAAAAACCGCGATGAGGTCTCTCGAGCACACCGGTGCTCGGCGAAACAGACCCCGATATCACCAAAGTCCAAGTCTCTGAGTTCCTGTATTATTACAAATAAATGTTTTGCTGAAAATTAAATCTAATCTAAACTACAGCTATCTATGCGGCTATTTTGTGGCTCTTGCACCCCTGCTCGGCTCATCGCATCCTCTTGCGGCTCTGTGCAGAAAAGAGCCGCCTCCGACTCCTACGGTTGCTTCGGCTTCTAAAAAAGCCGCCTCGATCCTCGGGCCATTGCAAAAAGTCAAAAAAGAGTGTATCAGACACAGGTTATTAGAAAAATGTGCAAAAAAATCAGATAAAATATATCTACACAACTATGAACAAAAAGTTGCGAAAAACCGCGAAAAATCAAAAGACTACTAAGCCGTGCTCCCCGGCAACGGCGCCATTCGGATGACCAAGAAAACACGATCCAAGACTCGGATGAAGGTGTAAAAATAAGGGTCGTTACGACCCGGATCTCAGAAACTCAATCAATAAGAAAAAGAGGCCACCAAATCAGATAAAACGATCAAACTCGAAAAGCGATCTTCGCTATTTATTTAACCTGGTATAGCGACTAGGGTCGAACTCGAGGAGCACGGATTGGCTCAAAAGAGCCTACGAAGTAGTCAAGAGATAAAAAATGAATAAAATATTTTTGGTGGATTTTATGTGTTTTTAAATTTTTTGTTTTAAATTATAAAGGAAATATAAGAAAATGATTAAAAAGAGTAAACCCAACAATTATTAAACACTCAAAAATGCTCAGAAAATTCAAATAAAATTATTTTTGTGTTTTTTATATTTGTAAGTGTTTTTGGTGAATTTTTCAGAATTTTCTAATTTTTAGTTGATTTTATAAAAATCAAGAAAGGGAAAACAGTGGATCAATGTGCAGCCAGACTTGAAAGGCTAATTAAAAATAACTAATTAGCCTATAAAAATCTACAGATAATTTTTATGAAAACTAGATACAAAAATTAAGCTACAGAAAAAGAGTTTGCATTTTTTGAATTTTATAGAATTTTTAAGAATATTTGTACTATTTTTTGGGTTTTGTGATTTTTAGGTGTTTTATAAATCTAAATTACAGAAAAATTGGAATGAAATTCAAGGACAACAAAACAAACACACCTTAATTTTTTGTAATATTTAGAGAAGTTTTTATATTTTTAATTGATTTTCTATTTCAGACAATAACAAAAATCAAGGTTTTTGATTTTTTTTAAAAATAACAAAAAGGCACAAAAATGCCCAAAAATTTAGTGAAATTTTTACACAGTGGCAAGAGCCACGTATCCAAATTTCACTTTATTTGGAGTTTATTTGATATTTTATTTAACCAATGCAAAACACACAGCACACAGGAACCTAAGTGCAAAGAAATTAAGTTCTAGGGCCAAACATATAACACGTGTTAAAACTTTGAGGCCGATGTTGCAAAAAGCCCAGAGGGGCACGAGCCGCGCATGTGAATCACAAAAACAAGGGCATTTATGTAATTCCTATTTAAAAAGATGCAATCAATAACAACTCAGAATGATAGGATCAACAACGCAAAAGTTCCACAGATCACAGGTAGGAGCACGCGTACCACATATACAGGGACTAAAACGCAATATCTAAAAACACTAGGTCCTACATGCAATTTATCCTAATTAAAAACAACACACTAAAACATTTACAGGACTAAACTATAAAGCAAAAAGGACAGGGGCCTAAGTGAAAATTACGCTGTTATTATGATCCACGGCTGGAGGCGAGCCACGTGAAAGATCTAACGACTGAGATGTGCAGGCTCCTTTTCGATGATGTGCGGCCTGGATCAGATCCTCAGCTGGATCCAACGGTCAAGCGTAACCCTCAGATGGACGGATGTGATCGAATATGGCGTGAGGGCTCGATCTGACGGTGGAGAAGGTCCTCCAAGAACAGGTCGCCGACGAGTTTTTCCGGTCAAATACATGAAGTGGATAGCTCCTCGATGCTGCTAGATTGGGAGAAATGCTCCTGACGAAGTTCCACAGCGGATGGGTAGCTCAGATGGGGCCGGAGATGTCAGAGACGCTCCGACGACGACGAAGGTTTGGAGCTCCTGTGCTTGAAACCGTTGGACCCCTAGATGGGGTCCTTTGACCTGTAAACCTGCACAGGAAGAACGTTGGGTCGAGGGCAAAGTGCCCCGACCCGATTACGGGTGGAATGGGTGATCGTATGGGGTGGGGCGGCACTCTCCGGCGAGGTGACGGTGGAGGAGAGCAGTGGTCCTGCTCCGGGACAAGTCAGGATGATCGGAAGGGTGTAGAAGGTGAGGAGAGGTCTCGCGAAGGTGATGGTGTAATCGGAAGCGGGAACGGTTGATCGGAGTGGAGCGAAATGGCCGGCGAAGGCCGGCGGCGCAAATTACAAATTCGAAAATGGAAGCTAATCTACGAGATGTCGAAGCTACCTGATGATCGAGAGCGTCTATGGGGAAGATGCTGTCTCTCCTGGGGTCCTTGCCTCAATGGAGCGATGCCTCCAGAGGCTCGAGCTCGTCGGTGGCGGAGCGCGGCGGCGAAGACCGCCGGATCTGAGGCTACCGACCATGGTCCTCGCTGCAATCGATCCCTCTCACTTGCTGTTACTCAAGGAGGAGGAAGGGAGGTCCTGGGAACTGAAGGGAATGGCTAAAGATCCGGAGGAATGCGGCTGGAGCGGATATTATATATAGGTGCAGGTCCGATAAGATGGGAGTGGAGAACACGGAACGATGCACGGATCCCTAAGGAAATGCCCGAGCGTGAATCATGGATGTGGGAGCTGCAATCAGGGCCCAGGGTTTGGGAAGATGGCGATCGGATCACGTCTGGAAAAGTCGGGGAAGATCGGGTAGTCATGCGGATCCGGGCTAAGTGGTCCAGGGGGGAGTTGACTGGGGGTCAACAATCCCCCGTGGACCAATCAGGTAATTCCATTTATTAATTATTTATAAAATCATTTTAAAATAGAAATTGATTATATTTGAAAATATTTTAGACATGAATCATGTTTATTTATTTTCAAAGTATTTTTTAATTATTTTTATTTATTTTTTTTAAAAATAAACTTGGTATTTACATTATATTACTATTATATACACGTGTATTTACATATTTATTTTTTATTTTTATTTTAGTTATTTATTTTTGTATAATTATCCCTATTTTATATTTTATTTATTTTCAACATAAAATATGGGATTCAAAATAATTTTTATTTGATTTTTATTCATTATTTACATTGGTAAAAGAAATACATCTTATATATACATGGTAAATGTACACTGAAGAGAGAGAACTTATTTGTTTTTATTTTTCTTTTATTTTCCCATTTTTATTTTTTTGGAAATATATACAAAATAAAGGGAGCACATAAATATTTTTATTTTTATAAAATAAAATATTTACACAAAAAAGGGTATTTACACCATGTTGAGTTACCCTATCTCTCTCTACTTATTTTATTTTGCGGTCAGGCCCATGCTGAGCCCTCAATTCGGTTTAGGTCACTCAATATTTATTCTAAATATTTCCCTCTTTTTCTTTATTCTTTATTCGTTTATTTTTGTGCAAAATCATGCTAATTATGACTATTTACATGATGCATGTATTTTGACAAATTATTGAATTTACAACTATTTACATGGCATTTTGCCAAGGTTTTTAGCTAAAGTAAAGGAATAAAGAGTGATGAATGGGTATTCATCAGTACCCTCCAAGGCGTGATCCGATTGAAGCCACCTGTGCTTCCGCCAACACGGTCGAGGCGAGAACCCAGGAGGAGGGCAGTCCCCACTCCCAATCCCAAGCGATTCATCTTTTTCTTCCTTTTTGCAATTCCCCTATTTCTACCATCTTCCTCTATTCTCTCAATCGTGACCTTCGCACCTTCACGATTGACCACAACTTCACTGAACGTTGACGCCCCCCTCCACACTGTCGTGAGCCACCAGATTCCACATCACCACCTTCGACCTGTTGCTTGCTTCACCTCGGGCGATCAAGCAGAGGCACGTCCACCTGTGAGCCCCTCTTCCACCTCCCATCATGAGAGGTGAGCGCCCCACATGCGCCTCGTGTCATCGGCCACACCCACTGCCGACTGACCTTTGTACGCCTCCAGCCTCTTGAGCACCACTCCTCATAGACCTCGATGATCGCTGACCCTCAACCCACGTAAGGATTTCATCCACAGTTTGCGAGCCACCAAACCACCATCTACCGCAAGCTCCACCTGAAGAGCCGCCCAACGCCAACCCTACATGAGCCGCTCCATCTCCATAGCCATTCTGCCACTCCTCCACCTTCTCCCTCATGCGTCGCTGCTAGAGCCAAGACTTTAGTGCTCCACCCAGAGCTCCACAGGGCCACGTCTCTACCAAAGGACTTCCCCACCCGCGTCCCTCAATCGAGCTTGAGTCCCGAGGTAACTGCGCATGTGTGTGGCACGTATGTTGGGGGATTTTTGCATTCAAGCCCTTGAAGATTCGCCAAGTTTCCAGTATACCCCTGTGCTCAAGGGTCACGTGAGGAGCACGTGACCCATTGGGAATTTCGCACGATCACCCCCTGGGTTCTCGGTATTTACTTTCAGTCCATTCACTGCATTTTTATATTTTTATTTATTTATTGTAATTGTAAACAGAACCATGTGCTCTCCATTAATTTTGAATCTTTTCATCGCATCATTTCATTATACAAAAATAGCATTGTGTTCTTCAATTAATTCTCTACATTATGGCAAGCTCGTGATATTTTTATTCCCCATTGTTAATTAATTATTATAAATATTCTTGTAAAAAAATTGCATATTTTGTCCAGTAAGTGCTGTAAAATTCATAGTTAATTAACCATTGACCCAAAAATTTCCAAAAATTTAGGGATTGTAGAATTAATTGATATTTACATTGTTCCTAAAAAGAATTTATTTGCATACATAATTTCCTCTAGAAAAATTATTTTATGTATTTCACTAATTAATTTTCAATATATATTAAATTCAACATTTTTATGGTTCATGATTTTTCTTGAGATATATCACCTAGTGATATATCTTGGAAAATCTTATTTCCTGAAAATAAGTTGATTTAATATTTAATATCATTCATAAGTGAAAATCTCATTATTTGCATTCATTAATTCATAAAATATTTATCTTGCATCTAAAAATTGAAAAAAAATTACAGTAGTCTGATTCTCATTATTTCACATTCTGGCAAAGTTTGAGGATTTTTGGACATAATTTGATTAAAATTTGCAATTTAGCCCCTGAACTTTGCCATAATTGCATTTGCCTCATTTATTGCATTTAAAAATAAAAAATACCTCTCTAAAACCCGAAACTTTGAGATCTACTTTAAATAAACCTAAGGATAAAGTTATCTCCTTGAGTTCGACCTTGGAATTACCCAAGTAAAAAAAACCGACTGCTCGCTTTTTATTGACAGACTAATTAAAATAGTGGTCATTTTTTATTAACCTTGAATTGCCCGCCTGCAACTAAATTCTAATATATTTTAGTCGTTATTCTGATTGAATTAAGAGGGTGATTTGGCAGTTCTTCAAATGGTGCTATTGCCGAGAGGCACATCTTGGGTTGTTTTTAAGAAAATCAAGTTTTTAGATTTCCCATCCCTAGGTAGTCTGAAATACTGATTTTCTTGTAATTATTTCTCTCATTTTCCCTTCTTTTTCATAATTTTTATTTATTTTATTTTTTTATATTTTTCTATGAACCTCTCTCTAATATCTGATCTTCTACTTTTCGTGCGAGGTGCCTGATGAACTTAGAGCAGCTCTCTTGGAAGCCGACACAACTTGAATCGACTAACCGCCCAAAGAATTTAATTTTTTGAGAGAGAGTTTTTTTTCAAAATAATGGCTAATTTTGAGCTTTTCTCGATTGGGTTTTCACATGTGTAAAAAAGACTAAATATTTTTCTGTGGTGTGTCGACCTATTTCACCCTTTAGTGAGGGTGGGGTTCGACTAGAGTGGTGAAATTAGGTTATGCACACAGTAATGTAATTTCAAACTTGTTTGTGCCCTTTGTAATTTAGGACCACACTTTTACTAAATTATACGCACTAGATCGTCTCTCATTTAGCCAAATTAAATTGTTTAATCACTCACCAATAGAAATTCATGTTCTAGGTGCGATTTCCCGTGCATGCATTAGATTTATTTTTTTAGGGAGATTTCAATTATGTATAGCATATTGCACTAAGATTGACTAGAGATGGAGTAAATTAGAAGCTTGAGGTTTGGAGACATGCATTGGAGACTAAAGGTTTTCGTATAAGTAGGGCTCAGACGGAATATATGGAATGCACCTTTGATGGAAGCAATGGTGAAGGAATCGAGGTGAAGATTGGTGACGATAACATTCAGAAGAGAGATTCTTTTAGATATCTGGGATCTATTTTGCAACATGATGGGGAAATTGATGGAGATGTTACTAATAGAATAAATGCAGGCTGGCTAATGTGGAGAGGAGCCTTCGCTGTTCTCTGTGATAAGAAAATTCCTTTAAAAATTAAAGGAAAGTTTTACAAAGCAGCCGTGAGACCTGCTATGCTTTATGGTTCTGAATGTTGGCCTGTGAACCATAGACATGTGCAGAGAATGGTTGTAGCAGAAATGAAAATGCTAAGATGGATGCGTGGACATACACGTAAAGATCGGATTCGGAATGATGCAATCAGAAAGAAAGTTGGTGTTGCTCCGATCGAGGATAAGATGCGAGAAAACCGCTTAAGATGGTTTGGTCATTTGCAAAAAAGGTCAACTGATGCACCGGTTAGGAGATGCAAGTGGTGGGATGTTGAGCCGGCTAAGAGAGGGCGAGGACGTCCCAAGAGGTGTTGGAAAGAGACTATACGAAGGGATCTTAGTTTTTTGGATATAAGTCCGAGATTGACCCAAGATAGATCTGAATGGAGGCGAAGAATCCATGTAGCCGACCCTACTTAATTGTGGGAAAAGGCTTTGTTGTTGTTGTTGTTGATATTGCACTAAGATTACGAGGAAGCACTATAAGTTTCTAACTTAGCATTCATCATCACGTTTCCCGGTGCACGACTTTTTCGATTCTCCCTTTGTTTTCATTCACATAGGAATAAAGGGAATTTGAATCCCCATGTAGACGTAAATTGTTTCGCACTCAAATTAAAGTGATAACCAAATTAAAACTAGGGGACTGCTAACATTATTAATTAATTAAAATCGGATAAAATTGAAAATCATTGTTTTCGGGAGAGCAACCCGTCATTATTTGATTTTATTTCAAGAGAGAGAGAGAGACGACACAATGATAGAGCCAAGATAGAATTTTCATACAAACTACTGGTTCTTTGTTTTTTGGTGATTAGCTACTTTTCAGTAATGATCTACGGGTAGCCGGTAAATGGTACAGATTTCCTTAATCGAGTGGGAGGTTTAGAGGACGCCTTAGTCCTCAAGGAATGGGTATACTTACTCATATACTGGTTGAAAGTAGGTCCAACTAGTCATAATAACCAAGATAGTCTATAGGAAAGAACATGCACCTAACAACTCGTTAACACTTTCGAATTTTGTATTTATTGCCAACTAAAATAGACAAGATAATTTGACCGAACCTTTGCGGCCTTCACTGAGTTGAGTTGGTGAAATTGGGGTTTGCATTTGTGTATTTAATTGTGTGCTAGTGCATTTGCACACACAGAATGTGGTTTCACAAATCTAGTTCCTCTATTCCATTCGAAGATGATGAAATATTGGCTTTCATACCCAAAATCCATGGGTCTCACTCACATGAAAAATTCCAATCTTCTTATCACTTCCTTTTCAGAGGAACTCTCTCTTTGAGGTAGTTTCTCCCTAATCACAATTCTCATCCCCACCTACCGACCCATCCTTGGTTGAAAATTTGAGATACGAGTCGCTCACATAATCGAACATTTCTATGAAGACATAATGGAGAGAGCGACTCGAGGATGAATATAGGCATAATCAACTTCGATAGAAGAACAAGATTCTCTATTTCGTATGAAAATCTACTGTTGGAACCATCCTCTACTCGGGATGACTCACAACCCGAGTATAATCACTTTTCCTTTGACCACAAAGATGACACCCAAAGTCAAGAAAATAGGACTCATGACCAAACCCTAATAACAAAAACTAACTATATCTCAAATCAGAAGAAAATGCCAATGTCACAACATACCAAGCATAGTCACTCAAATCCAAGTCATGAGACAATAATAGATGACGTAGCTTGGATCAATAAGAGGATCGAGGTTTTGACTGAACAATTTGATAATGTCATCTAAATGGTAAAAGACATGATCATCAACCAAGAGAAATTAAGACAATCATAGAGCAAACTCGAAACTCATCATGTGCCTGAGTTGCACTCATAAACACCACATACCACTGACCCTCCTGCCGACTTTAGTGAAAATTCAAAAAAATCAAAAAATTAGACACCATCAATATGGAAGCATTTTGCAAAAGTATGAACTTAGAGCGTCCATTAATCAAGGCCAGAGAGTATGTTCTCGATCTTCGGAGATTTGTGAAGAGTCGAGTATCACCTAAGAAGATGGGAAAGAAAAGATCTCGAACATAATATAATTTAATCACTATGACCAGTTCAATGGTGCTGACCCAGACAAACAAGGTGCGGAAAGTTAAATGGTTAACCAAGGTGACCTGTGAAATTGAGAATATTGAGTTTTATCATGTTCGGATTGACAACGATTCTACATAGAATATCCTCCCAAAGTCCGAGTTTGACAAACTCGAACTCAGATCGCTTAAAAAGACCTGAGTGATCGTTCAAGTCCCTGATCGATCCATAAAAAGATCAAGAGGAATCTTTTCTGTCGCCATTAATTTCCAAGGTGTCGCACATAAAGCTGACTTTATTTTCCTGGACATTGAACATCGAGGAGATTTATCTGAGTCTCCCCTTATTTTGAGAAAGCCATTTATGGCTTCCTCCAGAGCAACTATTAACTGCTACACTCATGACATTATATTCATGAACCCAAACCAAATTGATCAAATTATCGAGGACACACCAAACCCTGAAACAACCGAACCAAAAATCACCAGTTGAGACATAGAGGAATCTTCAGTTCAGACCTCTCCACTTATCATAGACTCAAATGAAGGAGAGACATCCTATGAAATGGTTGACGAACCTACGAAGGTGAATGAAATCAATCGAGACACAATTGATTCCCACACCCGGACAAGGTTATATCGAATCTCCTCGAGTCCACACACGCAAAGCCAACAAAGAGTAAATACTCAGTACGTGTACTGACCTTGGAAGAATATTACACTTTATATGTAGATTCACCTGATAGGGAACCCATGGTCAACACCTCACAAAGAATACCTCCTTAACCGACAAAAAATGTCACTTTCAACATTTCAGAAAAAATATCTATTGAGGTTTACACATCTGGTTTGGAGGATGTGAGTAGTGTAAGAGAGCTCACTTTAGAGAATCTGGAGCCTGATCGGAACAAGAAGTCATACGTCGACCCACGTTGGACTTTTCCTGTACCTCTCTATTATTCTTCTAAGGATGACTCCCTCATCCCATTCAATATACTGGAACCATACATTACAACCAGACTGACACTTGTTCATTTGAATATTCAGAGGAAGAAAAGATTGACCTGAAACCTGAGCGAGCTCTGAGAAAAAAGCTAAAAAATAAGAATAGTTGGAGTAGTGTGACCTTTAATTATTATTCTGATGAGAGCTCCGATGGTGGATGAGAATCTTCTGATTCATCTTCTTCCAATCAATATTCCCTTCCACTACATTTCTTAAAAAATAGGGATTTTTACCCGGCAGACCCTATAATCTTTTGCAATTACCGCTACGACCTTTGAAACATCGTAATTCCTCCCCCGCCCCCGTAAACTTGCTAACTCTTACCATGCAGACCCTGTGGTTAACTCCCGTTCATTTAGCCGTTTAAATTAACCGGATTCCGTTATATTCTTTTATATTATACCCAATTTGTTCGTTAAATTTACATTTGAGTGCCCAGCCATCCTGCTCCTTCCCTCCTCCACGTCCCCGTCCTCGCCCCCACCTCCCAGCCATCCTGCTCCCCCTCAGCCGATGGAGGCCCACCCCCGTGCTGTCGCCGCTCCCTGCTCCCTCCCCCCGGCCGATAGAACCCCCTTCAAGCCCCCCCCCCCCGCCCTCCCAAGCTCCAAGGAGCCCCGCGCCCCCTGAAGCCCCAACCCCCTGCCTGGGAAGCTCGCCCCCCAGAGTCACGCCCAACCCCACCCCCCGGAGCCCCGCCCGCCGTCATCCTCCTAGAGCTGCACCCCGGCTCTGCTCCCTGTTCCCCCCGGCGATAGAGACCCCCTCGCTGCCGATGCTGCTCCCCTGTTCAAGCCGTCTCCGCCGCGCTCCCTGGAGCCTCGGAGCCCCGCGCCCCCTGGAGCTCCTCGCCTGGGAACCTCGTCCCCCACCTGCCCCCCAGAGTCGCGCCTAACCCCAGGAGCCCCGCCATTGCCCCCCCTCCCTCCCAGAGCTGCGCCTCAGCTCCCTGCTCCCCCTGGCACCGATGCTCCTCCCTGCTCCCCCCCCTCCAGCGATGGATGTTGCTCCCTGCTCTCCCCCAGCGATGGAAACCCCCCTCCCCCGGCCGATGCCTGCCCCTCTCAAGCTTCATGATTTTTTTATGTTTTTATTATTTTGACTAATCTCAACAGTTGGATGCTAAATTGGTTAGGTTAACTCAAGACTAACCCAAGTAATTGACTCAAATATAGTTAAAATTGACGGCAGGGTTCGTGGGGTAAGACGGAGCAAGTTTACGGGGTTGAGAGGGGAATTAGGATGTTTCAGAGGTCGTAGCGGTAATTGCAAAAGATTACAGGGTCTGCCAGGTAAAAATCCCTAAAAAATATCAGCCGCAAACTGCCTTGATCATTGACCACCCTTTCCCTCGCCCCCATCGGTATCCTAGTACATTTTCTTCCTAGACTTAGGCCAAGGCCTAAGTATAGCGAGGGACTGATGTCATCTATATTTATTCATCATTCTACCCCTCATTCGATCTGTATATTCTCCGGATCTCATCGGTTCTCACACTCACTCTTGTTCTATACATAGGCTGACCAAAGCCTAAGTATAGGAAGGACCGATTCCCATCACGTATATATTCATCCAATTCTCCTCTTAACCTCAATTGCTCCACTTTTTTATCTTCTTGTATAATTAGGCTGATCAAATCCTAAGTATCTGGATGCGGTTGACTTATATACTCCTTTTTATTATTTTCTCTCTTACGCTTAGTACGAGTTATGTCTTTTTGTCACTTCTTGTGCTCCGAGGACATAAAACACACTAAGTATAGGGGGCTTGTATATATTACATATATACTTTAACTATAGCTCGTACTTTCACATTTTTTGTATATAGTTATTCAATAATTACGAGATGGATAAAAATAAAAAAACAAAACACACAAAAAAATTTAAAAAAAAAAGAGAAAGAAAAAAAGAAAAATGAAAAATCTCTCTTGCATATCAACCTTGCATACAAAAAATATCTTTACTCTTGCATATCATTCTCGTATTCATACAAAAAAATAGAAAATCATTTTACACCTGATATGCATCTGCATTTCATTTTACATATCTAGTATATGCAAAGTGAAAAGTTATCGGGTTCTGAACCGAGTTATGAGTAGAAGTGGAGAGTGGTCTTGACTTGGCCTTAATCTACTTCGTTTCTAGAGGAACTTCACTGAGAATGAGGATTTTAGAAGCTTCAAGTCTTTTGACTTAATTCTTCGAGTTCCGCATGACAATGTGCAGCCTACATCTCTTAGTGTCTAACCTACTCACCTAATTCTGGATATAGCTTTTGAGTTGGGAATTAATCCGTTCTCTCGCACTATGTACTTAGCTCAACTCAGACGAGGTGTTGGAAGACTGTGCGGGTCTTTTTTCTGGTAGCGTGGACATCTAAAGACCAAAGTATGGGTTGAAATAAAGTTTAAAAAAAGGGATGGACACCTGGGCTTAATTTTTTTCTAAGACCTCAAAACATGTACGGAAAAAAAGATTCCATATCTATAGGAGCACAAAAGATCCATGTAGAGTTACAAAAAAACAACACCAAAAAATAGCTAAATTACCAACTAAATATCTGACAAAAAAGTTCCAAGCTTCAAGAAAACCTGCTGATCTCAGTGGGGACTTGTCTAAACTGGTTGGCTTCACAAGGAGAGGTGACTACACTGGTCACCCTCCAGTTCTTTTCCCCTTCTTCTCATTTCTTCCCCTTTTCGATTGTGAACACAAAGCAACAGACCTTAGAAAGAAATACCTGACTCCCCGAGGATGAGTTACTGGGAGGGGGGTTTGAATGGTAGTCCGACATTCTTAATGGGGAGAGCTAAAACCTTTCGCATACATGAGACAGTTGTTCAATGTTCATGGGATATGCTTTGGGAGAAGCATTGAGCTAAGATGGCTTTTGAGTCGAATCTGTTACAATGATATGTAGAACTCGAGGGCTGTTGATTTTAAATTCTAAGTCTCAAAGAAGTTCCGCCACATTTTTAATCCAAAGGTCGGGTTTAGCTCTATTTTCACCTTTCGTTCATGACTTTGGTATGCAACCCAAAATCATTTCACTTTTGCATTTCATTTTAGTTTCTCGGGGATGAGCAAGGTTTAAGCATGGGGGTTGATGAATCTGTGATTCGTCATACTAAAAGATGAAAATAAATCTTCGTTCCTGAGTAATTTGTTGCATTTCATCATTTATTAGGCATTTCTACCATTCATGCATGTAAAATTAATATTTGCATTTTAACACTCATAATTGCATTCATAATCATCTTTACATTTCCACCCAACTTCATGCATTTTTAGTTAATTTATTATAACTCCATATGATTCAAACCACCTCCATTGTGTACATATTACTAACAAGATTTAAGGAAAAATACAGAAAAATACTAACTCAAATACTTGACCCGTGAGACAAAACTCCACAGACTAGACAGACTAAAATGCTCATATCTTTCTCAAACAGTGTCTGATTTAGGTCTCCTCACTTTTAAAGTAATACATATTCAAAGACCTTCAAAACAAGACTAATTTCATAAAAATCGGAGCTCATATGTGAAAGTTAGGTTTTGGGCCTCTTTTGCGCATTTTATGTTCTACTTGATTTTGACCTATCATTTTATGCATAATTAACCCTTTATCATTTATTTCTTTTTCATATATTATTCTATGAAAGTTTTATTAAAATATATAAAAATCCAAATTCAAAATAAGACTGAAATCAAAGAAACTGATCGAGTCCAAGTGTTCCTTAAGAGTATGTACAAATATCTCCCATTTTCTTCTTTATTCTATTCTCTTATTTTCTTATTTAAAAAAATCCAAAAAAGTATATTATTGTTTAAATATTTATTGATTTTACTGTTATTTTTCTTCATTTTCTCTTAATTAAATATCACTAAAAATTTACGAAACCCAAAAAGTATTCTTTGTACATAGAGTACCCAAAAAATATCGTTTTGCACAGATGACCTCTTTAGCTCTTTATATATGAAAGTTGTAGATCTCACCGAGACGAGCAATTTTCATTATGAGCACTTTTCGATCCGAGGTTATTTGCTATTTCTTTTATGTTTTTCTTTTATTTTTTTCTTTATTTTTATGGAGTTGACACGTGGCAGCTCATGGACCCCCATGTGTCACTCATTTTAACCAATTTTTTTTCCATTTTAATAAAAAAATAATTAAATAAATAAAAAATAAATGAAAAAGAGAAAACCTTATGTGACTTGCACGTCAGGCCTTCCCCTTCCCCCTTTCCAGTCAACCTCCTGCGCGCCTACATCAATCCCCTGCTATCCTCTCCGCTCCGCAACCTTTGTCCTAACGGCCAACCCTCTATCGACCATTGCCCTATTATCTCTTCCTTATCCTCCTCGCCACTGCATTGTTATATTCACCTCGAATCTCCTATAAAAGCTACCCCCGACTATTAGAACCATCATCCGCCATCTTCCCAGGAGAAAATGAGAGAGAGAGAGAGCTTGACGAGGGTCGATGACAAGGACCCTTCCTCCGGCGAGTACCCTCCAAGGCATGATATGATCGAAGACTCTCGTGCTTCCGCCAACACGGTCAAGGCAAGAACCCAGGGGGAGGGTAGTCCCCACTCCTAATCCCAAGCGATTCGTCTTTTTCTTCCTTTTTCCAGTTCCCTCATTTTTACCATCTTCCTATGTCTCTCAATCATGACCTTCGCACCTTCACGATCGACCACAACTTCATTGCACGTCGATACCCCCCTCCACGCTGCCGTGAGCCACCATACTCCACTGCACCGCCTTCGACCTGCTGCTCACTTCACCTCGGCTGATTAAGCAAGCCCATCCACCTGCAAGCCCTAATTCTGCCTCCCATCGCAAGAGGAAAGCACCCCACTTGCACCTCGTGCCATCAGCCACACCAACCGCCGATCGACCTTCGTGCTCCGCCAACCTTTCGAGCACCACTCTTGGCAGACCTTGACGATCACCAACCCTCAGCCCACGCAAGGACTTCATCCGTAGTTCGCGAGCCACTAGACCACCATCTACAAGTCTTCATCGCTTGAAGCGCCACGCCACTTCGTCCTCCCCGTAAGCCTCCTGTGAGTTCAGCGTCAGAGTACGTACTCAATGTATAGGCATTGTTCGATTACGAATGGTGCCTCGTCTAGGCTACCAATTTCCATCTGAATCTCATCTACAAGATCAAGGCTACATCGATGCATGAGAACCACCTCTGATCCAACGTTTCGAGCCTCTTGCCTTGGTCTACCTAGAGCAACCACCACATGACGCATGGAGGTTCGAAAGCAAATAGCAACCCAACACCCAAACTAAGTCGGTCGCATAACTTGTGCATGTATTGGAGGAATGATTGCACCCGAACCCTTGCCATTTTGGGGATTTGCATCTAAGTCCCAGCTTACAATACTTCTCATGCCCACACATGTGCCTTCGAGCTTTTTCCATAAATACCATCAAAGGTATAGGTATGTGCATTCAAGTCCTTGTGTATGTTTATTTCGGTCATTTGATTTTTGTAATTGCATTCAAAGCCCTAAATTTGGGCTATTTTTTTAACCTCATTTTTGCATCATTTCTTTATTCCAAAAATTGTATTTTGTAGCTCAACTAATTTTGTATCTCATGTGTATTTATTCATATTTTTTGTAGATATGGTTAATTAATTATAAATAATTTGGTGAAAATGTATACATTTTACCCATTTCATGGTCTGAAATTCGTATTAGAGTAACCATTATTGTAAAAATTACAAGAAAAGCATATTTGGTTGATTTAATTGTGTTCTATATCATGCCCAAAAATCACATCAATTTCATAAATAGTTTTTCCTGCATAAATCATTTTATGATTTGAGAAATTAATTTTTATTAGATTAAAAACTAAACATTTTTAGAGTTTAGGATTTTTCCTGGATTGATCATCATTTGACATATCTTGAATAATTTTATCTTTGAAAATAAGTAGGTTTGATATTTATTAAAATTAATTTATTTAAAATCCCATTATCTGAATTGTTTTATTTATTAAAAACCCATCTTGCATCCAAAAATTCCAAAAATTTGTAGTTTCTTAATTTCATTGATTTTCACATCTCAGCTAAATTTCATAATTTTTGGACTCTGTTTGAATGGAAATTGCATTCTAGTCCCTGAAATTGGCCAAATTGTATATGCATCTAAAAATTACATAAAAATACCCAAAAATTCAGCCTCAAAAATCATGCATTAAATTCGATAGACTTAACCTTGGTTGTTCCTTCGCCTCCTTGAGTTGAACCTAGGACTTGCCCATGTTAAATAAACATTGAACTACATTACGCCTAATCATTTAATTCATTGAATTGTGTGGTTATTTTTAATTGTTCTATTATTACCCAATTGCAACGAACCCAGACATCTAATTCACAATAATTAAGAAGGGTATTTTAGGCTTCATCAGTTTGTTTGGGATCACATTAAGGTTAGGAAGTGTGACACAATAACCCTTAGATTCCATGATCCTATTGTTTAGTTCTTTCACAGTCAAGTCAGGACCATCCTCTCAGTTGCATATTCTTACAATCTTGAAATGATAGAACCATGTGTGTGAAATTTTTTAGCTCTTTCTAGACAAATCATCGTATTATCAAAGATTTTGCTCCTCTAGTAACTCGTCCTCGTAGAGTTATATATTTCCTTCTATGGTTAGGTGATGCTAGTTTCATAACCAAAATGGGGCAAAAGTTAGAAGAAATGCGAAAAGAAGTTGGAATGGACTAGTGAAGTCTTCATTCCTTTGTGAAGCTCAGTGAGTGTAACCGAGTCTTTAGTAAGAAGCATGCTTTTATGGAATCTCAATATTTTGTAGATTTTTTTGGTGTAGGCTTCTTTTGGATATTTTCTTTGACTTTTCATTGTTCCATATTCTTTTTTTTGCCTCGACGAATATGGAGTCTTTTAGTCTGCCCATGTTTTAGGATCTTAGAAAAAGTTGTGCTAACATACCATTCCTCATCTGAGGCACTGTCTCAATCCAGTTTCCAGTCTTTAGATAACATGGCTAGCAGAAGATGTGGGTTAGAGTACTGGTTTTGGTAGTCCCCAAGAATGGTTAATTAGCCACTTTCAATGAAGAGACCTAGCATCATCCTAACTTAGACTACAAGATTCTTTAACATTCTATCTGGGTTGAGATAAGCATTAATTGTAAGGTTTCCAATCAAGCCACTATCTCAAGAGTTGTATGGATGATATGAAGGGTTCTGATTAAGTGTATTAAGGTTTGTACCAAGCTCCAATCTTCAAACTTGATTTCATACTTCTTCAATTGTGTTGATCATTCCCAAAAATGCAAATGCTACGTACAATGTAAGAAAATATTTTTGTGAAGAAAATTTATGATTTGAAATTTTATTGATTTTTGGAAAAGTTTTGCAAATTTTTATGCAAATTTGAAAATATTTTACAAATTTTTATGGTTTTTGAAAATTTTGAATTTTTTAGGGATTTAAGAATAAAGGTTAGTGGAATAAATATGTGCAAATATTTACATCGAAGTGGTTCTATACTTTCAAGAGTTACAGTGTACTTTATACTGGACATTTACAAAAATTAAGTTAGTTGTTATTTACAATTGATTATTACATAGTTTCTAAAGATTTTTTTTGCTTTAACTATGTACGCAGTTCTCAAAAGAATTTGGAAATATTTTAACAAACCTTTTGAAAACTTATTTTGCAAAGAATTTGACAAACATTTATATATATATATATATATATTTACAAACTTTGAAAATCATTTTGCAAAGATTTTGTAAACGATATGTATAGGTTTTTCAAAGTATTATTGCAATCATTTTCCAAACCATTTGTAAATAGATTTTCAAAACATTTTATTCAATCAAATAAAATATTTTTTTACAAACAAAAGAATTTTACAAAGGTTTGAAAACATTTTACAAAATATTTTTCAAACAGTTCAAAAGATTTTTCAAGGCATTTTAAAATCATTTATCGAATATTGAGCAAAATATTTCTAACTAGCTTAACAATCATCGTTACAAGGATTTTGATGTGTATTTAAATTCTATTAGTTAGCAATATTATTCAAGATATGAAGTATGAGTTATGGATAAAGTATGTATAACATATATACGACCCCCATACTTAGAGCTATGTCCTCATAGGTCAAAAGAAAAAGGAATACATAACTCATGCTAGGTATAGGAAAGTCTACACTGCACTGATAAAGAATGAGAAGTCGAATGCCCCCTTGTACTTAGGATTAATTAATCCTAAGTATAGCAGACTGTGTACAAAATAGGGAGGGTCGAGTATGGGAATGAATAAATAATCGCCTCGACATGTCTGCCCCTATACTTACGGTAAAATATCCCTGAGTATAGACAAAATATCAGGAGTTGAGGAGACAAGTGAGGTATCAAAGAATGAGCGTCCGTATACACTCACCCTCAATACTTACGATGAAGCATATCCTATGTATAACAATGATGAATGGGATGACGAAACGATCAGAAGAATGAAAGAATGAATTTTGAAAAGAAGAAAAGATGAAAAGATGATTAAAAAATATTTTTATGAGCCTCATCTGACTCTACTGATGATGCGACTTCAAGCTCTTCTTGATATACCACCTGTATCGAATTAAAGGGACAAGAATGTATCGTGCTCTAAATATGTATTCAACAACTGACCATTTATCATAAAAGGTTGTGTATCAGGTGACTTACCATATCATGACAAACCATATCATGATGCTACAAATGTCTTACACATATTTCACAATAAACAACCCTATCCATTTGCTTTTCAATTTACCCTAAAAAAGTTTCAACTTTGCATAAAACAACCAAACCTTCTGACCATACTCGAAAGTCATTGTGCAGATATGCTTGTCGTGCCACTTCTTGACCTCCTCATTGTACATCAGGTTGTTATCATATGCATAGTATATGAATTCAAGTAATCTGTTCAAATCAAGATTTTTTCTTTCTAGCCTTTTTGGAATCCAAGTTGCAGATAATTTTTCGCCGATAAATATTTTTGAATTAATTCCATGGGAAGATGGCACATCTTTCCATAGAATAGGCAGCGATGCAACATTCCCAAGGTAATAAGCCTAAAGAATCATGTCGAGCAATTGTGACAAGTTCTTCCTGTCGAGTCATACAAGCTTCTGAAGAATAGTCTTGATCTTTGTTTGAACATTTGGCCAAGCCATTTGATTATGTGTGGTTTGGAGAAGTGACATGATGCTCAATGCAATGATCTCGGGTTGGCTTCTTGACTTCTCTATTGATAAAGTGGCTACCACAATTAGATATTAGAATCTTAGGAATCCCAAACCTTGCAATGATATTCTCTTTTAGGAATCTACACTATCAGCAGCTCGAGTTGGGATGGCCTCCACCCAAGGACTGACATAATCGATAGTAAGCAGAATATTTTCAAAACACTGACTATTAGGAAATTGGCACATGAAGTCAATGCCCTATGCATCAAACATGTCTGATATATAAATGTATTTCAAGAGCACTGTATTTCTCACTACAATAGTCCTGCCCATCTTCTAACAGTCAGTACAATGTTTGGCATATTCTTCTGCATCTTTCAAAAGAGTCATCCACTAGAGGCCACATTGAAGTAGTTTGTTGTCGTTCTTTTCTCTGAATGGTGTCATCATGCTTCTCAATTTTGACTTTCTTCAGATGCAATCTTCACTGTTGAAATTCCTCCTGAGGAATGCACCTTCTCCAGATGCAATCTGTCCCCTCATGAAATAAATAATTATCCTCCCACTAGTAGAAGTTAATATTTGATAAGAACTTGTGAAGTTTTATCTTAGGCCAATATTTGTGGAGTTCTTCTGGAAATAAGATAATTCACAATATCGGTGAACCAAGGGAGGCGACTAATGGAATAGCTTCGTCTGGGA
This sequence comes from Ottelia alismoides, assembly GCA_037367405.1. NCBI lineage: Eukaryota > Viridiplantae > Streptophyta > Magnoliopsida > Alismatales > Hydrocharitaceae > Ottelia > Ottelia alismoides. The sequence continues at coordinate 49,879 of JAZKJV010005437.1, forward strand.
AGGTTTATGTAATGGGTATCATGCTATGCTCAGGAGTGACTATTCCGAAAGTCTTGAAAGATGATCTGCCACCACATTTTTAATTCTAGGTTATCTCTGATTTTGAGGTCAAACTCCTAGAGTAGAAGGATCCATCTGATCATTCTTAATTTGACATCCTTCTTGATTTGAAAGTACTTGATGGCAGAATAACTAGTGTAAACAATGACTTTGGACCCAACAAGTGCGATCTAAACATTTCCAAGCTAAGACAACTGCTAGCAATTATTTTTCAGTGACGGAATAGTTCTTTTGTGCTTTATCTAATGTCTACTAGCGTAGTGAATGGAAAATGGTAATCTGTCTCTTCTCCATCTAAAAATCAAACCAATGGAAGAATCAGAAGTAATTGCGATCTCAACTAGTAGAGACCAATCTGACAATTGTAGGACATGGGCCTGAGTGATCAATTCTTTCTATTGATTAAAGGTTTGGAGAACTCTAGCATCTACAATAAAATTGATCTCCTTGCCAAGAAGCTTAGTAAGTGGTCGAGGAATTTTGCTGAAGTCTTTTATGAATCTTCTATAAAATCCCACGTGCCAGAGAAATGAACGAACTTGCTTCATATGTATATATGGCTCGATCTTGGAAATGTTGTCCACCTTCGCTGTGTCAACCTCCATGACACACTTTGATATGAGATGGCCTAACACGATTCCTTTATTCATCATGAAGTGACTCTTCTCCCATGAGAGAACCATGTTTACCTCGTAGTATATATTCAAGAGTCGGTCTAGATATGTAAGGCATTGATCAAAACTATCTTCGTAGATCGATAATTCATCCATAAAAACCTTGATAAACTTACCAACCATATTTGAAAGTACTACCAACTTGCACCTCTAGAATGTTGTTGAGGCGTTACATAATCCAAAAGGCATTCTGCGGAAGGCATATGTTTCAAATGGATAAGTAAAGGTTGTCTTCTCTTGATCTTTAGGGGCAGTGGCAACATGATTGTAACTAGAGTATCCGTCCAAGTAACAGAAATACTCCTTCACGACCAATATTTTGACTATCTGATCGATGAAGGGAAGCAACAAAGGATCTTTCTTGGTCACTAAATTCAAGTGTTTGTAATCCACACAGACACGCCAAGAAGTTGGTACTTTGGTTGGGATCTCCTTTTCCTTATCATTCTTCTCAATGGTGATCCCCGATTTCTTTGGTAACATGCAGGGGATTCACTCATTTTGAATCGAAGATGGTATATATGAATCTCACATCATACCGTTGATGAATCTCTATTTCATCACCTTTATTCTATCATTTTGGCCTTAAAAACCCTAGTAAATGTATGTAAATACCTCTAATTTAGGCAAATTAGCATTCACACATTGTTTTACAAATAATGTATAAATACTCTTTTAATGCCAAAATTATATAATAAAGAAAATAAAATAAAAATAAAAACATCAAAGATATTTTATAACCCTAAATCCTAAGACCTAGGCATCTTGATGACTAGGCTGACAAGGAATAAAGTAGGGGGAGATAAGGGCCAAAAATACCATAAAATTTGCATTTATTTATTCATTCTTTATTCATTTTCAACCTATTTTATTTCTACTTTTTATACATCAAATAAAGAAACTTTCACATGAAAGTCATATATAATAAAATATAAAAAAATATAAAGTTGATTTAATACAAAAATAATACACAATGTAAAAGATATAGTCTGAATAAAATTACAAAATCCCAACTTCCCAGACCCATATCTCTCAAATAAAAATAAAAATATATTAAAATCACCTTAATTATATAGAACTTTTAATAAGCTATTTAATGAAGGTGGTTTCATATTTTTTGAAGTTGAGGTGTGAAAGTTAGATTTTGGACCCTTATTGTATAGTATACCTGATTAAAATATTCATATATTAATTATTTATTATTTTACAATTTATATTTTTACAATTTTTAATGTTATCTACAACATATGTACATATTAAAACTAGAATAAAACAATAAGAAAACATTAAAATAAAATATGTATATAAAATATATAGATGATACATATATTTATACATATATAATAAATAGACCTATTTATTTAAGTATACATATTACATCATAATATATATATATATATATATATGTAAATTATAATTATATAAAATAAAACAGAAATAAAAAATACCTATATGTTAACCCCTAAAAAGTAACTTACAATTATATACCTTCAAAAAATAAATAAAAATCATAATAAAATACGTTATAAAAAAATAATTTTTTATTTTATAACTTGAAATTAATGAACTTATTTATTTTTTTTTCGAATTATAAATAATTTTGGGTCAGGTTTTTTCTGATTGGTCCACGCGGACCAATCAGGTTCACCCGACCGTTGGTCTCGGTCAACTCTCCAAATGAGGCCCTATGCCCGTTAGACCTAGTTTTTAGCCCTTCTTCTTGATTTTTACACACCGATTCTTTCACATGTTGACGCGGCTTCCTTCTACAACTTTTCTCCTCGTGTATTAGGGATTCACGCCAGATCTTTCCTTGGGTTGTGGATCACTGCAGTGCCTGATTCTCCTCGGTCTATGAAGCATCTCGTTAACATGTACAAAAACCAACTTTTGATTTCCTTCTCCTTTTGAATCATCTTTAGCACGTTCTGCTTCCCCTCTATTGGGGCCGGATTGAAGTGTGTAACAGGATCTTCTCCAGCTCATCAGCGGGGAGTTAGGCGACAATATGGCCGCATTCCACCCATCTCCGGTCGTCCTTGGCCGTGAGGTCCTATCTCTCAGTTAGCTCCGCTTGAGGTACTTTCCTTCCCTTTTTAGCTTAGTTTTGATATTAGGTTTTATTTATGCATTTTTTTATCTTTCATTTGGTCATAATCACTCCACACGTAGTTCGCTAGAGCTTAGCTCTGGCAAACCATTATAGATCAAACCAACCAATGCTCGCCACCCCATTGGACCAGGCTCTCTCTTTCTCTCGTTCGATGTGAATAGGAGTACCACGGAGGGTTTTGATGATTGGAAGTGGGGAATTTATGGGAGAGGCACACGGAATTACATGAATGATTTGGATCTTCGTTCTTAGATCGTTTGAGAAAGAAGATTTGGTTGTAGAGGTGTTGGGAATGAAGTTATTGTTTGGTTTTGTTCCCAAGGGATAGAGTCGAAGTTGGGTACTAGAAATGTGGGTGATTGGGTATGGATTGGGAGGAAGTGGGGTCAAGTTGGGCAGATGTGCCCATGATACTGCAAACTTGCGTTGATGGTGTTTCGAGAGGGGTGAAGCTGGTGTGCTCTTGTGTGATTTAGGGCTTCAGGCATCGTTCTTTTCTTCCTAAGAAAGTTGCTATAATCAGGTGCCAGAGATGATCTTGGACCTTGTAGAGATCTGAAGATGCTTGCTTGATTAGGTTTGTTTAGATTTAGATATTGGCTGCATATGCTAATGAGGAAGATGACAGTTTGGGTTCTACGGAGTTTCCCATTTTGGAGATATGAATGGGCAGAGGAAGTGGTCGAAGCGAAGGTGGCCAGACTGGCTGGAAGGGGTGTATGGGTGGAGGGGGAAGGGGCTGGAGGAAGATGACGAGAGAGGAGGAAGGGTAAGGTTTAGGGCCTCCACATGGAGATGATCGATCCTTCGACAATGACCTCTAAGGTGAGTTGGGTTTCTTCATGTGGTTTCAGATCTGACTTGCTGGCGGCAGAGAGGGCAAGCTGGAGGTGGGCATTCACGACCTCCACATGGAGGAGAGGATTGAAGTTGCTGGAGGAGGGGGCGGCGGAGGAGGCCAATAGTGCTGGAGGAAGGGGGCGTTTGAGGGGGGATGAGGGGGTATGAGAGGGTTTCTTTTTCTTTTTAATTTATATCATAGTCATTGGATTGAGGATTGGTTATATTAACTCGATGCACTTGAGTAAATGGATTAAACTATCAGAGGGTCACTTATGGGTGTGAGACGGAGTAATACTCGAGATTTCTCGTGTAATTCATGACTATTGGGGATTTTGAGTGTAATTACGAAACTACACAGAGTTATGAGTGTAAATATCCCTAATTATTATGATTTTCTCAATAGTGCTTTATTGGTGGTAAAGAGAGGTTGTCGAACTTTGAAACAATGTCTAAATAGATGTTAAACAATCATACATGTATTGCAAAATGCTAGCTCAACCTTTGATTTACATCATCGACTCCATACAGGCAACATCAAAATAAAAACAGAGCTAATATGTAAACTTTTTTTCGTAGAACTCTATAAACAAGTTCAAACAGTTCATAATATTTCGAATATCACTCTATAATAGCTTGACACTTGATATTGATGAGATTCCTGTAAAGCTAGTGGCTTTAAAACATTCTAAATTTATTATATTCATTTAGTATATACACTGATAATGATCACAAAGCTTGGATGTTCCAAATTTATAATAATGAGACACGATATTTATAATCAAGTAATCGTGATTGGAACTCTCTAGAAATCGGAATAGAAAAACTTGTATAAAGTTTGACAGAGGAAACTTCGAAATTTCACTCTTCCGATAACAAGGCGAATGCCAAAAATAATATCCCTGTTGAAATTGACAAATATTCAGATAAAATAACATCCCTGTTAAAATCGACAAATATTCAGCTATCCAAAAGACCAAAAGTAATAAAAATCTGCTCTTCCACATCGATATCCGTGTAAATTTCCAATAATGATGGACAACAATTTATATTCTCCAATTTCATGTCTACATTGCATACCATACACATGATGTCCTCCCTTTATTATATATAAAGTAATTCTGACATCTCTGAGACTTCATTCTAAGCTTCTATTAGGTTATCAAACTTCTAAAATCTAATCAATGGTCAAGATACAGCTGCATTATCATAAAATGTAAAACAAAAGGACGAAGATCTCCTCATGTCACGTAATCGCCATTCAAATTCCAATTGGAGAACCGAGATGCAACCTGTCGAGATCGACATTTTATAAATATAATGCTAAAATAATATATGATTAAAATACGGTTTTAAACGCTAGACCAGTAGTTCATTGTTTTTGTCTAACCATGTCTTATCGTTACTTCAAATTGAGTATTGACATCGGTATTTATCTCAACTCGGAGAATGCCCAATCGAGCTTAATTTACTTGTTAGATCAATCAAACCGATTAGATACATATTTGCATGCATACGTACATATGTACACATACATGAGTCTTTCAATGGAACCATAAATTATATAAAACTTAATAAAATTTAAATTAAAATGGTGTCGCAACGGATTCTAATAATTTCCTACGCAATCTTGTGCTTACTGTTTGTAAATACACGATATACCCAATGGGCATATTACCACTGTATATAAAAGGGACGTTAGATTATTAACATTTGAAAGATGCTTCATTTTTATGCTGCATATTACATCCATCAGTTCAATATTTGGATATCTATCATCATAACACATGTAATCTTGCACACAAAGTAAATGAAATTTATTACAAACAATATAGAGAAATTTTATAATATGCGATTGGTTAAAAACAATATCTCAAAGGAGGTGATGATGACGGAGCAATGGCATGACTACGTCATGCCACACTATATAGGGAGGATGAGGAGGGAACTTTGTAATTGAAACTTACCGGACCAATCAATAAAAGCGAGCGAGTTTTATTATGTTGTTATTATTTTTGTTATAATTCAATATAACCGGTTGAACAGATCAAATCAAGGTTGGTTCATGATCCAATTAGTCGATTCGATCTGATTTTTAAAATGATGTTTGAAAGATTGAACTTGGCTAGCATTTGTAAGAAAAGTTGTATAAGGCCCTTAGTGATGATGCCCCAACGCCCATGCCCTCACTGGAAACAAACGCTAACCTTGCGTCCCACACATCGCCGCTGCAATGCCACGTCGCCGCCCCATCCGTTGCCCCACCCATCACATTCACCCTACCCCTCCCTGCGAGGCCTAGACCCTCGTGGCGTGAGGTTTGCGAGGAAACCCCAAAACCCCCTCCCCCCTCGCGCTGCATGGCTTTTGTGCCCCCGATCTTGCTTGATGGGGAATGGGGAGTTGCCTTCATTAACGAAGCTGATGCTTGCTCCATAGACCAGATGTGGGAGCACACATTGGTCTTCTATGTCTTGAGGAAGTGCCCTTACAAAAAGCTTTTGTCTACTTTCGTCAACAAGGTGTGGAAGCCGACCGGTGAAGCAAAGCTTTACCCTCGGCCAAATGGGTTCTTCTACCTTAAGTTGTCTTGTGAGGAGGACTGCCAACACATCTTAACGGGTGGCCCATGGCTGTTCCAGGGTAGATTCATGGTGATTCGGTGTTGGGTGGCCGGAACCTGCCAAGAGTGTGACCTCCTCTCCGAGATTCCACTTTGGGTCTGATTCCATGGGCTAATCCTTGTCCATTGCTCTGAAATCATACTCAACAAGCTGGCCAGCCTGTTGTTAATGCCTCTCTTCATGGATGCTGCAACGACATCGGGCCTACGGGATGGTTGTGCAAGATAATGCATCTCCATCCACGTGGCAAAAGTCATCCCTCGGGCGGTTCCCCCCGTCTTATACTTAGGGATGTGCTAGCAAATTGGAGTTGAGCTTGAATGGCAACTACCACGATGCGCACGCTTTATCTCCTTTGGTCACTCCACAGCTAGTTTCCCCCATGCAACAGACGCCACCAGGTCAGCCTACAATGCCGAAGATTCACCCTCAAGCCAGGTGGCTGCTCCACCAAGGCCAGTTCCTCACGCTGAATCCTCACGAACACTGTAGTTCGGTTCAACACCAAAGGCTTCCAGTGACCTGCGTTCTCAGAGAGATTCAGCGGATCAAAACCTGCACCCCAATCAGTCGGAGGAGGCCCGCAAGCAACCACAACCAGAGGGCTTCCCCAAAAACCAACATGATGCAGTGCTGGACAAGGTAAACCCCCGCTTGGCCCTAGGTCCCTCATGCATCGAAAAATAGCGACGCCTCGCAGATAGGCCTCATCAGCATCAGAGAGTAACATCTACTCGAGGTTTGACCTCAATAACCCCTCCTCGGAGGCTGCGGAAGATGGGGCTGCGCAGGGAAGCACATATGCGGTTGCGGGCTGCTCGGATTTGGATGCGGGTGCCTACGCCACCAAGAGGGATTTCCCCATCCCGGAGGTCCTATCGGTGATCAACCAGGCCTGGGCGCGATGAGTCGTAAGAATAATAAGACCCAACGGGGCCCAATCAAGAACAACAGGTCAGTGCGCCCCCCTCCTTAAAAGGAATTTAATGTCCATTGTTGTTTGTAACACGTGCCCTCGACAAGTCTCGCAAATTGAGGGCGTTTCTTGGGGATCTCATTGATGGCTGGGAAAAAATCGAGGGTCTAGATACCTCACAAGGCGAGACATCCAGTCGATGCGGTGACCGCTCAATAAATCCCAAATCAATCAACAATTAACCCACGATGAAATATATGCAATGAATATCAAAAATGTGGAGTTAAAATTTATTATAACTCTACATGCAAGTGTGTATAGGTGTAAGCACAAGTAGAGGTCGAATACTGGGAGGCGAATGGTGATGTGGTGAACTTGGTTGCACAGTTATTCAATTCTTGGTTCATGTCCAATTATTTATTGTTTTTGTGGGTTTTTAAATTTTATATGTTTTTTTAGTATTATTTTTGGTTTTATGATTTTTATTTGGTTTTTAGATTTTTGTATTTTTTATTTCATTTTTATATTTTTAATTATATAATATAGATATATATATAAAGATATATATATATAAGAGAAGAGAGAGAGAGAGATAATATATGGATATATATATATATACGTAAATACTCAATTTTTATTGCGTATAATATTTTTTTAGGCTTTTAATATTTTTCTAATTTTTTTGTTGTTTTTCTAGGATTTTTCTAATTTTTATGTATTTGTGATTCCAAAAAAAATGTCCCTAATATGGGACTAATATATAGGCTGAAAATAATTTGGGTGTTAGAATTATAAAATAAGTCTCAAAATTATCCAAATTACTTTTAATACATTAATAATAATATATAGAAAATTATAAAATCGGAAAACATATTTTTGGTATCTTTGAAGGGTTTTTCTCTTTTTTTTAGGATTTTGGAGCTTCTTGAAATTTTTATATTTTGTTTTTCTATTTTTAGTTTTTTTTCATTTTTTGGACTCAATATATATATAAATGTACGATATATATTTTTTTTGGAAATTTTCAGAATGTTTTTCTATTTTTTAGGTATTTTATATTTTAAACAGTACAAAAAGGGCTTCTTTTTCATTTTTAATAATTAAGAAAAAAAAGTAAAAATGTGAAATAAAATATGGGCGTGCAAGGACATCACATAAAACATCTTTGGTAATTTTTCTGGATTTTTAGAAGCCTCATAGGTATTTTTAATAAATAGATAAAAGACACACAAATAATAAAGCCTGGTAGGGGCATTTTTGCAAATAAAATTAACACAGGGGGCTATGTTGCAAATATGCCAACTAAAATAACATGTGGTTTGCAATTCTAAGCACTAAAACCAATTAAGCAAACCAGCCAGGGCCCCCTTGCAATTTGACCATCACGTGGGACTACATTTGATCCGCACCCACAGGGACCAAAACGCAATTTCAGAAACTCAAGGGTCCTGGTTGCAATTTTTCACAAAAGTAATACACTTCGGATTTTATTTTATGGACTAAAGATTAAATGTACAAACATATAGGGGGACTTGTGCAATTTAGCCACCTCACGTGGGACGACACGTGAGGTGACGTGGACTGGACCCAAGTGTAATATGAAAAACAATACAGGGGTCACATGCAAAATTTCCACATTATTCACAACGTTATATTTATTTACAATATTAAACATTAAATATACAAAAAGGCAGGGGTACAAGTGAAAATTACCCCCAAAGGCGTTGGATCTGACGGTTGAGCTTCGTGACTTATCCACGTGGCGCCTCCACGTGAGCCGATGCCGGTTCGCGATCCACGGCTAGGATTAGGTCATCCAAGATGATCTGACGGTCTGAGTGTTGGAGAATCGGACGGCTGATCTTCGACCTGGGGCCTTCATCTTCATCCAACGACTAGGAGCACATATGCAAGAACAGGGAAGAAAGCTCGCCGGGGCGAGCTTCTTCCGCCTAGATCTCGCTCCTGCACCGATCTTCGCCGCACCTGAAGGTCTTAGAAGCTTCCTGGAGGGCTTCTCTGTCCGCTGGAGTGCTTTGATCGGTCGGAGACACGCTGGAGCGCCGCCACGAGCTCGGAGAAGGATCGGGGCTCCAGGTACCTCCGCCAGCAAGGGAATCATCTCCTAGTGCTTCTCAACGCACCTAACCTGCACAGGAAGGTAGAGGGGCTCGAGGTCTCTCTCCTCGACCCGGGGTTTGAAGCTGAAAGCAAGGGGATGATGATGGGCGGAGAAGCTCCGAAGGGAGGCGGTAGAGGAGCTTCGATTCGCGGATCCAGGGATGAATCTGGTTGGACAGGGTGTTCTGGAGGTGGAGAAGATGGTAGGGAACGAGATGATGGTGGAAGGGCGGTCGGAGAACAACACTAGATACTGTGGAGAAGTCGCCGGAGCTGAGCTCCGGCGAACTTCGAATTACCTAAACTATGCTAATCTATGAATCTAAACGCGAAATAAAATGCAGAAATAAAATGCTGGAATAAAAATTTACCTAAAAATGTAAACGCGTAGCTCTTATACCTGGAGAAACTCCAGGGAGCAGGACGGCTGCTGGAGCACCGCCGTGGGTGCAACCACCACCATCTCCAGCCGATTCAAGGTGCCGGCAGCATCCTCCTATCACGAGGAGCACACCTGGGACTAAAAGCGAGAAAGAAAATGGGGCGAGGCTGACCAAAATTGAAGAGAAGGCGGTGGTTCTTTATTTATAACTAGAGTGGCGCACCCTTATTGATCGGGCCATAGCGGCGCATCGGCGATATGTACAAGAGATCCAGGATCATGGCGAGAATCTTGGATGATCAGAGAACATTTTTCATTCAGGATTCGAGGGCGATGGATGACAGGGACGCCCAAGAAAAAAGCATGACAACCTGGGACTTGATGGATCTGACGGGAGTCAGAGGTACAGGGGGAAGTTGACCAGAGGTCAACAGTCCCTGGCCTCTGATTGGCCCACGTCAGACCAAACTTGACCCATTTATTTAACATATTAAATGAATTAATTAGATTTTATTTATTGAATAAAAAATGTTTATTAAATAATGTAGTATTTATTTATGATTTTATTTATTTTTTTTGAAGTATTTTATTATGGTTTTATTAAAATAATGTTTTTTAAGTATATTTATATGTATTTATTTTTATTTTGTTTATTTTAAATTTTATTATTTTAGTTTCTTATTTTATAAATTTATAACTTATTTTTGTGAGTATAAATTTATTTTTTATTTAATTTTTATGAGTTTATTTACATTTTTAAATAAATGTGTATATGTATTTGTATGTATACTTATAGGTATTTTACCTATATATTATATACATTTTATTTATTTAATGAATTTTATTTATTTTTATTTTGGATTTGTATTTTTAATAAGATATATATAATGTATACATTATTATAAAAATATAGATGAATAAGAAAATAAAAGAATTAAATTCCCTTTTATTTATATACATATAAGGAGCATAGGTCTTTTGTCTATGTAGCATGTAGACTTATTTTATTTTACAAACTCTCTTTGGTTTTCTTTTAATTTCAATATATACATGTATTATATACATTATTTACAAGATTCTAAAAATATAAATTTATAGAAATAATAAATATTGAATAAAATGAATATTTAAATTAATCCTATATACAAGGTGGGCCAAAAACTTAACTTCTACAGATAAACTCCAAAAATTATGAAACCAATTTTATTAAATAGTTATTGGAAAGCTATATACAATTAACGGTGAGTTTGGCTGATTTGGAGTTTTTATTTGCAAGATATGGGTCTGTGAAGTTGAGATTTTGGTTTTTATTTTGTGTATAAAATGTACTCTGAGTCTTATTTTTACACGAACTCAATTTTGTATTTTTATTTACATTATTATCTACAACTTTTATGTACAAAGTTTCTTTATTTGATGAATAAATAATTATGTACAAAATAGGTGTCAACAATGCATAAATAAATGAATAAATAAATGAGGTATTTATTGTCTAATGGGCCCTTATCTCCCCCTACTTTATTCCTTGTCGAGCAATTCCATGCTGGCCTTGGTCTCGGGGTTAGGGTCATAAAATATTTGCAATATTTTATTCCTTTTTCTTTTCTTCTCTTTACTCTATAATTTTAGCATTAAAAACCTTATTTTATGTACAATTAATTCAACGAATCATGAATGCTATTATATACGAATTAATGCTATTTACATGCATTCGCTGGGGTTTTTAAGGCCAAAATGATAGAATAAAGGTGATGAAATGGAGATTTATCACCCCCCCTATACTTGCCTTTGCTAGTCCCTAGCAAACACTTATGCAATAAGTACAAAAAGAATTAAAGAATAAGAAGAAAAGAAAAAGCAAAAATAAAGAATTTAAAGAATAATTGAATTGGTCATGATTATTAAACTTATCTGTACAAAATCGAAGTTTGGAGCTCAGGTTAGACCTTGGTGTGAAAATGTGTGCGGAACCTAATTGGGAACCAAATTTAAAACACAACAGCCTTCGAGAGTCACAGAACTCGGTTCAAATCACCTCAATAGCCAGGTCAGAACTAGCCTACATCATACGCAAACCCTTATGACTATGAAGCTGACTTGTACGGTGTAAGTGATGGTGGCTCTCCCCAACTGAAATGACAAAGGAACTGACTTCTCCAGAATGACAATCCAGTGATTCCCTAATCCAGCCCTCTACTATCAAGGAGCGGGGTATTCCCTTCTAAGTTCAAGTGGCATCCGACTCAAGAGGAGGGGGTGGAGAAAAGAAGAATGGACGGCAGCCAGTGTAGCTACCTATCCTGGGATGCAAGACCAGTGTAGTAAAGTCATCCAGCTACAGGCTCACATGGTGTAACTTTGATGCTCAAGCTTGCTTATACAACATATGTACATATTCCGGCAGGCACTTTTATTTTTATTTACAAGCCTGTCCACTTTTTTGGAGTTTTTCTTTTTCTTCTTCTTTTTTTTTCAACATACTATGTACAACAGCATTTACATAAGGACTTTTTCCTCTTGAGCCTGAAGACTATCCCTCTTTTGAAGCTTTATTGCAACCCACACTCTCCTGTCATTCGACTTCATTGAAACTGGACCAGGTTGGGGTGCACTTCCCTCCCTAGACGAGGACGAATGTTTCCACTCGTGTGCATCTAAGACTGGCAAATCCAACCCCCTCACCACTCCAACTGAGTTGAGCCAAGTGAAAAGTGCAAGTGTCCAAGTTAGGTCACGGCCGACAAGAGTCATGCGTGTGTTTCGAAAAATTCTAGTAAGTCCGCTGAGGTGACTTGAACCTAGCCCTGTTTTCTCAAAGAATTAAGTCTGAATAGACCTGAAGTACCTTAAACCTAGTTCCCACAAGGTTCCAGTGCAATTAGGTGCAGTAAGGTCCAACCAAGCTCCAATCTTCGACTCTATTGGACTAGTTCAATCATCAATACTCAATCAAAGAATATAAATGCTATGCAAATGCTATTTACAAATATGCAAAGAATAATGCAATTTTTCAAAGAATTTGAAAGCAAAGAGAAAAAAATTTTTACACAAACAATTTTTGTAAATAAAAGAGTTTTGGCACTCAAAGTATAAAATATGTACAGCTATTTACACGGGCGTGCCGCTTTATTTTACAAGACTTAGATAATTTACAGGTCTTAACAAAGTGATTTTATTTAGGTGTATATACAATTGATAAAGAATTTTATGTATTTTATTTTATTATTTATTTATTTTATTATGATGCTTTTTATTCCTCAAATTTATTTGAAAATTAATTTGAAAACTATAGTACAAAATAATTTTTGCAAATATTTACAAACATTTGAAAGCCATTTTGCAAAGATTTTTGCAGACACTATACATTTTCACAATATTTTTACAAAAAATGTTTTCACAATCATTTGCAAATAGGTTTTCAAATCCTTTATTTCACGCAAATAGAAAAATTTTGCAATCAAGATATTTTTACAAAGGTTGAAAATATTTCACAAAAAGTTTTCCAAACAGTTCACACTATTTTTCAAATCATTTTGCAAAAGTATTTTTAACCTGATTTATTAATCAGTATATACAAAAAGAATCTGAGGAATAAGAAGCCTTATTAATTAATTTTCAATGAATTATATCTTATTTTTCGCCATATTTATTAATAATTATACGAAAGTACGAGTTATGGATATAGTATATACAGAGCATATACGACCCCCCTATACTTAGCTCGAGCTATGTCCTCATAGATCGGAAAAGAGAAAGAGAAGACATAACTCGTACTGAGTATAGAAAAGTCTATACTACGACGACTAAAAGAATAATAAATGAAAGAATAACGAGATAAATGAATAAGAAAATGATCGTCCCCCTATACTTAGGATCAAATAATCCTAAGTATAGCAGACTGTACACAAGGCAGGGAGGGCCATGGGTGGGAATAAACAGTTCAAAGAATTAACAAATCAGGGGTGCACCCCCCTATACTTAGGACAAAGTACATCCTAAGTATAGAAGACTGTCTACAAGGGACAACACCTTTTATTTAGATACAGAAGATAGAAAAGGAAAAGAAGAAAAGAAGAAAAGAGAGATATATACAGATAGATGAAAAGATCGTGGAGAATATACACATCACTCCCCCTATACTTAGGGTGAGATATCCCTAAGTATGGGTAACAACAGGAGTGACGAAACTGAACGACGAAAGAACAACGCAGTGTGTACCCCCCTATACTTAGGACAAAGTACGTCCTAAGTATAGACACAAAGATATGGCGATAGATCTAGGGCACACATAACATGTGGGAAAATGGAATATACAAACACATATATACAAGTGGTGAAGAGACTAGTGATGTACAGGACGGTATCTGACAAGTGAATACCGTGCTCGCATCATCGTCTCCCTATGAGAACGGTGACGCACCCAGAAGGTGAAAAGACACCCAGATATACAGTCAGGTGGGTGTCGGCTACCGGGGACAAATAGATCAGAAAGTAAAGATATTGGATACGGTAGCATGAAGCATTCAATCGGCTCATAGGTTCAGCATGAGGAAACAAAGCCGATACTATAAGACCGGGAGGAATAAAGAGCAGTACAGAGCCCTCTGGTCAATCAGAGTCTCGATAAGATATGGAAAGGTAAAGATCAAGAGACGTCGTGGCATGCGGTGGTCAGGAGGTCGGAAGATCGTAGGAGACACACACCTAATGCCGCAAGACATGGCTCAACCCTGCGAGGTTCGTCAAGGTGAGCAGGCTCAAAGGAGCCAGGAATCAGACCATAATTAGAAGACTTGGTCTTGTGATCCGCAGATCGGATACACAATCAGAGAGGGGACCAAGTTCACAACTCAAAAGGCTCGGCTTCGTGCTCTAACAGACAGGAGATACCAGAAATGAAACCGAGTATCTACAAAGTGATGTACCCTCTCGCAGATAACCCTCGGGGAGTAGTACATGCTAGTCACTGAATAATCAGGAAAAGACTCGACCTTGCGAGGGTCGTCAAGGCAAGCGGACGCAAAGGCGTCAGTGTTCCATCAGACGGATCATCAGGTATGGTCTCGGTAGGCGACATATCGGCTACTAGCAGAAGAGACCAGAAAGTCTAAAGAATGTGGCAGCATCCCGCAGATAACCCTCGGGGAACGTGCTGCCAGCTAGGCATGAAAATAACAGATATCAGAAGCTCGACCTTGTGAGGACCGTCAAGGCGAGAAGACTCAAAGGAGTGTAATCAAATGGGTCCCATGATCCGCAGATCGGATAGGCAACTCAAGATTGGACCAGTAATCAAGTATATCAGACGACTCGATTCTGTGCTCCGCGGATCGGAGACACAGTATGCAGTGGAAACAGAGCGAAAGAGAGTGTCACAGTCTCCCGCAGATAGTCCTTGGAGAGTACTGCGATCTAGGCAAGGAATAGTCAGAATGTGTCTCTACCTTGCGAGGGTCGTCAAGGAGAGAGAAGGGCTCAAAGGAGCTGGGTCCATCAGACGGGCCCACATAGTGGTCGACAAATCGGCTACCATCAGAATAGACCAATCAGATCTGAAATATGTCGTAGTCTCCCGTAGATAACCCTCGGGGAGCTACGAGCTAATCAATTGAATAATAAGGAAAGAGCTCATCCTTGCAAGGACCGTCAAGGAGAGCGGACTCAAAGGAGTCTAATCAGGTCGGTCAAATGCCCCAACATATCGGGCGCATAATCAGAACGGGGGACCAACTGTCTATATCAGACGAATCGACTTCATGCCCCAACAAATGGAGGCACCAGGAGTGAGTGAAGTCGATCGTAAAGAAAATGTCACATCCTTCTGCAGATAGTCCTCGGGAAGTGATGTGAGCTACACAATGAATAATCAGAGTACATCTCGTCCTTGCGAGGGTCGTCAAGGAGAGAGAAGGCTCAAAGGAGCTAGATCCATCAGACGGATCCACAAAGAATATGGTCATGGTAGGCGACAGACATCCTACCAGCAGAGGAGACCATCATAGCTATAATGTGTCATAGCTTCTCGCAGAGAACCCTCAGAGAGCTATGAACTAGGCAGTGAATACTTGTAATATCCAGTCTCGTCCTTGTGAGGACCGTAAAAGAGAGCGATCAGTCAGTTAGCCTCAGGTCGGGTACACAAGCTGGATGGAGGCCAATCAAGCATATCATCTGACTTGGTTCCGGGTCCCATCACAATGGTGACCCAAGCAGTGGATGAAACCATAGTCCTAGAAATTGTCGCATTCTCCCGCAGATAGTCCTCGGGGAGGAATGCGAGCTAAATCTATGTAGGTTAAGGGAATGCTGGCAAGTCATCTCAGGTCCTCAAAATCATTCAATCATTCAATCATCCGGAGGGTGTAAGATCCTGTGAGGGAGAAAATCATTAAGTCAATCATAAAACATCCCTCTGGTTAATCCAATTTGGCTGAGATGGCACAATATTATCGGGAATCCTCAAAGTGCCAGAGGTGGATCAAAGAGTCAGGAGATCAAGGATGGTTCAATCAGGAAGATGAGAGATCATGCCGGATCCGCACACCTTTATCAGGCAGTCCATCATCAGAATAAGCAGTCAATTCTCAAAATCAAGATGGTTGGAACCTCAAGAAAGATAGATCAATCAATACTCATGAAATCATCACCAAATCATGTCACATCCTCAATCCGGTGTGTGAGATCTAAATTCTCAATAAAGAATCACACCTAGCGATCATGAATCATCAAAAATCCTCAATAAGCTTGTATGCATGTATCAAAGACAAGTCCGCCAAATCACTCTCAACAGCCTCAACATCATTGGCCCGACTTACACAAATAATCTGTAGACCTAATCCTCGATGCGGGCCTCATCAATATGCACAACATTCCCGGGTGAAGGGAGGGATGATACGGGGTACACGAGGAAGATGGATAAGAAGGGTACACAATGGGGTGGAGAAGCTGATTGAGCGTGCGTGCCAATATCGTGGATGGTAGAAGAGTGATACGGAGGGTACGAGGAGGGCGGGCGAGAAGATCGAGACACAGACAAAATTGGGTGTTCCACACAGGGCGGGAACACCATCAAAATGGTGGTTCGAAGAGCAGGCTCTCTTCGAATCGGAGAAGATGGGGATGATACAGTGGATACGAAGAAGATGGTGGAGAAGATGTCGGGAACGAATGGACTTGGCGAAGAAATGATTGAGCTCAAGCGCCAATATCACGACTCGATGCAGATGAGGAGATATATTTATAAGAGAGATAGAGAGACTCAAAGATGGAAGATGTATGACTCACATGATGGGATCGACTACTCTAGTGATGAATGAAAAACACAATGAACTCCAAGTCACAATCAATACACAAGGCAAACCCCCAATTCACATACTCAACACAGTGAAGACCGTCAGGTGACGGTCATTTTCTTTTCAGTTTTAGAGTGAGGTGAGAATCACAAAGTTGTACAAACACTTAGGAGGCTTGATGGGATTTGGGCTCTACTCCTTAGTGTGTACGTAAGCAAGTTAAAACGCATACAAGGAGGGGGTTGCTCTCCCCAAGACAAGGAATCCATTACGTTTTATTATTAGGTCAATAGAGTTAGCCGTCCCGTTTTTATTTTAGTTATCACTATTTTTGGGTATTTTCAATGCACGTGCCTATCGAGGTTCCAATTTCCATTAAGCATCCTAAATTGGCAAAACAGAGGGAGAAGGTCGGAAAAGCTATGCAAGTCGGAAAACGATGATGCATGCCTAGTAAGAAGACTTACAGTGCTTCCCAGCTCTCTCCATGCGGGATGCATAACAGAATTGAAACCTATGCTATATGCAAATGCAAGCCGAAGAAATCGCCCTAGGATAGTAACTGCTATTATCGTGAAGCACCACAAGTCGGTCACTTATCCTTAACCGAAAAGTCCGGTCTTGGCTCACCCCTCCTCTTCTCGACACGCTCGAGTTCAGGAGTAGCGCTTGATGGGGCTCGCTCACGGCACAAGGGTTAAGAGATAAATGAACCGACTGTTTAAATTTGACTAGATACAAAACGCACTATAGGTACATGCAATTATATTAGGGGCTTTGGACCTTAATCTATCGGCAAGCAGTTCCTAATCTAGGGCTCATTCACACAAAATAAAAGAAAAGAAAAAGAAGAAGTGTCAAAACCGTCGAGGCCCCTAAGGGAACAATCCCTCGGGCAATGGACCTCAGAAGTCGGAGTGTCTGAGAGTCCTGAATTATTATAGGTCAAGTGTCACTCTCTCACATAAATATACATAATAAAATAAAGTGCATAAAAATGTAGACTGTCTTCAACAATTCTCCTTCATCTGCCTTCGATGCTCTCTCCTGTTGGCTGGTGTAGAAGAGCCAACTCCGCCTTGCTTGGGTGCATAGGTCCTCCTAGAAGGTCCTCCTTCGCTTGGCAGTCCCTCGCATCAAAGACAAAGAAAGAAGATGGGGTCAGAACAGTCAATCAAATAATGTCAGTAAAAATAAGAAGTCAAATAAACAACTATATAATGGACATAAGCAAAGAATTAAATAAATAAATAATCAACCATACAAAATCCGTTGCCTCCCCGGCAATGGCGCCATTTGATGGCTGGGAAAAAATCGAGGGTCTAGATACCTCACAAGGCGAGACATCCAGTCGATGCGGTGACCGCTCAATAAATCCCAAATCAATCAACAATTAACCCACGATGAAATATATGCAATGAATATAAAAAATGTGGAGTTAAAATTTATTATAACTCTACATGCAAGTGTGTATAGGTGTAAGCACAAGTAGAGGTCGAACACTGGGAGGCGAATGGTGATGTGGTGAACTTGGTTGCACAGTTATTCAATTCTTGGTTCATGTCCAATTCTTTATTGTTTTTTTGGGTTTTTTAATGTTATATGTTTTTTAGTATTATTTTTGATTTTATGATTTTTATTTGGTTTTTAGATTTTTGTATTTTTTTATTTCCTTTTTATATTTTTAATTATAATATATATATATAAAGAGATATATATATAAGAGAAGAGAGAGAGAGAGATAATATATGGATATATATATACGTAAATACTCAAAGTTTATTGGATATAATATTTTTTAGGCTTTTAATATTTTTCTAATTTTTTTGTTGTTTTTTTAGTATTTTTCTAATTTTTATGTATTTGTGATTCCAAAAAAATGTCCCTAATATGAGACTAATATATAGGCCGAAAATAATTTGGGTGTTAGAATTATAAAATAAGTCTCAAAATTACTTAAATTACTTTTAATACATTAATAATAATATATAGATAATTATAAAATCGGAAAACATATTTTTGATATTTTTGAAGGGTTTTTCTCTTTTTTTAGGATTTTCGAGCTTCTTGAAATTTTTATATTTTCTTTTTCTATTTTTAGTTTTTTTTTCATTTTATGGACTCAATATATATAAATGTACCATATATATTTTTTTTGGAATTTTTCAAAATGTTTTTCTATTTTTTTGGTATTTTATATTTTAAACAGTACAAAATGGCTTCTTTTTCATTTTTAATAATTAAGAAAAAAAGCAAAAATGTGAAATAAAATATGGGCGTGCAAGGACATCACATAAAACATCTTTCCTAATTTTTCTGGATTTTTAGAAGCCTCATAGGTATTTTTAATAAATAGATAAAAGACACACAAATAATAAAGCCTAGCAGGGGCATTTTTGCAAATAAAATTAACACAGGGGGTTATGTTGCAAATATGCCAACTGAAATAACACGTGGTTTGCAATTCTAAGGACTAAAACCAATTAAGCAAACCCGCCAGGGCCCCCTTGCAATTTGACCATCATGTGGGACTACACTTGATCCGCACCGACAGGGACCAAACGCAATTTCAGAAACTCAAGGGTCCTGGTTGCAATTTTTCACAAAAGTAATACACTTCAGATTTTATTTTGTGGACTAAAGATTAAATGTATAAACATATAGGGGGACTTGTGCAATTTAGCCACCTCACGTGGGACGACACTTGAGGTGACGTGGACTGGACCCAAGTGTAATATGAAAAACAATACAGGGGGTCACATGCAAAATTTCCACATTATTCACAACGTTATATTTAATTTACAATATTAAACATTAAATATACAAAAAGGCGGGGGTACAAGTGAAAATTACCCCCAAAGGCGCTGGATCTGACGGTTGAGCTTCGTGACTTATCCCCGTAGCGCCTCCACGTGAGCCGATGCCGGTTCGTGATCCACAACTAGGATTAGGTCATCCAAGATGATCTGACGGTCTGAGTGCTGGAGGATCGGACGGCTGATTCCTTCATCTTCATCCAACGGCTGGGAGCACACGTGCAAGAACAGGGAAGAAAGCTCGCCGGGGCGAGCTTCTTCTGCCTAGATCTCGCTCCTGCGCCGATCTTCGCCGCACCTGAAGGTCCCAGAAGCTTCCTGGAGGGTTGCTCTATCCGCTGGAGTGCTTTGATTGGTCGGAGACACGCTGGAGCGCCACCACGAGCTCGGAGAAGGATCGGGGCTCCAAGTACCTCCGCCAGCAAGGGAATCGTCTCCTGGTGCTTCTCAACGCACCTAACCTGCACAAGAAGGTAGAGGGGCTCGAGGTCTCTCTCCTTGACCCGGGGTTTGAAGCTGAAAGCAAGGGGATGATGATGGGCGGAGAAGCTCCGGTGGGAGGCGGTAGAGGAGCTTCGATTCGCGGATCCAGGGATGAATCTGGTTGGACAGGGTGTTCTGGAGGTGGAGAAGGCGGTAGGGAACGAGATGACGGTGGAAGGGCGGTCGGAGAACAACGCTGGATACTGTGGAGAAGTCGCCGGAGCTGAGCTCCGGCGAACTTCGAATTACCTAAACTAAGCTAATCTATGAATCTAAACGCAAAATAAAATGCAGAAATAAAATGCTGGAATAAAAATCTACCTAAAAATGTAAACGCGTAGCTCTTATACCTGGAGAAACTTCAGAGAGCAGGACGGCTGTCGGAGCGCCGCCGTGGGTGCAACCACCACCATCTCCAGCCGATTCAAGCTGTCAGCGGCATCCTCTTGTCACGATGAGCACACCTGGGGCTGAATGCGAGGAAGAAAATTGGGCGAGGCTGACCAAAATTGAAGAGAAGGTGGTGGTTCTTTATTTATAACCAGAGTGGCGCACCCTTATTGACCGGGTCGTAGCGGCGCATCGGCGATATGTACAAGAGATCCAGGATTACGGCGAGAATCTTGGATGATCAGAGAACATTTTTCATTCAGGATTCGAGGGCGATGGATGACAGGGACGCCCAAGAAAAAGGCATGAAAACCTGGGACTTGATGGATCTGACGGGAGTCAGAGGCGCAGGGGGAAGTTGACCAGAGGTCAACAGTCCCTGGCCTTTGATTGGCCCACGTCAGACCAAACTTGACCCATTTATTTAACGTATTAAATGAATTAATTAGACTTTATTTATTGAATAAAAAAGGTTTATTAAATAATGTAGTATTTATTTATGATTTTATTTATTTTTTTGAAGTATTTTATTACGGTTTTATTAAAATATCGTATTTTTAAGTATATTTATATGTATTTATTTTTATTTTGTTTATTTTTAGTTTTATTATTTTAGTTTCTTATTTTATAAATTTATAACTTACTTTTGTGAGTTTAAATATAGTTTTTATTTAATTTTTATGAGTTTATTTACATTTTTAAATAAATGTGTATATGTATATGTAGGTATACTTATAGGTATTTTACCTATATATTATATACATTTTATTTATTTAATGAATTTTTTTACTTTTATTTTAGATTTGTATTTTTAATAAGATATATATAATGTATACATTATTATAAAAATATAGATGAATAAGAAAATAAAAGAATTAAATTCCCTTTTATTTATATACATATAGGGAGCATAGGTCTTTTGTCTATGTAGCCTGTAGACTTATTTTATTTTACAAACTCTCTTTGGTTTTCTTTTAATTTCAATATATACATGTATTATTTACATTATTTACAAGATTCTAAAAATATAAATTTATAGAATTAATAAATATTGAATAAAATGAATATTTAAATCAATCCTATATACAAGGTGGGCCAAAAACCTAACTTCTACAGATGAACTCCAAAAATTATGAAACCAATTTTATTAAATAGTTATTGGAAAGCTATATACAATTAACGGTGAGTTTGGGTGATTTTGAGTTTTTATTTGCAAGATATGGGTCTGTGAAGTTGAGATTTTGGCTTTTTATTTTGTGTATAAAATGTACTCTGAGTCTTATTTTTACACAAACTTAATTTTGTATTTTTATTTACGTTATTATCTACAACTTTTATGTACAAAGTTTCTTTATTTGATGAATAAATAATTATGTACAAAATAGGTGTCAACAACGCATAAATAAATGAATAAATAAATGAGGTATTTATTGTCTAATGGGCCCTTATCTCCCCCTACTTTATTCCTTGTCGACCAATTCCATGCTGGCCTTGGTCTCAGGGTTAGGGTCATAAAATATTTGCAATATTTTATTCCTTTTTCTTTTCTTCTCTTTATTCTATAATTTTGGCATTAAAAACCTTATTTTATTTACAATTAATACAATGAATCATGAATGTTATTATATACGAATTAATGCTATTTACATGCATTTGCTAGGGTTTTTAAGGCCAAAATAATAGAATAAAGGTGATGAAATGGAGATTCATCACTCATGAACAGACAAGCAGAAATAATTGGCCTAGTGAATACTAAAATTAGGCCTCAATCGCGAATAAAATTCTCTGCTCTCATCCCCATTGGTTGGGCATTCATCCACAATAACACACAATTGGGACAAGTATACTTCCTTTGGAAGGAATCTTAATGGCATTGTACCCCTCTTGGACTCTCCTCTCAAGCCATATCCATGAAATGCTCCAATCATGGGGGCCTAATGGTGACTGTGTCGGTAATATATGGTTCAAATTACCAAGACAAACAAAAAGATCTTTGGGACCACCTCTGTCAAATCTCGCATATCAACATGTTCCCCTGGCTTGTAATTGGTGACTTCAATGTCGTGCGATTCAACCTTGAAAAATGGGCGAACGACCACCACTTCAATAACCGATGGAGGAGTTCAATGAATGCATAAATGATTGTGTGCTCCTCAATTTACATTCCTTCGTCAACTCATGGTCTTGGACAAA
The DNA here is from genome assembly GCA_037367405.1 of Ottelia alismoides. NCBI lineage: Eukaryota > Viridiplantae > Streptophyta > Magnoliopsida > Alismatales > Hydrocharitaceae > Ottelia > Ottelia alismoides. The sequence continues at coordinate 72,783 of JAZKJV010005437.1, forward strand.
CTCCTCAGTTGGATCGTCTAGGACAGTGGCAAGGCTAGACCGTGCACTAGCCATTCTTCATGGCTCGACTATTTCCCGCACTTTAAGATCGATTTCTCGTTGTTGGCTTCCAATAACCACCAGCTTCTTACCGTGGGCCTGGCGAGCTTCCCAAACCGGCTTAAACTGTCAGATGCTTTGATTACTGGGCTGGCCAATCCGAGTATCTTGCCATCGTCGAGCGGGGATGAGGGATCCTTGTGACCGGAAATCCTTTGTACTAATTGGAGAGTAAGCTAAAGAATGCTAAAGCTGGGCTAAAAATAAATGGCACACTTTCGGCTGACCCCTTGGACAACTCCCTGGCACATCTAGAAAAGGACGTGAAATACTACATCAAGAATGTTGAAATTGACCTTGAATTGACTTGGAAGTAGAAGAGTCAGTTTTATTGGCTAAAGCTCGGGGACCACAATACAAAGTTCTTCCACCTCTCTACAAAGGTCCACGCCAATAGGAACAATATCTTGTTCCTTGTGGATGGCATGGGGTGGGGTCATTGAGAGGTTGCTAGAGGTCTCTAAGGCGGCGGTGGATCACCTCAATTCCGTTCTCAGCCCGGGCATGCCTAGCCTGCAAGCGGATGCTCCTTCTCCTCCCAAGTGATTGCTATCCAAAGAGGCTAGGGAGTGGCTAATACGACCATTTTGTGAGGATAAACTTAGGGAGGCTCTATGCTCGATCCCTTCATCAAAGGCTCTGAGTCCGGATGGTTTCAAATCCATATTCCTTAAAAGGCACTGACATTTGGTGAAGGGTGATATTTGTTCATCCATGGTTTTCCCTTCACAAGGGTGGGAGCATGTTAGATAGGTTAAACACACCTTCCTGACCTTGGTCCCCAAGGTATATTCTCTTGTGGAGCTTAGCGACTTCTGTCCTATTGCTTGCTGCGACGTCATCTAAAAAATCTTCGCCAAGCTGCTAGCTTCTCGCATGAGAGTGGTCCTTCCACATCTGAATATCTCTCAACCAAATGGACTTCGTTAAGGATCATTCCATTAGGGACAGCGTGCATCTCAAACATGATCTAGTATGGGGATTTAACAGGCGGCGGAACATGAATAAGGCTTGCCTCAAGATTGACTTGTCTAAAGCATCGACTCGATCGAGTAGTCCTTCATCCTTTAGGCCTTAAGGGCAATGGAATTCTTCTCCCATATGGATTAGGTTAATTGAAAACTTCATCACTACCACCTCCTTCTCAGTCCTGGTAATTGGTTCCCCATTCGAGCTCTTTCGGGGAACTCGTGGTTTTAGGCAGGGGGATGCGCTAAGCCCACTCCTCTTCACTATTGGGCTAGAAACCCTCACTTGCCTGGTTGAGGTGCTGATGGCCGAGGGTTGCCTTAGGCCACTGGGGAAAGGGAGGAACTATGTTCCTACGCACCTCATCTACGTGGACGACCTGATGTTCTTCTGCAGGAGCTCCCAAGCCTCCTTGGCAGTTGTCAGGGACATTCTCAACGAGTTTCATTGCATCTCAGGACTACAAATGAACGCTAGGAAGAGAAATCTCTTTCGACCAAAAGACATCAGGGATGACTGATGAATACCCATTCATCACTCTTTATTCTTCTATTTTAGCTACAAAAACCTTTGCAAATACATGTAGATATGTGTAAATACAAATAATTACCAAAAGCATGCATTGTGTAAAAACCTGTAATTAGCATGTTTTTGTGCAAAAATAAAAGAATAAAGAGTAAAAAGAAAAAGAGGGAAATATTTAGAATAAATATTGAGCAACCTAACCCAAGGGAGGGCTCAGCATGGGCCTGACCGCATAAAAGCCAAAGTAGAGGGAGATAGGAGCTCATGTGTATAGATTTTTGTAAATAAATAAAATTATATTTTCCTCACCCAAAAATATGCTTGTAAATATTTTGTATATATTTAGAAACTATTAAAAACAAAATAAAAATTTAAAAATCAAAAATTCAAAAATGCCCTTTCACCATGTACATAAACCATGCTCCCTTATTTATTTAACCTTATAAATAAATAAAATTATTTTCTAAACTTTTTGTAAATAATCTATGTGACATATTGTAAATACAATAAATAAAAAGAAACAAAACAAAAATCAAATAAAAATTACAAAATTGAAAATACAAAAATACATTGTATATATATACCATGTGTATAAATGTATATATCTATTTATTTCACCTATGTGTATAAGTAATAAAAAAAATAAAAATAGCTTTCTATTCCTCATTTTATTCTATAAATAAATAAAACATAAAATAGGAATAAAATTGTATAAAAATAATAATAAAAAAATTCAAAAATAAAAAGCCTACATATTGTATATATCCCTATATAATGTACATACCTTATTCTTATTTCCAAAAATTAATTAAAAATCACCAAAAAATAGAAAAAAATAAAAGAAAAATATTTCATGTTGAAAGTTTTTGCAAAATCGGCCATTTGCTGCCTCATTTTTAAGTGTCAAATCTTGTCCACGTGGCAGCATTCCACTGGTCCACGGGGAATGTTGACCCCGGTCAACTCCCCCGCGGACTCTTTCCTTTTTGAGAAGATGCGCGCCGCCCCGCCTTCGCCATTTTCTCCACGCGCCTCCAGCCTGTCGCCCACGCAAACCCCGCGCCCGGATCCTTCGCCGATCATCCGACATCCTCGCCAGATCCTTCGCCGCGAGATCCACGCCTTCCATAGCCGTCGCCTCCCAACCCTAATCGGGCCTGCAGCTATATAAAGAACCACCTCCGCCGCCTCCGCGCCTCATCTTTGGACCTTCCCCTTCTTCCCAGTGAACTCCAGAGGCACCGCGAGAGTGACAGCAAGCGATCGCCCCTGTTGCAGCGAGGCGAGGAGGTGAAACCACTGATCCGGCGTTCTTCGCCGCCGTCGCTCCGCCACCAGCGTGAGCACCGAGCCTCGGGCCGAGACGACCCTTGAGGCTACGACCAGGAGCACCCCCTGCTCTTCCCCAGTCTCTCCGACCACCCAGGTAACCCTTTAGCCTTTCCATTTAGTTTAATTTCTTGTTTCGCCCAAATCGCATCTCCGACGTATTCCTTTGATTCCGGCCATATCGTGTACCTTCTCGATCATCGGAACGCACCGTCACCTTCGCCATTCCCTCACGCACGTTCTTCACCCCTTCACCCAACCCAGATCGCACAGGATCTGGGAATCGAGCTCCACCGTCCTCCGCTCGCCGGAGCTCACTCACCCCGACGCATCGTTCACCCTCACGCCGCTTCTTTGGGTCGAGGCACTTTGCCCTCGACCCGCGAAGCTTTTGGTTCACTTTGCAGGTCAAGAGGAGGGCATCTGAGCCCCCCTCACTTTCAGACCAGGAGCTCTACTCCGTCGACCTCACCGGAGCCCCTCCAGGGCTCGGTTGGGCCATCGGAGACCTTCACCAGCTGCGGGACTACACCGCGGATCTTTTCCGATACCCAGAGGCAGCTGAGGAGGACTACTGCACGCGCACTAGGCCGGCGAACTTCGCCGGCCACCTGTTCTTCGAGAGTCCTCCATCGCCGTCCGATCAGCCCCAGCTCCCCAGTTCGCATCACGGCCGTCCATCCATCGAGGAGCAGATACCGTCGATCATCCTGAGGGTTGATCTGGACCGTCAGAGCAGAGAGAGGGAACCACCAGCACCACCAGCCGTTCGATCTTCCACGTGGCCCCCTCTGCACCGTCGATCAGTCCCACGTGCAGAAGAAGAAAAGCGCCCGACGTCCGAGACCGTTGGATCATCTACGTGGCGCGCATCCAGCCGTCGACGTTAAATAAGGGGTAATTTACCTTAGGCCCCCTCGTAGTTTCTGTTTTACGTGTCAGTCCTGTGAATATTTTAGGAGTTTTATTTACGTAGGGATAATTGCACATTGGACCTCATCTTTTAGCTTATTTGCATTTATGCCCCTGTTTGTGTGAGCCACGTGCGTCGTCACGTGTGTATTTGGTGTATTTGCAACTTTAGCCCTGTAGTTCTGGTTGTTTATGAATGAATGAAATATTTTTGCTAATTGCATTTATGCCCCTGTGAGCATTTTATTTCCGCATGTGCGTCTTTTAGTGGGTTATTTGCATAACAACCCCTGGACTTTTTGGTACGAGTTACCAAAAGGTCCTCGGACTTGTTTTTTCTTACATATAGGTCCCTGAGTGCCCCAGGCACGTGCTTGGCACGTGTTTTGCTGGGTATTTTGCACCAGACCCCCCAGAACTTTGGGTATTTGCACTTTGGTCCCTGTGCACAGTGCCCCTCCTTTATTTTTGAATAAAATATCAAATCACCTCCAAATTCGATGAAAATTTGACACATGGCTCTTGCCATGGTGTAGAATTTTTGTGAATTTTTGAGGACATTTTTTATTTCATTTGCTATTTTTAAAAATTCAAAAACCCTTATTTTTGCTACTGTTTAGAGTCAAAAAGCCCAAAAAAATATCAAAACCCTTTTAAAAATTCCATAAAAATTAGTTACTGTTTATTTTGTGTTCCTTGATTTTTAGCCAATTTTGGCTATTTTTCATTGAGTAAAAACCCTAAAAATCTAAAAACACCTCAAAAATCATAAAAATCATAATAAATAATTTAAAAACCCAAAAACAATAATTTTGGTGCTCAAATTTTCCTTGTTTTCTCTATTATACAGGAAAATTACCTCCAGGTCCCTCTGAGATCCTTAGATATTTTATCTTTGGGTTTTGGGCCTGGCTGGACAGTACCTTGTCTTTTTCTCACTGTTTGATTTTTAGTAATTAGAATAAATATTAGAAAAATCTCAAAAATTCACCAAAAACATTAAAAAACCTAAAAAACATAAAAACATTTTTGTCTGAATTTTTGATTGAGTTTTGATGCATTAATAAAATTGATAAAGTGTGTTTGCTTGTGTGCTTCTTCTATTTTCTCTACATATTAAAAATCCAAAAAAATTTGAAAACAATTAAAAATCACTAAAAAGTATTCTCTTGGATTTGTGACTACATCGTAGGTCTCTTGGCCAACCCGTGCTCCTTGTGTTCGACCCTGGGTGCTATACCAGGTTAATCTCATAGCAGGACTGCTCTCTTTTGTGCTCGATTAGTTTTACATGTTCTGAGTGGTTGATTTTTCTTGATATACCTAGTCTGATTGATTGAGGTCGCAACGACCATTTCTTTACCTTTACCTTAGTCAGTTGGACGGTTATCAGAATGGCGCCGTTGCCGGGGAGCACGGCTTTGTAGTCATTTTTCCATATTGTCTCTCTATATTATCATTGTTTTCTGACACTCTCTCTTTGATTTTTGTGCGAGGTACTGCGTGGACAACTTGGAGTTTATTTTTGAGGACCCGCATGGGAAGAAGAGCAGGGCGAGGAAGAAGAAGAATTTTATTTTGAGAGAGAACAATATTTTTTTTGTAATAATTTAGAACTTGGACATTTGTGGACACTTGTAACTTAGCGGGTCTGTTTCGCCGAGTACCGGTGTGCTCGGGGGACCCATTTGGATTTTCGCAGCTTTTTCTGCGGTTTTGATAGCTAGCTGCCTTTTCCGGTGTTTACGCGGTTTTTCTCGAGCCCCTAGATTTAGGAATTTCTCTTGCTTGTGCCGTAATTAGTAGGGTCCCCACACTTAATTGCTTATCTGTTCCTATAGATCGTTAATTGGACCTACTAATAATAAATGATAAAAATAACTTAGTCACTTTCCTGAGAGCCTACGCGCCGCGAGCCTGCCCCGCAAGCGCTACTCCTGAACTCGACCTGTCGAGAAGAGGAGGGTTGGGCCAAGACCGGACTCTTTGGATCAAGGGCGAGGGACTGAGTTAGACGGTTCTGCGCTAGGAATTGCTCATCTAGGACTCGGTTTTTCCTCGCTGCACCATTTAGGTAGTTTAATTCTGTCTTTAAATTCTGCGCGGATCATTTGCATGTAGAGTGCTGGAGACAAGGTACACATTTCTTTCTCTGCATGCATCATTGATTTCTTCGCGCATCGGCTTTTTCGTCTTCTCCCTCTGTTTTTGGCTTAATCATCAGGAGAATCGGAAAATTCGTTAGGCCGCTTGTATTTATTTTGAAAAAAATTAAAAAGAAAAACAAAAAAAAGTGGGACTGGATAACACTATTGACCCTAAAAGACACTCACATTAAAAATTTGTCTTGGGGAGAGCAACCCCCTCCTTGTATGGTTTGGATGCGCGAGAGAGTGACCCGCACCCTAGGTAGAGCCCTCCGGTGCTATTTCTAGCTGACTACCGACTCTTCCGTGCGGGCCAGTCGGTTGGAATAACATCGGGTATCCTAACAGGTCACGTAAGCGCTCTGATATTTTGTGTGTTCACCCAATAAAATTGACAAGATAAATTGACCGAGCTTTCACGGTCTTCAGATTGTGTTGCGTTGGTGAACCGGGGGTTTGCTTTGCGATCATATTTTCTCCAGATCCCATCCGCCCAACTCGCCAGATCAAGATGATGGGTAGACGATCTCTTAGGCAGCCTCTGGCTGCACCGCTTTCAGGCGCGTCTACTTCACCATCTAGGTTGGCCCGTGAGAGTCGAGACCAGCTCTCCGGGCCCGAGTACGATTCCACCCTGTTCTCCCTCGATCCCCTTTCTTTTGCTACTGAGAGACATGAGCCCGAGGAAAGACGAATTGATTTGACAGAACCTGAGTTGGGCTCATCTGATTTTGCAGACGTCACTATGGCCGGAGCCGGCAGTTCAGACCCAGACTCCCGACAACCCGAACATTTTGTACTAGACCAGGGAGCGATCAACTCCACTCTGATCGCATCATTAGAGACAGTACAGAAGCAGCTACGCGATCAGGGAGCTTTCATGATTGAGATGAGAAGGGAGTTGGAGCGACTCAGAGAAGAGAGAGATCAGAGCGAGCCTGAGGACATTCCTGATGCTGATGCAGAGGCAGCAGCCGCAGCAGCCGCAGCAGCGGCTGCCGCAGCGGCAGCCGCCGCCGCAGCAGGACCACCGAGACCGATGCGGGAGTTACACAACCCCGGATCTACACTGATGCACCATTGGGTGGTGGTACCTGCTATCGTTGGGGATTTCAAGTTCCCTCCGAAAACCCTGCAGATGCTTCCTCATTTTCATGGACTTGCCACCGAGGAGCCCCACCTCCATCTCCAGGAGTTTTTGATGATCTGCAGCACTGTCCACGACCGCCATGTGGACCAGGATACGATTCGGATGATGGCCTTCCCTTTTTCACTGGCAGATAGAGCAGCCGCCTGGCTGAAGCATTTAGGGAAGTTTGTATACACCTGGGAGCAGCTCCGCACCGAGTACTTGAACAAGTACTATCCACTCGGGCGGACGAATGCAGCGAGGGCCCTGATCAACAACTTCTCCATGCTCCCTAACGAGCAGTTTCACGAGGCATGGGAGAGGTTCAGAGAGCTTCTGGATAGATGCCCACACCACGACATTTCCAAGCCGAACCTAGTTCAGAGCTTCTTTAGTGGGATGACGCCAGAGCTTTAGGGTCTGGTGAATGCTTCTTGCGGCGGGTCCTACTTTGCCAAGGACCACAACCAAGTCTGGGCCATCTACGAGGAGATGGCCGAAAATTACATGGTGATGTCCCAGACTCGGTTGTACACACAGAGATCTCAGCACCCGCCAGGACCCGTGCAGTACCAGCGGATAGCACGGGTTGATGCAGGTCCATCCAGTTCGTCCGCAGTTGCAGCCGCACAGGCAGAGTCGGCCGCTGCGGACATGGGGATTATCAGCGAGAAGTTGGACCGCATGGAAATAATAGAGAAGAAGCAGTGCCAGGGCATAAGTCTGATGGAGCAGATGGCACAAACTCTGAGCGACGTGAAGACCCATCTCTTGTGTCTTCAGGAGGCACAGACGGCTTCTCAGCCCCGTCTTCAGTCGCGAGGCGAATCCGGCGGCGGCCGCAGCTCGTCCCAGCGCTCCAGCTCCTTGCAGCAGCCTAGACAAGTTCACCTTGTACAGGCGGAGCCGTACCAGCAGCAGCAGCCCTCTTACCAGTCACCACCATCTCCAGACTTACAGATGGTGGTATATCAGCCGGATCAGCCTCTGGGAGTACTCCCACCAGCCCCTTACGATGAGGAACCGTTGATGGATGTCAACGGGATTTGGTATGACCGTCCTCAACCTGGAATCCGACGAGACCATCCCGGATTCAGGTGGGGGAATGGGGGTAACCAGTCCTAACAACAGCCAGCCGGTCAGGGAGGGCAGTACTCCCAGCAGAGAGATCACCAGCAGCCCCCAGCATACCAGCCACACCAGCCATCATCCTTCGTACCTCGTCCCTACCAGCAGCAGGGGCAGACTTGGAGACGTGAGCAACAGGCTCACCAGCAGCAGCATCCTTCCTCTTACCCCTCTCAGCCGCAGCAGCACCAGGTCCAGCAGCCTCATTACCAGAGAGGCAACCCGTCGGGCTCCCATGAGAGCCCCGCCTTGGATGATCTAGCCCGTATCTTCACAGAGCAGCAGGCTACATTTAGACGGGAGATGGACGAGTTCCGCCAGGAGATGCGGGACCTGATGAGAGGGAAGGCCGCCATCCCTGCACAGATCGAGCCTAATCCGAATAGCTTGAAGAGGAAGTCTGAGCAGGTAGTTCACACTGAGCCTACCACTCCTAGTGACTCATTTGATGATATGTCGTCGGATCTATTTGATGCTGATTTTGTTACACTTAGGAGCGGTAGAAGACCAGCAGGCGGCGCCTCATCTGAGCGACAACGCGAGGATACATCTAGAGCGCCAGATGAGGAAGAGGAGAGCGGTACTGAAGCCGCACATGATGATGACGGTGGTACTGAAGCCACCCGAGATGCTGATTCCACCGGCGGTACTGAGGCCGCCGCTTCACCATATCGAGGAGGTGGTACTGACGCCACCAGCAGAGCCAAGCCAGCCCGCGGTACTGAGGCCGCAAGACGTCTAGTTATAGAGCCAGCTAGAGGTGGTACTAAGGCCACCAATATTCATTCTGATAGAGATGTTGTCTTTCCTCGTATGGATGTATCTCAGAACTCTATTTTGAATAAAGGAAAAGGTTTAGTTTCTTCTGATCCCACTGTGGTGAATGATGTATGTGAGGATCCGGTCATCAAACCGTCTAGGCCTATTCCTAGTCCTTCATCTGAGAAGGACCCTGTGATCCCCTTTCCTAGAGCCCTTGAGTTGGGGAAGGGGAAGAAAAGAGAAAAAGATCCAAAAAAGAGAGAGCAGGAGGAGTTCAGCCAGAGCATGATAGACCGATTTCACATCCAGCTGACCCTCCATGAGGCTTTGCAGCACATCCCTCTTCTTCAGCGATCCTTGAGAGACAGGACCACAGTCAGGAGGAAGAAGAGGAACAACACCGCAGAAATTCATGTGTTGACAAAAGCCACGTGTTACGCGATCCAGAACCATCTGCCGACCAAGAGGCCAGATTTAGGAGCCCCGTATGTCAGATGTCATATTAGTGAGCAGAGGTTCGACCGTACTCTATTAGATAGCGGATCGTCGATCAACCTTCTTCCGGCAGCCCTTCTCGACCACTTAGAGTTGGGCACTCTTAGACAGAGCAGGACATACCTTCAGTTTGCTGATCGGTCTGTCAAGAGGCCAAAGGGGTTGTTGCGAGACGTTGTCGTCACGATTCAGGGTTTGCAATTCCCCGTGGACTTCGTAGTGCTGGACATGGAGACCCTTGACTCGTTGACCGATTCCCCCATCATCCTCGGTCGCCCGTTCTTGGCCACAGCCAAGGCGGTGACTGACCATGACAGTGGGAAGGTATTCTTTCGCGTCCAGGGCGAGAGTATACAAATAGAGACGGTTAAGGACCACAGAGCCAGAGATAGATCCCGCTCAGAGGGCAGTACAGATTCAGAACAGCTGACAGATACAAAGCCAGACATACACCAGGACTGTGATTTTGTGATCACAGATGATGAGGCAGCTTGGGCAGATCCTGCAGCACAGACCATCCTCTCATATTCAGATACAGCTGATGCAGAGATGATAACAGAGGATAGTCTGGAGAGCACAGCCCTGGTCCAGGATACTATTGAGTCAGCAGAGTCGGACCTTGATCGCGACACGATTTTCAGTGATGGTGGTACTAAGGCCACCCTGCTCTACGGTGGTGCTGATGCCACCGCAGTTGATACAGATCCCTCGGATTCAGAATCTGATTGGGCAGATTGTGATGATCAGATGCCAGACCTGGATCCACCTGAGCCTATAGATGAGGAGGAGGTAGAGGTAGAGCAGATCAGAGATAATGCAGAGGACCCGCCTTCTCCAGATCCAGTTTGTGAGAGTTCTTTATCATTTTCCCAGGTAGATTTGGCAGAATTGTCAGCATACACACATCTTCTTCAGAAGCCAGATTTGCCAGCACCCAGCTGTCCAGAGCTAAAGCCGCTCCCTACTTCGCTGAAGTATCGATTCCTTGCGGGAGAGTCTGAGATGTACCCAGTCATCATCTCTGCCGATCTGACTGGAGAACAAGAATCCTGTCTGATGGGGGTTCTTGAAAAGAACCGCAAGGCAATTGGATGGAGCGTAGCAGATCTCCATGGGATTAGTCCCTCGTTGTGCTCCCACCATATCTATCTCGAGGAAGGGGCAAAGCCGTCGCGTGAGTTCCAGCGGCGACTGAACCCCAACCTACGAGAGGTTGTCATGAAGGAAATATCAAAATGGTGGAGTGCAGATTTTATTTATCCCATTTCCGACTCCAAGTGGGTTAGCCCCTTGCATGTGGTGCCCAAAAAGATGGGCATCACGACTGTGATCAGTGAGTCGGGAGAGGAGATTGCTACACGAGTACCCACCTCTTGGCGGGTCTGCGTTGACTACAGGAGACTCAACCAGGCCACCAAGAAGGACCATTTCCCCCTGCCTTTTATTGATCAGATCATAGAGAGACTGGCAGGGAAGAGCCATTACTGCTTCCTGGATGGGTACTCGGGGTACAATCAGGTGGCCATCGCTCCTGAGGATCAGGAGAAGACCACCTTTACCTGTCCCTTCGGTACATACGCCTTTCGACGCATGCCATTTGGGCTATGCAACGCCCCTGCGACTTTTCAGAGATGCATGCTGTCGATCTTTTCGGACATGGTAGGGGAGTGTTTGGAGGTCTTCATGGACGACTTCTAGGTTTACGGCGACGGATTCGATTCCTGTCTTGACTGCCTAGACCGAGTGCTCCGGCGATGTATTGCTATCCGCTTGGTTCTGTCTTGGGAGAAGAGTCACTTCATGGTGACTCAAGGGACGGTGCTTGGCCACATCATCTCCAACAGGGGCATGGAGGTTGATCCGGCCAAGGTTGACGTCATTAGAAAACTCGCACCGCCGTCCAATTTGAAGCAGCTACGGTCATTTCTGGGGCACGTTGGTTTTTATAGGAGATTCATTCATGATTTCAGCAAGATTGCCTGACCGTTGACTGACCTCTTGACGAAAGACACCGAGTTCCTTGTCGATGACAAGTGTCTTTCGTCCTTTGAGACTCTCCAGCAGTGTGTTATTGAGGCTCCTGTCCTTCAGCCACCCGATTGGTCTCTCCCATTCGAGATCATGACGGACGCCTCTGATTTTGCCGTAGGGGCCGTGCTAGGACAGAGGAGGGACGGAGTTCCGTTTGCCATACACTATGCTAGCCGCACATTGGATTCCGCCCAGCGGAATTATACGGTCACAGAGAATGAGATGCTAGCAGTAGTGTTCGCCCTAGATAAGTTCAGATCGTATATCATTGGATCTAGAGTGACTTTGTTTACAGATCACACCGCCATCAGGTACCTCATGGCAAAGAAGGATGCCAAGGCCAGACTGACTAGATGGATCCTTCTACTCCAGGAGTTCGATATTGAGATTAAGGATAAACCTGGAGTCAAGAATGTGGTGGCGGATCATCTCTCCCGATTAGAGCAGCCTGAGGATTCTGAGCAGATTGATCCTATTCGTGATACCTTCCCAGATGAGGCGATCCTTGCTATCGCCTCACTCCCGTGGTATGCCGATATTGTGAACTTTCTCGTTGCAGGGAAAGTCCCACAAGATTGGCCCAGGCAGAGACTTGAGACCTTCCTTGCGAGGGCCAAATCCTACCACTGGGAGGATCCAATTCTTTACCACGAAGGAGGGGATAGCGTCTGGCGTCGGTGTATTCCTCAGGAGGAGCATCATAGTGTCCTCACTTACTGCCACAAGCTTGAGGCAGGAGGACATCATTCTGGGAGGAGAATGGCACAAAAAGTGCTCCAATCCGGCTTGTGGTGGCCTACACTCTTCAAGGACTCTGATGAGTTCGTGAAGAGGTGTACTGACTGTCAGAGGATGGGCACTTGTGGACAGCGTGATATGATGCCAATGCAGCCCATTCACTTCTGTGAGGTTTTTGACGCATGGGGCATCGATTTCATGGGTCCATTCCCTAAGAGTCAGGGATTTGAGTACATTCTGTTGGCCGTAGATTATGTTAGTCGTTGGGTTGAGGCTATCCCCGCCCGAGCCGCTGATGCGAGGACAGTTTGCAGATTTTTGAGGAAGCACATCATCATGCGGTTCGGGGTTCCACGAGTTCTGATTTCTGATGGGGGGTCTCATTTCGTAAACGACCAGGTGAAGGCCCTTGCTAGCAAGTTCAGTATAGACCATCGTGTTGCCACACCTTACCATCCACAGACGAATGGTCTAGCTGAGGTGTCGAATAGGGAGATCAAGAATATTTTGCAGAAAGTCGTCCGCCCTGACCGAAAGAATTGGTCACAGCTTTTGGACTCGGTCTTGTGGGCATATCAGACATCTTTCAAGACTCCATTGGGCACATCTCCCTTTCGTCTCGTTTATGGCAAGCCATGCCATCTACCTGTTGAGCTGAGGTACAAGTCACTTTGGGCAGTTACAGATATTCTTATGGATCCAGATGGTATAGGAGACCAGAGGAGGGCAGAGTTAGCCGCCTTGGAAGAGCTTAGAGATACAGCTTTCTCAAACAGCCTACATTATAAGGAGAAAGTGAAGGAGTGGCATGATTCTCATATCAGCCACAAGCATTTTGAGATTGGACAGAGAGTATGGTTGTTTGATGCAAGGCTACGTTTATTTCCAGGGAAGCTACAGAGCAAATGGAAGGGACCTTACTTGGTCAGAAAGGTACACGATAATGGTAGCATTGATATATCTGAGTTATCTTCTGAGAGTACCTTCCGAGTGAACGGCCAGCGGCTCAAGCCATTTCTAGATCATGAGCCGCGGGATGTTATTGTTGCCCCTATTCATTTTGCGTGAGATGTGGTCTCTTGACTCACATCTTTTGCATCTCACGCCTGATTTTCACTGTTCTTCCGCCTGTATAGATCCAGTTGTTCACATCATTCTATTATTTAGTCCCACATCCCTTTTCTCATCCTGTGATTATGCTATACTTAGGGTGTACTTTACCCTAAGTATAGGGGGGAATGTCGGACCTGCGAGTATTCTTTTCATTCTTTCTGCTCCTGTTTTTGCTGCCTATACTTAGGGATATTTTACCCTAAGTATAGGGGGGGCAGATTCTGTATCTTCTTCACTCGGCTTTCCCTTAATGTACAGCTTGCTATACTTAGGATTAGTTAATCCTAAGTATAGGGGGAAACTACCGAGTTCCTCTCATTCTATTCATTTATTCGTTCCTGTACTTAGCCATTCCTTTTCACTTTCCTTTTACTAAGCATGAGTTATGTCTTCTTCATCGCTCTTGATCACTCTGAGGACATCGTTCGAGCTAAGTATAGGGGGGTGTGTATATATTTCATATATACTTTAGCCATAACTCGTACTTTGTGTGAGTATGTTAATAAATAAAATGGCTAAAAATCACAAAAATTTAAAAATTTTTCATGTACATAAACCTCTTTTATCTTGCACATACATAGCTAGTGTACAAAGTATTTTTGTAAAAATGATTTCAAAAATCTTTTGTGTAAAGCTTGTGTAAATATTTTTGTATCAAAATTATGTATATAGTACAAAATTTTTCCAAAATATTTTGAAAATCAAAAGTTTGCAAAAATCTTGTGTAAATGTTTGTAAACATCTTTTTGCAAAACTTGCACCTCATGCATCATTCATCCATGATTTCAAAAAAAAAAAATTTTGCATGATTGTAAAATATTTGTAAATAGCATCTTGTGTACATATATGTATATAGTTTTTCCTGGATGAGAGTTGACATTTAAACTAAGCCTGGAATTAAATTGAGAAATGGAGCTTGAATAAGATCTTAATCCACTTAACTTTAAGAGGAACCTTATAGGACTTAGGGTTAAGGCTTTTCAGGTCCATAAGGACTTAATTCTTTGAGTCCACTAGGCTATGAGCATATGTCATCTTGATGAGCCTAAGTAGAGCACTTAACAACACACGCATGACTCTTAGAGACAATGGCTTGACTTGCACCTGCACTTTACACATGGCTCTCCACGGATGAGGTGGTAAGGAGGCAGTTTCCTTTGGCTTGGGGTAGCATATGAGGGTAGTACTTCTAGGCGGAACCTCTCTTCTTCTTCTAGTGAAGGAAGTGCACCTCAACTTGGTCTAGTGGTGATGAAGGCTAAAGACAGAAGCTGTGGGTTGCAATAAAGCTTCAAAAGAGGGATAGTCTACTGGCTCAAAGGGAAATTTCTTATATGCTGCACCATGTAGATATGCTGTACAGAAATCCTTGAAAAAAATGCAAAAATGCAAAAAGAACTCCAAAAAAGTGGTGGGTCGGATTGAAAATTTAATAACCCCACCGGAGTGTATATAGTCAAATAAAGCAAAGCTTATGGTATCCATGTTACATCTCATGAAGCTTGCAGCGGGAGACTTAGCTACACTGGCTAAGCTTCCAAAACTCTATACTTCTACCCCCTCTTCTTGAGCCGGTTGCACTTGAACTTAGAAGGGAATACCCCGCTTCTCGAGGAAAGAGTTGCTAGACCGAGGCATTAGAGTTACCAGGTTGAGGGAGGTTGTTTCTTTATTACTTCTGAGGTGGGGAGCCACATATCACTTACACCGCATGGAAAGATTCATGGTCATTAGAGTTTGTGTATGTAGACTTGTTCTGATCTGGTTTATTGAGGAGTCTTGCCCATAGATTGGTGGAACTTAGAGGCTGTTGGGTTTTAAGCTTAAGTCCAAATAAGGTTCCGACACATTAATAATCCAAAGATCTGATCGAGCTCCATATTTCAATTTAATGAAGGAAAGTTTAATAATTCAACCTTGATCCATGTACATCCTCTTTTTCTTTTTCTTTTTCTTTCTTTTTCACTTCTTTTTCAAATAAGTGTTTGCTAAGGGACTAGCAAAGTTAAGTATAGGGGGGTGATGAATACCCATTCATCACTCTTTATTCTTCTATTTTAGCTACAAAAACCTTTGCAAATACATGTAGATATGTGTAAATACAAATAATTACCAAAAGCATGCATTGTGTAAAAACCTGTAATTAGCATGTTTTTGTGCAAAAATAAAAGAATAAAGAGTAAAAAGAAAAAGAGGGAAATATTTAGAATAAATATTGAGCAACCTAACCCAAGGGAGGGCTCAGCATGGGCCTGACCGCATAAAAGCCAAAGTAGAGGGAGATAGGAGCTCATGTGTATAGATTTTTGTAAATAAATAAAATTATATTTTCCTCACCCAAAAATATGCTTGTACATATTTTGTATATATTTAGAAACTATTAAAAACAAAATAAAAATTTAAAAATCAAAAATTCAAAAATGCCCTTTCACCATGTACATAAACCATGCTCCCTTATTTATTTAACCTTATAAATAAATAAAATTATTTTCTAAACTTTTTGTAAATAATCTATGTGACATATTGTAAATATAATAAATAAAAAGAAACAAAACAAAAATCAAATAAAAATTACAAAATTGAAAATACAAAAATACATTGTATATATATACCATGTGTATAAATGTATATATCTATTTATTTCACCTATGTGTATAAATAATAAAAAAATAAAAATAGCTTTCTATTCCTCATTTTATTCTATAAATAAATAAAACATAAAATAGGAATAAAATTGTATAAAAATAATAATAAAAAAATTCAAAAATAAAAAGCCTACATATTGTATATATCCCTATATAATGTGCATACCTTATTCTTATTTCCAAAAATTAATTAAAAATCACCAAAAAATAGAAAAAAATAAAAGAAAAATATTTCATGTTGAAAGTTTTTGCAAAATCGGCCATTTGCTGCCTCATTTTTAAGTGTCAAATCTTGTCCACGTGGCAGCATTCCACTGGTCCACGGGGAATGTTGACCCCGGTCAACTCCCCCGCGGACTCTTTCCTTTTTGAGAAGATGCGCGCCGCCCCGCCTTCGCCATTTTCTCCACGCGCCTCCAGCCTGTCGCCCACGCAAACCCCGCGCCCGGATCCTTCGCCGATCATCCGACATCCTCGCCAGATCCTTCGCCGCGAGATCCACGCCTTCCATAACCGTCGCCTCCCAACCCTAATCGGGCCTGCAGCTATATAAAGAACCACCTCCGCCGCCTCCGCGCCTCATCTTTGGACCTTCCCCTTCTTCCCAGTGAACTCCAGAGGCACCGCGAGAGTGACAGCAAGCGATCGCCCCTGTTGCAGCGAGGCGAGGAGGTGAAACCACTGATCCGGCGTTCTTCGCCGCCGTTGCTCCGCCACCAGCGTGAGCACCGAGCCTCGGGCCGAGACGACCCTTGAGGCTACGACCAGGAGCACCCCCTGCTCTTCCCCAGTCTCTCCGACCACCCAGGTAACCCTTTAGCCTTTCCATTTAGTTTAATTTCTTGTTTCGCCCAAATCGCATCTCCGACGTATTCCTTTGATTCCGGCCATATCGTGTACCTTCTCGATCATCGAAACGCACCGTCACCTTCGCCATTCCCTCACGCATGTTCTTCACCCCTTCACCCAACCCAGATCGCACAGGATCTGGGAATCGAGCTCCACCGTCCTCCGCTCGCCGGAGCTCACTCACCCCGACGCACCGTTCACCCTCACGCCGCTTCTTTGGGTCGAGGCACTTTGCCCTCGACCTGCGAAGCTTTTGGTTCACTTTGCAGGTCAAGAGGAGGGCATCTGAGCCCCCCTCACTTTCAGACCAGGAGCTCTACTCCGTCGACCTCGCCGGAGCCCCTCCAGGGCTCGGTTGGGCCATCGGAGACCTTCACCAGCTGCGGGACTACACCGCGGATCTTTTCTGATACCCAGAGGCAGCTGAGGAGGACTACTGCACGCGCACTAGGCCGGCGAACTTCGCCGGCCACCTGTTCTTCGAGAGTCCTCCATCGCCGTCCGATCAGCCCCAGCTCCCCAGTTCGCATCACGGCCGTCCATCCATCGAGGAGCAGATACCGTCGATCATCCTGAGGGTTGATCTGGACCGTCAGAGCAGAGAGAGGGAACTACCAGCACCACCAGCCGTTCGATCTTCCACGCGGCCCCCTCTGCACCGTCGATCAGGCCCACGTGCGGAAGAAGAAAAGCGCCCGACGTCCGAGACCGTTGGATCATCTACGTGGCGCGCATCCAGCCGTCGACGTTAAATAAGGGGTAATTTACCTTAGGCCCCCTCGTAGTTTCTGTTTTACGTGTCAGTCCTGTGAATATTTTAGGAGTTTTATTTACGTAGGGATAATTGCACATTGGACCTCATCTTTTAGCTTATTTGCATTTATGCCCCTGTTTGTGTGAGCCACGTGCGTCGTCACGTGTGTATTTGGTGTATTTGCAACTTTAGCCCTGTAGTTCTGGTTGTTTATGAATGAATGAAATATTTTTGCTAATTGCATTTATGCCCCTGTGAGCATTTTATTTCCGCATGTGCGTCTTTTAGTGGGTTATTTGCATAACAACCCCTGGACTTTTTGGTACGAGTTACCAAAAGGTCCTCGGACTTGTTTTTTCTTACATATAGGTCCCTGAGTGCCCCAGGCACGTGCTTGGCACGTGTTTTGCTGGGTATTTTGCACCAGACCCCCCAGAACTTTGGGTATTTGCACTTTGGTCCCTGTGCACAGTGCCCCTCCTTTATTTTTGAATAAAATATCAAATCACCTCCAAATTCGATGAAAATTTGACACATGGCTCCTGCCATGGTGTAGAATTTTTGTGAAATTTTGAGGACATTTTTTATTTCATTTGCTATTTTTAAAAATTCAAAAACCCTTATTTTTGCTACTGTTTAGAGTCAAAAAGCCCAAAAAAATATCAAAACCCTTTTAAAAATTCCATAAAAATTAGTTACTGTTTATTTTGTGTTCCTTGATTTTTTAGCCAATTTTGGCTATTTTTCATTGAGTAAAAACCCTAAAAATCTAAAAACACCTCAAAACTCATAAAAATCATAATAAATAATTTAAAAACCCAAAAACAATAATTTTGGTGCTCAAATTTTCCTTGTTTTCTCTATTATACAAGAAAATTACCTCCAGGTCCCTCTGAGATCCTTAGATATTTTATCTTTGGGTTTTGGGCCTGGCTAGACAGTACCTTGTCTTTTTCTCACTGTTTGATTTTTAGCAATTAGAATAAATATCAGAAAAATCTCAAAAATTCACCAAAAACATTAAAAAACCTAAAAAACATAAAAATATTTTTGTCTGAATTTTTGATTGAGTTTTGATGCATTAATAAAATTGATAAAGTGTGTTTGCTTGTGTGCTTCTTCTATTTTCTCTACATATTAAAAATCCAAAAAAATTTGAAAACAATTAAAAATCACTAAAAAGTATTCTCTTGGATTTGTGACTACATCGTAGGTCTCTTGGCCAACCCGTGCTCCTTGTGTTCGACCCTGGGTGCTATACCAGGTTAATCTCATAGCAGGACTGCTCTCTTTTGTGCTCGATTAGTTTTACATGTTCTGAGTGGTTGATTGTTCTTGATATACCTAGTCTGATTGATTGAGGTCGCAACGACCATTTCTTTACCTTTACCTTAGTCAGTTGGACGGTTATCAATGACTTTTCCACTACCCTCAGGATTGGAATCCTTAGCCAAGCTCTCCCGACATCTTACCTGGGTCTTCCTCTCGCCCATTCCTATGGGGGCAGAAGCATCTTCGGGGTGTTGGAGGATACGGTAAGGGTCATGTTTGATGGCTGGAAAGCAGTGACCCTTACTATGGATGGTCGTACACAACTTATCAGGACTATGATTGCTGGCATCCTCCACTTCTAGGCTTCTGGCACACTTATCCCACGTGGAATGGTGCATAAGATCGACATGCTTTGCACTGACTTTGTTTGGGGGCGTAAGCAACATGATATTGCTTGGACCAATCGTTGGTCACCTTACGTGTTGCAATGATTGCCTCATGGTCCTGGAGGCTGCTATATTATGACTACTCCATATGGGCCACCTTTCTACGTCAGAAATACCTTCATAGCCGCTCCTTTTGGGAGGTGCACCCCTCCCCTACCCATAGCAGAACTTGGACGGTGATCTTGAATGGTAGGGATGATATCCGTATGGCGATCTCCGCTGGTAGTCCACCCTAGAGATGGGTACATTTTCCGGTTGGTTTTTCCTTTGCTAGTGTTGTTGACCTCCTTCGGCCTAGAGCTGGGCCCCTAGCATGGGCCCCATATGTCTGGGTGAAAGGTATCCTGCCAAAATTCTCGTACACACTCTACATGGCGGCCATGGGGCCCCTCCCAACTGTCGACAGGCTATCCAGACTCGGGATCTGCACCCCGGCAAACTGCCACCTTTGCCTCCATGAGATGGAGTCCATGGACACTTACTCTTCAGTTGCAGCTTCTCATGCACCGTATGGATCTGGCTCCTACCATGCACTGGGACTGTCGATTCCTCCGGTGCCACTGCTGGACCTACTGGAGTAGATTGGTAGCACCCCTGACCAGCTGACTCGAGATCATCTATGCATCAACCTTGTTGTTGTTGTATGGAGTATATGGGCTGAAAGGAACCGTCGCTGGTCGTCTGCCAGCCGAACTGCGACATTGAAGATTATTGAGTTTCTTGTTCAATCTTCAAGAATTTTGAGGTGAAACACATAGGCCGGAGTTTTTGTTCTCCTCGTGCCATACTTTTGACCTGGACTAAACCTATTCATGGAAAATTATACTGTAAACTGGGACGGTAGTACCCTTGTATATGTTCTTCTTCTTGTATATTAAGTATAAGATGTCTCAAGAGCATCATGAATGTGCGCCCCCACATACCCCTGCAAGGGATTCTGACACGCAAGGCAGAGAATTTTGGTGTTTGGTTTCCCGGTCGCTCATGTTCAAACACTCTCCCTTGAAATAGAAATCTTGGAATCCGTAGGAACTCCTTTCAATAAATGCTCTCATTCGTTTCGTGTCGACATTCCTCAGATCCGGAAGATGCGTTTGTTCTCAGACAAGCAACTTCCCAATATGTTATCGTGACGACTCCCTTTGGCTACAAGAAACATAGCAATCGCAAGCGTTGCTTCCATCCCCACTCTTCCCACTTCAAGTTTCTTGCAAGCCATTACTTTCAACCTACGATTTAATCCTCTGTATGTCCAACTACACTTCATCATCAATATAAAAAATCAATTGCCGCCACCACCACCACATCAGCTAAGCTAGAGAGAGGACATGGACAATGGCGACATGGAGTCGCAAAAGAAGAAGAAGAAAGACAAGCAAGTCGAGGGACAAGAACCGTTGTTAGAGCTAGGTCCTCGCGACAACAAGAGCAAGGACTCCTTAATCCAGCAGGTTATAGCTCAGACGTTCAAGAGCACAGCCCACCTAGCTAATCTTCTTCCAACCGGGACGGTCCTCGCGTTTCAATTCCTCGTCCCCATCGTCAGCAACCAAGGCAATTGCGATTCCGTGAGTTGGGCCATGACGGCCGCGCTCGTCATCCTCTGTGGCTTTTCTTGCTTTGTCTTGAGCTTTACCGACAGCTTCAAGGATGACGACGGTGCAGTGCGTTATGGGATGGCCACTTTTAGTGGCATCTGGGTTATCGACGGCAGCGTAAAACTCTCACCGGAGCAGGCCATGCCATATAGGTGCGGAAGAGCTTATTTTTGTTTTTGTTTTTGTTTTTCTTGATTAAATTGATTCACCACGTTGAAATTGGTTTCTGCAAACCCCGCGGGTTATTTCTTTCCTCTATTTACATTTAATCACGAACGTTTCATTTCCCAGCTGCATGGTGATCCAATAAACTCTGCTGGAAATACAATTTCCCCAAGTATCCGAACATTATACCTTCCTTAACTTTGAAGTCGTTTTTTGGACTATAAAGGGTACCAATAACCAAATATTGTAGGACACCCACTGATGTATTTTGAGTTCGTTTGTTATTCCAATACACTTTCGTGTGGACACGTGCATCCAGTCATTCAAATCTACTAGTCACACACATATTTAGCGATCTTGGAAGGGCAGATGATTTTGATGATGGTTACGAGGCAGTGGAGTTTGAAGAGTAGGAAAAAGGGACGATGTTAACATAAAGAAATTACTAGGAGGAGTCCACTCATAGATATATTTGATTATTTACGGTCTTTACCGTAAACCACAAAGGTTTCGCTGATGGATTTCGATGTAAAGGGCAAACGTCTAAATATGAGAGAATGGGTATTAATAGGTAATTGTTAAATGTCTCCTGACATTTTCAAGTGAGATGAGTTGTATTGGAGTAATGTTCTATGATATCTTTGTGTACAGGATGCGAAGGCAGTCATTAATTGGTAGATTACAGATTAATAAGTTCTTGAAAAATCTTTATCGGCTAGTCGGCGTCCCGTGTGGCTCAAACTCTAATATTTTTTCAGGAAAAGTTCGCACAAAAGGTCAACAAGTTTAAAGTTTAGGACTCGCATAAAAGGGTTGTTAGCTTTGAAGCTTGAATTTCACGGATATCTTCATTAATTAAAAGGTAGGAGTAACTCGTTATCGTATGTGTAATTAGAGGTTTTTGATAGCTATTGTCCGAGTGGTTATATGTCACTGTTGTAATTGTCGATACACTCCTGAAGTACCCTTGAGGTCTTAACATTTTTTTAGGAGAACATGAAATTTGATGCGTATTGTTTTGACATCTTGGAAATTACATGGAATAACAGGTTAAAGTTTATAGATTTCATGCACGCGATAATGTCCGTGTTGGTTTTCACCGCGGTGGCGCTGTTTAACGAGAGCGTGGTCTCGTGCTTCTATCCGATTCCCTCGAAGAAAACGGAGGAGGTGCTGACGTCCCTGCCGGTGGCAATCGGGGTCATCTGCAGCATGTTGTTCGTTGCCTTCCCCACCACTCGCCATGGAATTGGCTTCCCTGTTGCCCCTCACGACTGACTCGCTTACGTATCATGCACGTGCTCATGTAATTTACTGTAGATACCTCTTAATTTTGGAAAAATGCTGGATTACGTGATCCGTCTTCTTCTCTCTTTCTTTCTCTTTCATCGAGTTCAATCTTCTCCGTCCCCATCCCTTGACCCAGGGGGAACTGACTATCTATCTATTTCTCATCTTCTTTCATTGCTTTCTTAAGCCTAACCAGGGAACACTATCTATGTACAAATCTAAGCATCCCCTTTCGATCCATGGCTATTTGGCCTTGCAAGTAAGAAGATCATTGCCATTTTATGCATATTCGTAGCAACTGCAGAGCACGAGAAATTACATGTATGCATACTTATGGGTGTACAAACAAGACTTAGTACTAAAGTATGCATTCGTGGGCTTTAAAGAATGAAGTCTCGTCCGGTGTTTTTTTTCTTGAGTTCTTAAGAACGGTTCTTTGTTTATTTTTTGCCTGTGCGACCTCGTATATTGGGCTTTGGTTCTAACCCTACTTATTGTATATTCGGCTGAACATTCGTCTCCGGCAATAGATTTTTTATCATTACAGATCTTGTATCTTTGTGTTATGATGTGGGATGAACTCTTACCTCATCATTTTTTCGTTGGCTGAAGGATGGACTGGACCCACATTTTGCATTTATTGATGATGAATATATTTGCTTGCAGTTCATAAAAAAAGAGTATGTCCGTTTTGCTAACATCTCAATCCAAACGTAGTTTCACATTGGAAACTCAATAGAAGTGCTAATCGGCATGAATCATTCAAATTCGGTTAAGATTCGTTCGATAACAGTTCGAAAAAAGTTCCATTTGAAATAAAAAGGAATTGGATATGAATTCGACTTCTGTATTCGATTACGTAATGAGTAGAATTTGAATTAACATGAATTCACTCGACAACAATTCAATTTGATAATAATTCAATTTGATAGTACGTATCCCCATTATCTACGGTTTTAGACTTAAAAATACAATATATCAGCATATAACATATATTTTACAATATGGACGACCATACATGCTTGTGTTTCAGTTGATCCAAATTTGTCCTACCCCATGTGTGGGTAGGACCAAAAGCTTTACTCCTGTTGGTCTTGTTCTTCTAGGATATATTCTGCATTCAAATGTTCAATTTAAAATAACTTAATTGAGTAGTTAAGATAATGATATTTACACACTATCATTATCCTGAACTCATCACAGTTCCAATATGTACAAGTCGCTTCCCATTCAATAGGATGTCAATCTTCAAGATAACTGGCTCTCGCTTTAGTTACAATTGGGAACCGATCGAAATGCTCCAATAGGTTCATAAATAAATGACAATATAACAAGTATCTAGCTATCACATTTACAAAGGATTGATGTACCTAACCTTCTTCCACTTAGGTCGTTGTAATGTGAATAACGTACTGTCATTGTCCTCTCCGTATGAGAACAACCACGATGTCAACAGTGTAAATGATGACACCCAAATAAGCAACAGTGAAATGCATATTCGTCACCTGTACATCACAGTGGATTTTGGCAGCTCTTTGTAAAATCTCCTCATCTATAGCAAGGTCATCACGCCAATCAAATACATTCTGCATATCATGAGTAAAACATGATTACTTACAAAAATGTAATTTCATTAATTTTTGTATTTATATATGTACCTTTAAGTTAGAGATGATGGCGACCTTAAGTGACTGTGAGACTTCCCCAAAATTGGTCGTTGTCATTAGAATATGCATCTTTGTAGTGAGTGTCAATATGTTCAAGAAGGGACCATTGTATTCCCCCAATGCATGCCCACCCTGAGTCACAACAACCTTTTATTCTTTCTCCGACCTTGCTTAATTTATGGCATTCAACACGACCTCTAACTTTCCTCTCACTACCTGATATACGTGAGAATTTATAGTTTCATGCAATTTCTATGAAGAAATACAAGCTTTTGCTTATTTTCAGCTGATGATGACAAGACATATGTATCATGATGTGGTTGAGTGCCATCTGTCTCAAGTAAAGGATCAGAGGCCCCCATCCCCTTCTACCTCATCAGGGATATCCGGAGCAAGCTGGGGGTAGTCACTACCTAAAGGGGCTATTTCCTCATGCTTGTCCCCAGGCTTATTCTGCCAGAAAAATGTTTCTGAACCATCTACATTTATGTAGATGATAACCGCCCGAACGACTAAGGTAAAGGTAAAGAAATGGTCGTCGCGACCTCAATCACTCGGGCTAAGTATATCAAGAAAAATCAACCACTCAGAACATGTAAAACTAATCGAGCACGAAAGAGAGCGGTCATGCTATGAGATTAACCTGGTATAGCACCCAGGGTCAAACACAAGGAGCACAGATTGGCCTTGCGGCCTACGATGTAGTCAGAAATCCGAGAGAGTATTTTTTAGTGTTTTTAAGGGTTTTTATATTTTTTAGGATTTTTGGAATATAAAGAAAACAGGAAAAGCACACAAACAATTAACTTGAACAATTTATTTAATGCATTAAAAAGCAAGCAAAAATTCAGACAAAAATATTTTTATGTGTTTTATATTTTTTTATGTTTTTGGTGAATTTTTGAGATTTTTCTTATGTTTATTTTATTTCCTAAAAATCAAACAGTGCGAAAAGCAAGGGGTACCGTCCAGCAGGGCCCAAAACCCAAAGATAAAATATCTAAGGATCTCAGATGGCCCTGGAGGAAATTTTCCTCTATTCTATAGAAAATAAGGAAAATTTGGGCACCAAAATTATTGTTTTTGGATTTTTAGATTATTTAATATGATTTTTATGAGTTTTTAGGTGTTTTTAGATTTTTAGGGTTTTTACTCAATGAAAAATAGCCAAAATTGGCTAGAAAATCAAACAACACACACAAAAAAACAGTAACTAATTTTTGTAGAATTTTTGGGGGTGTTTTTATATTTTTTTTGTGATTTTTCAAGTGAAACAGTGCCAAAAATAGATGTTTTTGAATTTTTTAAAATAGCAAACAAGATCAAAAATGTCCTCAAAAATCTACAAAAATCCTACACCATGGCAGGAGCCATGTGTCAAATTTTCGTTGGATTTGGAGGTGATTTGATATTTTATTCAAAATCCAAAAGGGGGCACTGTGCACAAGGACCAATGTGCAAATACCCGAAAGTCTGGGGGCCAAGGTGCAAAAATCCCAGCTAAACACGTGCGTGGCGCGTGCCTGGGGCACTCAGGGGCCTTCTGGTAAGAAAAACTAAGTCCTTGGACCTTGTGGTAACTGGTACCAAAAAGTCCAGGGGCTCGATCGCAATTAACCCACTAATACACGCACATGCTCAAATAAAACGCTCACAGGGGTATAAAAGCAAATACCAGAAAGTTTATATTCATTCCATAACCCAACAGAACTACAGGATAAAGGACGCAAATAGCCCAAAAGTACACGTGACGAAGCACGTGGGCTCACATACACAGGGGCATAACTGCTAATACAAACAAACGCGAGGTCCAGAGTGCAATTTACCCTACGTAAATAAAATAACTAAAATATGTACAGGACTAGAAATAAAAGACTCAAATTACGAGGGGGCCTAAGTAATTTACCCCTTATTATGTCGACGGCTCGATAGGCGCCACGTGGAGGATCCGATGGCTCTGGATGGGCGGCGCTCTTCTTCTTCAGCTCTTGGGCCAGATCGACGGTGCAGAGGTGGCCACGTGGGTGATCGGTCGGCTCAGGCGCTGGGGGCCTCTCTCCTCTATGCTGACAGTTCGGATCAGCCCCTCGAGATAATCAACGGCTGCTGCTCCTCAGTGGATGGACGATCAGGATCGAGACTGGAGCGACGGGGCTGATCGGACGGTGAAGGAGGATGCAGGAAGAACACTCCGCCGGCGAGCTTCGCCGGCCTCGTGCGCCTGCAGTAGTTCTCCTCAGCTGCTGCTAAGTATCGGAACAGATCTGCAGTGACGTCCCGCAGCTGGTGAAGGCCTCAGATGACCCGGCCGAGCCCTGGAGGGGCTCCGGCGAGGTCGGCGGCGACGGGCTTCTGGCCTGGATGTAAGGGGGGCTCAGATGCCCTCCTTTTGACCTGCAAAAGGCACCAGAAGCTTCGCGGGTCGAGGGCAAAGTGCCTCGACCCGAAGAAGCGAAGTGAACGTGGACTGTGGGTCGGGGCGGATGAGCTCCGGCGAGCGGAGGATGGTGGAGCTCGACTCCCAGCTCCGGGGCGAGCTGGGTTGAATGAAAGAGCGAAGAACGTGCGTCGGAGGATGGCGAAGGTGTGTGTGGGTTCCGATGATCGGTAAAGTGCGCGATATGGCCGGAATCAGGGGAACTCGTCGGAGATGCGATTTGGGCGAAATGAAAAATTAAGCTAAATGGAAGGGCTAATCGGCTACCTGGATGATGCGGAAGACTGTGCTGGAGCTTGGCTAGCTCCTGGTCGTAGCCTCGAAGGGCGTCAAGGCCTGAGGCTCGAGCTCCTGCAAGCGGCGGAGCACGGCGGCGCGAAGCTGCCGGATCGATGGTCGGGGCACCCTCTCCTCACTGCAACAGGGGCAAACGCGAGCTGTCACCTCGGTGATTGCTCTGGAGGTCACGGGAATGAAGGTGGCGAGCCAAAGATGAGGCGCGGAGGCGGCGGAGGTCGGGATATATATGGAGACAGGGCCGATTAGGGTTGAGTGGAGGCAACTATGGAAGGCGTGGATCCCACGGCGAAGGATCTGGCGAGGATGTCGGATGAACGGCGAAGAATCCGGGCGTGGGGTTCGCGGGGGCGACAGGCTGGAGACGCGTGGAGAAATCGACGAAGTCGGGTCGGGCGCGAGTCGACGCAAAAGGAAAGAGTCCGCGGGGGAGTTGACCGGGGTCAACAATCCCCCGTGGACCAATCAGGAGCTGCCACGTTTTTATTTTTTTGTTTATTTAATTTAAGGTAGAAAAAGGCCGAATTAAGAAAAACTCAAAACATGAAATATTTTTCTTTTATTTTTTTCTATTTTTTGGTGATTTTTAATTAATTTTTGGAAATAAAAATAGTGTAGCTATATATATATAGGTATATGTACACTATATAGATTTTAATTTTTGATTTTTTTATTTGTTATTTTTATGTATTTTTATGCCCATTTTATATTTTATTTATTTACATCATAAAATAAAGAACAAAATGGTATTTTTATTTTATTTTAATTATTTATACACAAGGGTGAAATAAATAGTTGTATACATTTATATACATGGTATCTATACAATGTATTTTTGTATTTTTAATTTTGTAATTTTTATTTGATTTTTGTTTTGTTTCTTGTTATTTTATGTATTTACAATATGTAACATGGAATATTTACAAAAAGTTTAGAAAATAATTTTATTTATTTATAGGGTTAAATAAAGGATGATGGTCTATGTACATGGTGAAAGGGCATTTTTGGAATTTTGATTTTTAAATTTTTATTTTGTTTTTAATAGTTTCTAAATATATACAAAATGTATACAAGCATATTTTTGGGTGAGGAAAATATAATTTTATTTATTTACAAAAGTATGTACACATGAGCTCCTATCTCCCTCTACTTTGGCTTTTATGCGGTCAGGCCCATGCTGAGCCCTCCCTTGGGTTAGGTTGCTCAATATTTATTCTAAATATTTCCCTCTTTTTCTTTTTACTCTTTATTCTATTATTTTTGCACAAAAACATGCTAATTATATCTTTTTACACAATGCATGCTTTTGGTAATTATTTGTATTTACACATATTTACATGTATTTGCAAAATTTTTGTAGCTAAAATAGAAGAATAAAGAGTGATGAATGGGTATTCATCAGTAGAGCATAAGTTAAGAGAAATGTATTTCAAAGTAAGCAACATAATCATATGACAAATTAAAGAAAGTAATAACCGCAATTTAATTCTATCCATGAATTTGGGTTTTTCCATGGGAAAATGTAAGAAGGGAATAATGCACGAAAAAATAAGATTTACCAAAGGCTATCCACGTATTCTTGGTACACCTCATCATCATCTTCTTCTTCTTCACCGACTCCGTAATATCCTAGTGGGATTATATTTATTGGAATTATCCAACCACTATTTGCATTGTCTGGTACATATAAAACATGATCCACTTGACATGTTATTACAACTGATTCCTCTTTACCAAGAATGGCTCTGCTTTCATCAAGGCTTAAGTGTCCACTCTTCATATCTAAATTATAACCAGTATCGTTAAATACATCATACCAATGACACATAAATAAAACCATCCGCCAATAATATTGAAAGCTCATCTTAGCTATCTCATTGATTTGTCCATAGTATCCATCACAACCTGATGGTATGCCACATTTTACAAACACTTTGGATGGAGTGTTTGCCTTTTTGGTGTTATTATTTGATTAACACTTGAATCTATATTCATTTATAATGTACCCACTATACATGTGAGCATAGTTCAATGGCCTCTTCACCAATGTATCAAAATCTAATATCCAACAAGTATCACTTTCAACCTTCATTTGTTCCATTCTTTTGACAAACCATCCGATGAAATCAGTCCCATTATGCATTCTAAATGATGCGTTAATTGATTTCTATTCAATGTAAAATGGATCGACTTCGAGGATTTATTTAAGCACGTACAACTGTGCCAGTTGTCTGTCCAAGTCTGGCACATGTAAGAGAGTTGTTACATCTCAGATCTCAGCTAATGGGGAAGAGAAGTTAGCTACGGCTAAGGTGGCGGGGGTGATCCCTGTCATCGGGAGTCCTACATGTTGTTAATGAAGATCACAACCTGGAATCTAAGGGGGTTAGGTAACCCCGAGAAGAGACGCTCGGTGGGTTCTCTTCTTAATGAATGGATGGCAGATATTGTTCTTCTTTAGGAAACTAAGCTCAGTGAGTGTTCTGATGCACTGTGGAGCTCTCTCGGTTTGAGGCGTTTGAACTACTTCTCGGTGGTTAATGCTGTTGGTAGTGCCGGTGGCATTGCTGTGGCCTGGGATGGCGATTTGTTCAACGCTTTATCAGAAAGGCGGGGCAGATTTGTACTGACAGTTGAGCTTTTGGTGAAAAGTCTTGACTCCAGATTGGTGGTTTCTTGCATCTATGGCCCATCAGACCGCTCACTTCAGGATGACCTTTGGGCGGAGATACGTGCTGTCAGAGAGTTTTTCCCTGACGTTGCTTGGATCATGGCCGGTGATTTCAACGTCACTTTGTTTGCGGCTGATAGACCAGGATTGAAAGGTGGTCAGGACCCTGGCTCACAGGATTTTGCTGATCTGGTTGGAGATCTGCAGCTAGAAGTTCTAGATGCGAATGACAGTAAGTACTCTTGGAGAAGCTCCGGTTCCCGCTCCAGGTTAGACCGTTTCCTCGTCTCCCCTGAAGTGGTGCAAACGTTCCCATTGTGCGGTGTTTCCTCTCGTCCGAGATCTCGTTCGGATCATTCACCTCTTGTGTGGGATAGCGGTGATGGAGATATCCCACGCTCCTTTTTCAGATTTGAGAAGGCGTGGTTGCTTGAAGACGGCTTCCGTCAGATGGTAATTGATCATTGGCGATCAATTGAGTGCGTGGGCTCGGCTACTTATCGCCTGTCGCAGAAGTTAGTTAGCTTGAGGAAGAAGTTGTCCGAGTTTAAAAGAGAGATAAGAGAAACTAGGAGGGTGAGCAGAACAGTGGCGGAGGAGGGGATTACTAGGCTGGATAGAGCAGAAGATTGTAGAGATCTGACAGATGAAGAACTGAAAGAGAGAAGAGACTACATGACGGCGATTGCTCTAGAGGATCGGAAGACTGTCATGGAGTGGAAACAGAGATCAAGGCAGAGGTGGATCAAGGAAGGTGATGCAAATACAAAATTCTTTCATGCGGTAGCCAATGGAAGGAGAAGAAGAAACTTAATTCACTCAGTCATGGTGGGGGGTTCTAGAGTGGTGGGAGAAAGAGAGATTGGGAGAGCAATGGTGGATTATTTTCGTGAGCTCTCAAGGAGGGCATTGTCGAGATCTTGGAGGTGGATGGGGGCGGGGGCTTCTCGTCTCCTATCAGAGCAGAGTGAGTGGTTGATTAGACCTTTCTCGATGGAGGAGTTGAAGAGGGCAGTATCATCGCTGAATGGAGAGGGTGCACCTGGTCCGGATGGTTTCCCTGTTTTCTTTTACAGTGAGTTCTGGGAGATGATAGGTGGTGATGTGCTTGCAGTCTTGGAGGAGTTTCGTGATGGGAATGCTGGATTCAACAGAATCAATAAGGCCCTGCTTTTTCTTCTTCCAAAGAAGGATGTGTCCGAACATGTTGAGGATTACCGCCCCATAGCACTCTTAAATGCTATTTATCTGATTATTGCCAAGGTGCTAGCTGAAAGGCTCGGCGAGGTTCTTGATGGCTTGATCTCTCCAGTTCAATCGGCCTTCATTCCTGGGAGACAAATTGGTGACAGCTTGGTTATGGCCTCTGAGATTATTGCAGACTGGCAACGGCGTCAGGCTAGGGGAGTTTTATGGAAGGTGGACTTTTCCAAGGCATATGACAGTGTGGATTGGCGTTTCTTGTGGTCTGTACTGGCCAAAAGGGGTTTTCCCGACTTGTGGATCTCTTGGATGAAGAGATGTGTGACCACGGCCTCTTACTCGGTTCTGGTGAATGGTCGGCCTGAGGGAGGTTTCTTTCAGCCGCAGCGGGGGGTGCGCCAAGGGTGTCCGCTGGCACCGCTTCTTTTTGTCCTTGCAGCTGATGTTTTGCCTAGAATGGTGAACCAGGTGGTGGCCCATGGTCTCACGGCTGGCTATTCTCTGGGGGATATCTCCATTCCTGTCCTCCAATATGCAGATGATACTATTTTTTTATCGAGGGTGGAGCTGCAGAGGTTAGGGGTATGTCAATGGTTGTGGAGATATTTGGGGAGCTCTCTGGTCTTAAGCTCAACAAGGATAAATCTAGCTTGATCCCCTTTGGTCTTCATGGGGAGGAGGTGGAGGCTTGCTCCACGGAGTTGGGATGCGCTATCAGTACGAGGCCGATCAAGTACCTGGGCATACCGTTGGGCTGTGGTCGACTGCATCTTTCTGACTGGCTACCTGTTGTTGAGAAACTAGAGAGGAAACTGGCATGCTGGAAGGGATCCCTGCTTTCTCGTGGTGGGCGGTTGGTTTTGGTAAAGGCAGTCTTGTCGGCAATCCCTATTTTTTTTATGTCAACTAGACTTCTTCCTGCAGGGATTCGCAATAGAATTGAGAAGATCATGCGAAGGTTTTTTTGGGGTAAGAATGGCGGAGATGGCCATGCATTGCATCTGGTTGATTGGGAGACGATCACTTTGCCTAAAGAGATGGGGGGGCTCGGTGTACTAAAGTTGGAGCTGATGAACCGTGCCCTGCTGATGAAATGGGCATCGAGAATTTGGGGGGACAACGAGGACGTGTGCAGCAGACTCATTCGAGGAATTTATGGGGTTAATGAGCGCTCTTTCACTAATTTGCGTAATCTTCGGTTCGAGTCGGCATTGTGGAAGGGTATCCGTGTGTTTCTCCCGGATCTTCCCCAAATCTTACGTCCGTGCTTAGGTAATGGTCGTAATTTTCTCTTCTAGTCAGATGATTGGATGAATGGGGGGACGCTTGCCTCACGCTTTCCCCGCTTATTTGCTCTGGCAGATGATAAAAGGGCTCGTGTTGCGGATTGTTGGGTTGATGGAGAGTGGAGACTTGCTTTTCCTGGTGCTCTCTCTGATCGTCGTAGGCAGGACCTTCTGGATTTGATGGAATCTTTAGCTAGGTTCGAGGGTCCTGCTCCTGGTTGTGATCACTGGATTTGGAGAGATGGTCATTTCTCCGTCAAGAAGGCTTATACTTTGATGATCAAAGATGCAGAACCACTTCACGTGGATCTTATTAGGGGCTGCAGGATGATATGGGAGATGAGGATCCCAACTCGTATTAAGGTTTTCTTGTGGCTTCTAAGGCATGAACGGCTACTCACAAGGGAAAGGCGTGCCCGTATTTTGCGCGATGAGGATAATTCTTGTGTTCTTTGTTGCTCGGCTGTAGAATCCGTGGAGCACCTTTTTCTTGAATGCGAGAAGGGGACAGAGTTCTGGCGGAAGTTGGATGTGGGATGGGTGGATCGTAGCAACATGGCAACATTTTGGGAATCCCTCCTCAACTCTCACTTTCGTCCAAATGTTGAGAGATTAAAGCCGATATCAGGTTTATGGGTTCTTTGGCTTGCTAGAAATGGTGTAATTTTTCGTGCTGAGAGGTTTTATGTAGAAAATGTAACCCACCTTGCTCGGACTCTCCTCGAGTCCTGGCTGTTATAAGTATTTTCTTAATATAATTGGGGCGGACACCAATGCGTGTTTCCCCCTCTTTTGCATCAAAAAAAAATGCTCTACCTTGTATTTCCAGGATCGAGAGTCTGTCATCGTCAAATTTATTGTAAGGAGCATCGTTTCTTTTAAGATATTTGAATCTTCATTCTTCACTGTTGACATACATCAAACAAAAAGTCATGAATTCCTCAAGAAAATAACCTCATCAATGGAACCTTTTATTTATGACCGATCTAGAACATAATCCTTTAGTTTCTAAGGAAATTGCTCTATGGATTGCATCCATCAATATTGCATGGGATCATTGATCCTCGCTTCAACTTCCAAGTGGATGACCAAGTGAACCATTACATCAAAGAAAGTCGATGGAAAAAGTCGTTCAAGATTGCATAACGTCTATGCGATCTTCACATCCCTTTTATCCACAAGGCTTGCGTCAAGTGACTTAGCACAAATAATCTTGAAAAAATTACCCAACTTGGTAATAGGTTCAATGACATATTGTCCTAGGACACTACAAATATCTAGAGCAAATAAGATATGCATACAAACGTGGCTGTCATGACTTGGAAGTCCGCTTATTTTTTTTCTGAATTTCATTTATGCACCTAGAAATATTCGAACAGAATCCATTTAGAACTGCAGTATCCCTCAGTTAGGAGAGTAGTCGAGCCTGCTTGTTCTAATCAAGATGACATGGAACATCCGGTATTGAGGATACTATTCTCCTTAGGTACCATATGTAAGTCTTGAAGAATTCCTAACTGTTGTAGATCTTTGCATGTTTTTATAGTATCATTTGAAGAGCCCTGAGATTAAACATATCCATAACATTATCCATGATATCTTTTTATTTGCATTATATCTCGATTGTGTCATATTGTCAGATGTTTTCCATATGGCAACTCCATAAAGTATACTCTCCTTTTAAATCTCATGCCTGCAACTCTTTTAAATCTTCCATAAATGTCTTCCCAAGTCGAATGCCTTTAAGTTGTAGAAACTTGTCCATCACTTGATGCCCTAATTGACGAAAAGTATCTTTTCTTAGAACTCTCTCAAGAAATCTAGCAGACTTACAACATGTTTTCCCATTAAACTCATCCTTACGAAAATTGTTTCACCATCGATGTGATACAAGGAGAAAGCAATGATGGCCTAAATAACATATCTTCTTACTCGTTAAGACAAACATGATGAGTGTGCTCCATGCAAAAAAGACAAGCAAGTTTTCCTTTTGTGCTCCAACCACAGAGGTTGGCATATGCATGAATGTCGTTAATTATCCATAACTGTGCATCCCTTAAGAGAAATGTTTGATTAACATGAACATCAAACGTTTGCACACCATGATGCCATAAAAGTTTCTGCTCATCTATCATTGGTTGCATGTAGATATATTACATTTCTCGGTGCTTTCAGCCTAGAATGAACAACATCAACATCATGAAATTGGATATCATACACATCCATGGAGGTAGGTCAAGAATCGCGAATGCTCTCAGTTAATTTAGTGGAATCAACATTAATTTTCATTGCAGTCATGGTAATTCAGGGATTAATCAAAACGACCACTTAATTAATTATCTAATTAGAGAGAGTGGTCAACTTGTTAACTTGGGAACTCCAAGATGAAACTTAGGGAGGCAATTGTCTCCTTAGGTTGATTTATAGTCGATCTTGAGGTTAGATTTTCAAAGAGGTATTTTTTGGTATTTTTAAATGTGATAAATGAGTTAAATGCAAAATTGGTGAAGTTTAGGGACTAAAATGCAATTTTCATTCATACAATGTCCTAAAATTATGAAACTGGGTAATATGTGAAATGTGATGAAATTAGGCTACTGTAATTTTTTAAATTTTTAGATGCAATATGAATATTCTATAATTTAATGGATACCGGCAATAAGATTTTCAATAATTAGTTATAATAAATATTAATCTACTTATTTTCAAGAAATAAATTTTTCTAAGATATATCACTAGGTAATATATCTTAGAAAAATCCTCAAACCTAAAAATATTGAATTTTATACCTACTAAAAAATTAATTAATGAAATACACAACATGATTTTTTAGATCAAAGTATGCATGCAAATGCAATTCTTTTTTGGCACATGTAAATCATAATTAATTTTATCATCCGTAATTTTTTTGGCATTTTTTAAATCAACAGTTAATTAATTATGAATTTCTAAGGTTAGTGTGGGAAAATATGCAATTTTTAGAAATAATACTAATTATTAATTAACATAAAGAATAAAAATAACACAAGCATGCCATTATGTAAAGAATTAATTGCAGAACACAATGCTAATTTTTAAGTAATAAAATGACGCAATAATGTAGTTCAAATAATAAGTTAAACACAAGAGTTTATTTGCAATTACAATAATTAAATAAAACGAGAAGATGCAGTAGAGGGATTAAATTGTAATTACCTATCCTCAGAGGTGGGATTCTGCAAAATTTCTCGAGGGGCACATGCGTCGCGGGTGCCCTCAGGACGGTGGGGGCTATCTATGAATAAAGTGATTCTTCAGGGGTGTCGACGTAGTTTTCCCCAGCTGCGCGTGGTTATCCTGTGCAGATAAGTGTGGTTCCACGCTTGTATCAGGGCCTCCACGTGTCAAGGCGAGGTGCTTCAGTGTAGTCTAAGGTTGCTGGCTTGCTTCTCAAGTAGGGGTTTGATCTTGGGTGTCTTTCCTTCTTGATTGAAGGGTTGTTGTTGTGTGGTGCTCCTAGAGGAGGAGGATGTTTCTCCAACAATCGACACACGGTTAGGGGTCTTTGGAGGCATAGCTATGATGGGAGGGCGAAGACGTCAAGTTACGAAGATGGTCGATGATGGTGGTCGGCGATGCGAAGGCGAGGTAGAGGTGATGATGAATGGATGAGATAGGGGATGGAAGCTCGTATGGTCAGTGGAATATATAAAAGGATGAAGTACATGTGTCGCGGCTAACAGAGGAGGTGGGGTCATACGGTGTCAGAGCAGAGGGCTTCCTGGAGAGGGGGCATCTCAACGAAGATGATCAGTGAAAGAGATCACCTAATGTCGATGTGGTGCAACCGACCATGATTGGTCGATGAAGTTATTGCATTGTCGACGGAGCATTGGTGCTCTCAAAGCACAAGTTCGACAGCGCAAGTCAAAGCTGAAGAAGAGGTTGATGGCTAAGTGGAGAAGATGGTTGTGCGGAAGTGGTTGGTTTTCAATTCGAAGATGGTTGTGGCTCAACGGCTCGCAGATGGCCTTAGTTAGGGTTGGGCATCGGGCCGGGTCGGGTCGGGTTTGAGTTGGCCTGACCCAATCCCATTTAAGTATATGGGCTAATGGGTCAGGCCTAGGCCCATTTTATTTTCAAAAATTAGGCCCAAGCCCAAACCCGACCCAAACAAAATGGGCCGGGTTCGGGTCGGGTCGGCCCAATTTAACACCTATGTATACTAATATCATATCTTCCATTCTTTTAGCATTTGTGTGGTTGTTTCTTATGCATGTGTGCTTGTTTAAAACTATAAGCGTGCTAACTAATTTGTGATTTTAACATTAGTTGTATGTTGGAAATAGAAATGTGGTAAAAATATTGCGACTTAAACCACCATTCAATTCACCATTACATATTCTATTGTAGATGCGGGCACTATGACCCAATACAGATTGGTCACTTACAGTTTTACATGCTCTAACACTTGAGGACACATATTCCATTCTTGCATATTAATATAATAATCTTGTATATTAATCTAATAATAACATCAATCCACGTTAATGGATATGATTATTAATGTGTCTCAACATTTATTCCACACTCGAATAAGGATATTAAAGTTAGAACATGGTATTTGGAATGAATATGAATATAATTGATATAATTATACCGTACTAGATATGAATATACTTGCTTTAGAATGGGTCGGGCTATCGACCTAACGGGTTTGGGCCTTCTCAGGCCCAAACCCGACCCAATAATCAATATGGGATCATTTTATGGCCCACAGCCTACCCATTAAATTTCAAATTCGGGTTTGGGTCGGATTATATGGGTCGGGGTTTGGGTCGAGTCGGGTCGGCCTAGCCCAATGCCCAACCCTAGCCTTAGTGGAGGTAGTCGATGCGGGAAGAAGGCTTATTGTAGTAGATAAAGGGGAGAAGGAGCATGAGGGAGTGGAAGGCACTGGTTATGAGGACGTTGTGTGGGAGGTTGCGCATGGGAGGTGGACTGAAGGAAGAAGACCCTCGCATGCTACACACGTGAGGAGGAGGGGGCTCATGCATCACGTGCCTTGCTCGTAAGGAGAGGTGGGGGAGAAATTGCCACGTGGTGGGGAGACTAAATAAAAAAAATTAAAATTTAATAAAATTTAATAAATAAATAAAATAAAAGAAATAAAATAAAAGGGGGCGACACGTGGCTGCTCCAGGAGTCTCCACGTGTTGCTTCCAAAAAATTCAAAATTAAATTTATTGAAAAATAAAAAAGAAATAACAAAATAGGTCAAATAAAAAGTAGTAGACATGAAAGTTGCTCGTCTCGACGAGATCTACAACTTTTATGAAGGGTCAAAAATCAAAATAATTCATCTGTACAAAAATGTTTTTTGGGTGTTATCTTATAGGTATAAAATACTATATTTTCGAGTTTTGTAATTTTTTTATCATTTTTAAATGAGAGAAAAATTCAGAAAAATATGATAAAAGCAAAGACAAATATTTATATATTGATCTAATTTTATAGATTTTTATTAATTAGTAAAAAAAGAAAAAAAATAAAATATGAGAAAGGGGACATTTGTACATACAGTCAGTGAATACTCGAACTCAGTTAGTTTCTTTGATTTCAGTCTCATTTTGGAATCAGATTTTTATGCATTTTCACAAAAATTTTATTAAAGAAATTCAACAAAAGAGAATAAAATAAAAAGAGTTAATTATGTACATAAAATAATAGGTCAAAAATAGGTAAAATATACAATGTACAAAAGAGGCCCAAAACCTAACTTCCACATATGAACTCCGATTTTTATGAAATTGATCTTGTTTTGAAGATCTTTGAATGTGTATTGTTCTAAAGTGAGTAGACCAAAATCGGACACTGTATGAGGAAGATATGCACTTTTTAGTCTGATTATTCTGAAATGAAGGTTTTATCTCTCGGACCAATTATTTGAGTTAGCATTTTTTATTTTTCCTTTAATCTTGTTAGCAGTATGTACACAATGGAGTTGGATTGAGGCCAATCGGAGTTAACTGAATTAATTAAAAATGCATGAAGTTAGGTGCAAATGTGAAGATGATTATGAATGCATTATGAGCGCTAAAATGCATATATTAATTCTAAATGCATAAATGGTAAAAATGTAGAATAAATGATGAAATAAAACTAATTACTTGGGAGTAAATCTCTATTTTTATCTTTTAGTGCGATGAATCACATATTCATCAACACCCTATGCTTAACCTTGCTCGTCCCGAGCAATCAAAATGAAATGTAAAAGTGAAATGATTTAGGTTCCATACCGAGGTCATGAACAACAGGTGAAAATGGAGCTAGACCCAACCTTTGTATTAATAATGTGATGGAACTTCTATAAGAATTAGGGTTTTAAAATCAACATATCTCAAGTTCTACATATCATTGTAACAGATTCGACTCAGAAGTCATCTTAGATCAATCCTTTTCCCAAAGCATATTCCATAAATATTGAACAATTGTCTCATGTATGTGAAAGGTTTTAGCTCTTGCATATGAGGTGCAAGATGATTTTCTTCCTTTTTTATATGAATGCAAGAGTAAAGTTTTTTTTGTTTTTTTGGACTTTTACCCATCCCATAATTATTGCATAATATATAGATGAAAAGTGTGAAAGTACGAGCTATGGGTAAAGTATATATGTAATATAGACATGCCTCCTTATACTTAGTGTGTGTTATATCCTCATAGCACAAGAAGCAATGAAAAGAGATAGCTCGTGCTAAGCGTAGGAGAGTGAAAAATAAAAAAGAGTATAAAAGTCAACCACCCCCCATACTTAGGGTCAGGTTAGCCTAAATATAGAAGAATATAAAAAAGGTGGAGTGATCGAGGTCAAGAGGAAATGGATAAATATATACATGCTGGGCATCGATCCCACCATTAGGCTCTGGTTAGCCTAAGTATAGGACATGCGTAAGTATAAGGACCGATGGGATATGGAGAATATACAAAGCGAATGGGGGTGGGAGAGGATGAAAGTGATGCGAACTCATGTGTTCCCTAAGATTAGATTGTGGGATTCTAGAATGCACATGAATGAGATCTCTTCAACTTGGGCTAACGGCTCACCCGATCCTACAAAATGCTTCAGCAACTGCCCATTCACGATGAACGATTGTGCACTATATGTAAGATCTGAAATCCACACACTGATTGTTTGTATTTACTTTTCTGATGATGAAGGGTCCTGTCCATTTGGAATTCAACTTGCCCTGAAAAATCTTCAGCCTAGCATTGAATAACCATACTTTCTACCCTAGTACAAAATTCTTTCATCTGATGTGTTGATTTTGCCAACGCTTGATTCTGTCTTTGTAGATCACGTTGTTATTATATACCTTGTTTCTGATTTCTAGAAGCTCATTTAGATCTATCTTTATACTATGTTGTTCCTCATGAGCGTTCCAGTTCACTTTCTTTAATGCCCATTCGGATTTATGTATCAGCTCAGCGAGCAGGTGACATGGCTTTCCATAAACCATCCGGAATGGGAAGGTTCCAAGTGGGGTCTTGTAGCAGTCCGGTATGCTCATAGAACTTGGTCCAAGAGATGGGATCAATTCTTTCTGTAGGGGCAGACTAGCTTCTACAAAATACCCTTAGCCTCCCTATTCGACACCTCAACCATGCCATTCGATTATGGGTGGTATGGAATAGCGACATGGTGTTCAATGTCATAGTCATTTGTTAAATTTCTTACTTCCTGTTAACAAAGTGGCTACCCCCATCATAGATGATGACTTTGGGAAATCGAAATCGTGAAATAATATGATCTTTCAGTTTGTGGACAGATTTGCTATTTGCGGCTTGGGTAGGGATAACTTCCACCAACCTGGAGAGATAATCAACCGCTAAGAGAATATGCTCATAGGCGTTGCTGTTAGGGAATGGGCCCATGAAACATATGCCCCATGCATCGAAAACATCAACCACAATGAACAGTTGCATGTGCATTTCATATTTGGGACCGCTAGTCCCTCCCATTCTCTCACATACTGGACATGACCTAACAAATGCATATGCATTGTGGAATAGGGTCGGCCAGAACAAGCCACACATGAGCACTTTCCAAGAGGTCCTCTTCTCAAAGTGATGTCATCCTACCTCCAAGGAGTGGCAGTAGGTGAGGACACTCATGTAGTATTCCTCCTGAGGAATACACCTCCGCCAGACACAATCCGATCCTTTGAAGAAAAGGAACGGATCCTCCCAATGGTATTTTCTTGATTCTGATTTAAGTCAGTCAATGCTGCCCTTAGTACAATCATGGAGAACTATACTAGATACCAAGAAATTCTCCATGTTGGCGCATACCATGGAAAAGAGTTGACAGAACAAATTGACTCGTCGGAGAAGGAGTCCTTGATGGCGTCAGTCTCAAAGGAACTATGTGATTTTATGCGAGAGAGGTAATCAGCCACCACATTCTTCACTCATGTCTTATCCTTGATCTGCAAATCGAACTCTTGGAGTAGTAGGATCAACCTAAGAAGATGTGCCTTCGTGTCCTTCTTTTCTATGAGGTACTTGATGGTTGTTTGATCATTGAATACGGTGACCTTAGACCCTCAAAGATGTGAGCTAAATTTGTCTAAGGCAAACAATACAACAAGCATTTCCTTCTTTGTGACGATATAATTCCGTTAAGACTGATCAAGTACTTTGCTTGTGTAGAGGACAACATAAGGAATCCCTTCTCTCCTCTGTCCTAACATGGCATGTTAACATGCTTTTCTTGGGTTTTAATTAAATTAATTATGAACAAGTCGTTGCAACCTAATCAAGCGTCAAGAAATAATTTTTTTCTTCTCAAGCCAATAATTAGTTACAAGAATAATGAAGTGACAGAATTTTTGCTACTTATTTACCTGTAGGCTACAATTCCTGAGGGTTATTTAAATAATCAACAAAAAAATCAATTACGGGAAAAAGGAATCTCAATTGAAAATTGTCTTTGTTTTTTTGTGAATTTTTTGTCTTTTTATTTTTATATTTTTTTATTTCCTTTTTTGTATTTTCTGATTTTCAAAAATTTAATGATTTTTATTGTTGCAAAATTTTTAAATTTTCAAAAATATGATTTTCAAACTAAATTCATGCACAAAAGAAGTACATTTTTTGGAT
The DNA here is from genome assembly GCA_037367405.1 of Ottelia alismoides. NCBI lineage: Eukaryota > Viridiplantae > Streptophyta > Magnoliopsida > Alismatales > Hydrocharitaceae > Ottelia > Ottelia alismoides. The sequence goes on from JAZKJV010005437.1 coordinate 113,878, forward strand.
TCTTCAAATATGACAAAAATGCTCAAAAATATGGAAATATTTTTTTTTTATTTTCAATGAATTTGTACTATTTTTGTATTTTTCATATATTTTAATATTTTTAGGATTTTAAAATGAATAAAAATAAGGGAAACTGCAAACAATGAGCAAGTAGGATTATTTTTCAATTTAAAAATACCAAATGTGATAAAAAAACATGCAGCCATTATTTTTCTTAAAAATTAGAATGAATTAATGCGTAAAATTTACACAGAAATCAAAACTCACCAAAAGAGAATTAATCAATTTTTTCGAATTTTTGATGAAATATTCGAATTTTTTAGTATTTTTCAAAGTTCAAACATGGAAAAATGATATGTTTTTAATAATAGAAAATGATGATAAAATGCAATAAAAAAATTACACTATAAAGAGACACATCAGAAGCATAACATGATTTTTCCATAATTTATTAACCAACAAATTTATTTATTTCAATGATAAAAAGCTTGAAAAATGAAGTCTATAACACAGGGACTGAGATGTAATTTATGCAAAGTTTTATAAACTAAAATTAATAAGAAATTAATAAAGTGAAAAAGTCACAAATTACTTGGGAAATGCAAGCATCAAACGTGCTGATACGAGGCTAGCAAGGGTCTCCATACAATATTTTAAACTTCCATGGACTTTCTTATAGTTTTTCCAATAAAATAAGTTAGGGTTCTTCGTTCTTTCGAAAGGCGAGGGATACCAAGGGGTGCACGACGTCGAGTTGCACATGGAATGGTTGCGCGATGGATGGAGGATGGTAGACAAGCATGTGGCGTTGTACGTACTGGCGATTGCGGCAGAGTGTTGAAGGTGGAGGATGGGCTTCTACAGATAGCGCATGTGGCTGGTCGATGGCTTTGAATCAGCGGTGACTGCAGGTGGTAATGATAGGAGGTGGCCAACGAAAGTGGTGGTGGTACTCCGCATCGACGACGGTAGTGGTGCGATACTCACATAGAGGAGTTCACGACGGCATGAGCTCACGAGGATGGGGCTGCTTTGGTGGAGGAACTGTGATCGATGGAGGAGGTGGTGGCTCTACGGTGGAGATTGAAATAGCTCCTGGTGGTGTATGCGTGCGTGGAGGGACTCCTGAGGATGGGGCTGCTCATGTTGGTTGCCACCTGCCAGAGTGGCGGTGTGTCGAGCGTGCTGGCGCGACCGGCAAGGCATCAGGGATGGGCGGTGTCTACTGATGTGCTGCTACCCCAACCTTTTATTTATTTATTATTTATTTTTTTAATTGTAAAATAAAAAACAGGAAAAAGAATAAAACTACACATTTTTTATTGTAAAAATGGAAATTTTTTTTTATTTTTTATATATGTTTTTTAAAATGGAGCTAAACTACAGGTTTTTTTACATTTTTTACCTTTGTTATATTTTTAAAATAGAAACTATGAGATTTTTTCAAAATTTTTATTTATTATTAAAAACAAAAACTGAAGGATTTTTTTATTATTTTTTAAATTAAATATCTTTTCTATGTAATTAATTTTTTATTCCAGCAAATAAAATTTAGATAAAAAAGAAAATGATAACCGGCTCGAGCATGACGGCCCGGTCCAAAAATGAAAAGGAGATGTGAGTGGATACATATCCTTGTGATGTGAAGATCGAACCCGTATCTCTGGTCACCGTGCATGATCGGAGGTGAGAGATCGTGTGAGGTAGAATGTGAAGCGAATGGATCAAGAAAATGAGATGAAATCGAAATCGATGACGGATCAAATCGTGATGGGTGATAAAAATGATTAACTAAGATCTAGAAATAAAAAATGTTAACAAAATAAAAAATTGCAAAATAAATTACAATTAACATAGATGAAAAACAAGAAAAAATGGATCTCACCTTAGAAGCGGAAAAATACCGTAATCACCTCGACGAAGGCCGACTTGCTGTCACCGGACGGCTCAGAGGCTAGGCACCCTTCCGCGATAAGATGACTCTCGAAGAACGAGCTCCTCTCACCAAAGATTGATCACGTGAGAATGAGGGAGGAGGATCCAATTAAATAGAAAGATAATTTAGTTTGAAAATGAATTCTAAAAATTGAATGGAGATAAAGAGATAAGAAACAATTTGAAATGAGATAAAGATAAAGAAAGAATTTAGTGTTAAAATTATTTACAAATTTTTTTAATTATTTTTATGTATTTTCGACACATTATTAAATTGAATAATAAATATTAAATTTTTTTTATTTTTTGGTGTGTTATTTAAAGGAATTAATTATATACATATACTATTTACATATGGTACATTATATACATAGTTGAAAAAGGGAATTAGTTTTTTATTTTAATTTTTTTATTATTTTTTTATTTTAAAAAAATATTATTAGAAAATATTTACTATAATTTACAAATATAAATGTACAAATAAATGGCAAAATTGCATAAACCAACCCAGAAAACCATCCTTCAAAACATAACTCCACAAATTATAAAACTACAATCATTTCAAAGATAATTTAATTTAGAATACAATGGAAGTGAGTTTGGTTCAATTTGATTCATATGAAGCAAGAATTAGTCTTTCAATTATCGCTTTATGGTTTTTTCCGGAGGTGGTTACTTTTATTTTATATATGATTTTATTTTGCAAACATTTTTATTATTTAAGAATTTTTTTTAAACTTTTGATTTAATTTTTTTAATTTGTGGTCAATTTATGTACAAATAAAATAGTATAAGTATACAAATGTTTACAAGACTTTTTTTGTTTTTTGATTAATGACCCTATCTCCCCTTACTTTATTCCTGGTCGAGCAGGTCAAGTCTTGACCTTCTCTGAGGGTTCGGGTCATCTTGTATCTATTACATATATACAATATTTCTTTTCTTTATTTTTCCTTTATTTATTTCTTTTAGGTTAAAATAGTAATAATGTACAATATTTACACATAGGTGCAAGTTAGTAAGAACATGGAGTTAGTATTATATACATGTGTTTTATAAGGGATTTTAAGCTAAAATAAATGAATAAGGACGATGAAATGCAGATTCATCATCCACCTATACTTTACCTTTGCTGGTCCCTTAGCAAATACTTATTTGAAAGCATAAGTGAATAAAAGAAAAAGAAAGGTAAAATAAAGGAGTTTGGACAATATTGGGTATTAAACTTTTCTTCATAAAATTATAGTATGGAGCTCTGTCAGACCTTTGGATTATTAGTGTGGTTGAACCTTAATGGGAAATGGATTTAAAACCTTATAGCCTCTAAGTTTGACAAGAATCCTATTCAGGTCTCCTCAACAGTCAGGTCAGAACAAGTCTACATACACAAATTCTTATGATTACGAATCTTTACTTGTACAGTATAAGTGAAATATAGCTCTCCATCTCAAAAGTAGCAAAGAAACAACCTCTCTCAACAAGGTAACTCTAGTCGCCCGGTCTGGCAACTCTTTCCTCGAGGAGTGGGGATATTCCCTTCTAAGTTCAAGTATAACAGAAGAGAATGGACGGTAACTAGTGTCTCTATCTATCCTTGGATGCATGACTAGTGTAGCCAAGTCATCCGCTACAAGCTTACAAAAGTTTGACTTTGAAGATCTTATTCCTTTTTTTCACTTGTATATACACTCCGGCAGGAATTTTACTTTTCAATCAGGTCTGTCCACTTTTGGAGATTCTGCAATTTTTTTGAAAATATATACAAGGTATAACATGTACATAAGGTGTTTTTCCTCTTTAGCTACTAGATTATCCCTCTTTTGAAGCATTATTGCAACCCCACAACATCCTGTCTAGACCTCAATGCCACTAGACCAGGTTGAGATGCACTTCCCTACCCAGAGAAAGATGAGAGGTTCCGCCTAGATGTACTACCCTCGTATGCTACTCCAAGCCAAAAGATTCTGCCTCCTCACTACCTCCTCCATGAAGAGCTACGTGTAGAGTTCTTGTCCAAGATAAGCCATGGTCTGAAAGAATCAAACATGTGTTGTTAAATATTCTACTTAGACTAATCAAGACGACTTATGAACATAGTCTTGTGGACTCAAAGAATTAAGTTAATAGGACCTAAAAAGTCTTAACTCTAATTCTTATAAGGTTCCTCTGAAATTAAGTGGATTATGGTCCAACTAAGCTCCATTCTTCAACTTTATTCCATAGATAGTTTAAATGCCAATATTATCCTGAGAAATACACATGCAAAATGCAAGAAATACATACAATGCAAAAAGATTTTTTTGAAACAATTTTCTAATTTTAAAATTTTTATGTATTTTTGGAAGGAAAGAAAAAAATGATGCACCTGTGAAAATTTTTTTTTGAAATTTTATTTATGCAAATTTTAATAGATGTTTGGTTTTGTAGTTTTTAGTTTTTTTAAAAAAAGGGTTAGTAATATATACAAGTATATACAAGGAACTTTTTTAATAATAAAATGATTTTTTTTATTTTTATTGTTTTTAGTTTTATGTTTTAGTTTTTTTTTGTTTTTATTACTTTTTTAATTGTTATTTTTTTGTTTTCTTTTGGTTTTATTTGTTTTATTTTTTTAATTTTTTGTTCTGTTATTTTTTTATAAATATAGAAGGTGACCAAGTCTATATACACACACACACACACGTGGATTTTATGTATTTACATACATATCCCCAAAATAATCATATTAAAAGTATGAGTTATGTCTAAAGTATATATACAATATATACGACACCACTTATACTTAGCTCCAACTATGTCCTCATAGTGATCAGAAATCGACAATGGAAGACATAACTTGTGTTAAGTATAGAAATGTGAAAAGACTCCTATGCTACAACAATTCAAAGAAAAAATGAAAAGAACAGAAGTTGGTGATCCTCCTATACTTAGGATCAAGATGCCCTAAGTATAGAAGATTGTAGAAAAGGGAAAAAAACGATGAAGAGAATGTACGAACTCAACGAAAAAATATGATATGAACAACATCACTCCCCCTATACTCAGGGTATAACATTCCTAAGTATAAGCAACAACAAGAGTGATGAATAGGATAAATATGAACAACACAAATCATTCACCCCCCATACTTAGGATACAGAACATCCTAATATAGCATATATACACAGGGAAAGGGGTGAATGATAAAACGGGAAAAGAGAGAATGGCACGAAAGGATATACAAGAGGAGTGGATGTACACAGGTCAAGAAGGTCGAAAGCAGACCTTCTTGCGAAATCTCTGAGGAATGGATCTGACAATGCGTCGGTCAATATCAAGGTCATAACTAGACACAAATCGATCATGATCGACCAGGAATGTATCCTCAACAACCTCAGAGTGTGCAGGCACGAATTGGTAATTGGAAGTAGTGTAGTAATGTCTAGCCTGGGAAGTCTCGCCAATATCAAAGTCAAAGGGCTCGAACTCATTATCAGAAAAGTAAGATCAATTCCATCCTGGTGAGCCTCTATTGGATAATCAAAAGGCACAGATTCCTTTATAAAAGCAATCAAACCAAATTCAGCATTATCAGTCTCATCTAAATAAAGTTGAAAGGAACGGACGCATAACTGAAAGTAGTCAAATCATGTCCGCCCTGTCTAGTCTCAAAGTGTATCGTTCGCTCTAGGGTGTCTATTATGTAAATCCTGCGGATGTCATTAATGCATTGCCACATACCAGAAGGTGGAACTCCAAGGTATCTGCTTTCCGAGTCTTCCTCCTTCAAGGGGAATTCATGGGTCTCAGTATCATCCAACATACAATAAAAATATCTGGTAGTATCATCAAGGTCAAAGTCGTTGGGGTTGGTTAACAAGGGCATGCTCTCATGGGATGTAGGTCTTTGGTCAGTTATGGGTGTAATGATCAAACATCTCTCCCTATATCAGAGCGGAAGCGAATCTCTCCCGATCCATAATCAATAACGGCTCTCACATAGGCGAGGAAAGGCTATCTCTGAATGATTGGAGGGTTCTCCACAGGGGTCAAGGTTGATGAATATGCATTTCATCATCTTTATTCATTTATTTTATCTAAAAATCCCTTATAAATCACTAGTATATATTACTAACTCCATATTCTTACTAATTTGCATCTGTGTGTAAATATTGTAGATTTGTATATTATTTTAACCTAAAATAAATAAATAAAGAAAGAAAGGAAAAAAGGAAAAAAAGACTGCATATATGTAATAGATACAGGCTATCCTGAACCCTTAGAGAAGGTTAAGACTCGACCTGATCGATCAGGAATAAAGTAGGAGGAGATAGGGTCCTTAATAAAAAATCCAAAAAATGTGTTGGAAATATGTTTTTGTGTATATTTGTATACTAACACTATTTTATTTGTACATCAAATGATCATAAATAAAATATTTTTCAAAACAAAAGTTGTAAATAAAAATATTTCCTAAATAATAAAAATATTTACCAAATAAAATCATGTACGAAATAAAAGTAACCACATCTGAAAAAAGCTATTAAGAGACAATTGAAAGATCAATTCCAGCTCTATATGAACTCCAATTGAATCAAACTCACTTCCATTGTATTATAAATTAAATTATTTTTAAAATTGTTGTGATTTCATCATTTTTTGGAGTTATGATTTGAGGTGGTTTGTGCAATTTTATCATTTATTTGTACAGATTGTATTTGTAAATATTTATAAATATTTCTACTAATTATTTAAAATAATAATAAGAATTAAAATTTTATTTTTTAAAAATTAATTTCTTTATTTAATTATGTATATAATGTACCATATGTACATAGTATATGTATATAATTTAATTTATTAAATAACCACCACAAAAAAATAAAATAATTAACATTTATTTTTCATTTTAATAGAGTGATGAAAATACAAGAAGTTAGTTAATTTTTGTAAAAAATGTAACTTTATCTCATTTTAATCTTTTTATCTTATCTCTTTTCTTCACTCAAAATTTTAAAAATCCAACTCCTTTCTTTATTTATTAATATGATTCCCTTTCCCTCATTTCAACTTGACCAATCTTTGGTAAGAGGAGCCCGATCTCTGAGAGTCTTCTTGTCGCAGAAGGGTGCCTAGCCTCTGAGCCGTCCGGTGACAGAGAGTCGGCCTTCGTTGAGGCGATTAAGGTCTTTTCTGCTTCTAAGGTGATATCCATTTTTTTCTTATTTTTAACCTAGTTAATCATAGTTTATTTTTCTCATTTTACTCGTTGTCATTTTTTTATCTAGATCTTAGAATCCATCACAATTTTGATCCACCTTCGACTCCGATTTTTTTCATCTCATTTCTTCTATCTCTCCACGTTCACGTTCTATCCCCCACGATCTCTCAACTCCGACCACGCATGGTGGCCGGAGACTCGGATCCATTCCACATGTTTCTCTAGATCCCTATTCATGCATTACGTTTTGATTTTGGGACTGAGCCATCGTGATGGCATCCTCATTTATTTATAAATTAAAAATAATAAAAAAGACAATTTTTCTCTCTAACCTTTATTTTGAAGGATTAAATAAAAAATAACAAAAAACTAAAAAGAGAAAATTAAAATTTTATTTACAATTTCTGTTCTAATAAAATATTTTTTTATTTAAGTTTTGTTTTACAAAAAAAATCAAAAAATAGAAAGATACCCGCTCCTAGAGAGGAGCAGCACCACGGTCATCCGATGCTCCTCCGTTGCGCCGTCACCAGCCCGCGCCGCTTCTGCACGCCACCGCTCATCCTTCCGTCGACACAAGGAGCCACCGTAGCCACCGGCGGCCAGTCGACGCTCCACACCAGCTGCAACACCCATCGCTTGTGCGGGATAGCACACATTGTAGATCATCAAAGCCCAGCACCTCCGCGTTCTCTAATCGGCTCATCTCTAGCACCACGGTCGTCGCCATCGCCTCCATCCTCAACCACGTACGCCATCAATTGCACAACTGCCGCAGTCCACACAATCCAGCCACCTACTACTGCGTACATCCTCCGACCACTTCTCTTCACCTCTGGCGCAAGAAGTGATGACATATCGCCCCCTCGTGCAGCTGCGAGGCCCGTCACTCCGCTTGTAGCGTTTGCCTGTTGTGATCCTGATCTATCGCCTACTACGTTAGACATCCTCCACCACTGACGTAGAATACCCACGCGAAGGGGCACAACCACCAGCATTGATTGCCATCGCTAATTCAGCCGCTACCTGTGACCTCGGGCAAGGAAAAATAATAGGGGCAACACTCCTTTTTCTAGGAGAGACAGAAACACATGGACAGAAGAACCCTAGGTGGATTTTTTAAAAAAATGGAAAAATTACATATATGCCCCTAGATATTTCCAAAATTACAAATCAATCCCACCAGCATTAAGCGTGTGCGCCACACACGTATAATGGAACAATTACGTGAGGACAACCAAAGTTCTGATAATTGCATATAAGCCCCTTCTAGCATTCAAGTACGTGCTTTGCACGTTTCTCTTGGGTAATTTTCACTTCCAGCCCGCAAGTTTATTTCTTGTTATTTTTATGCAAAAACAACAAATTATTTCCAAATGTGCCCCTACTTTCCTGACTATTTATAGGCTTGTTTTTTCATTTAAATAAATGTTTTTATTGCTCTGAAAATTCTACAAAAAATTGTGTAGAGTCCTGATTTGTGCATAATCATTATGTAATTTTTTCATTCATTTTATTTTCATTTGATATTATTAAAAAAATAAAAAACATATCATTTTCCCTATTTGAACTTTGAAAAATCATAAAAATTCGAATATTGCTTAAAAAATTCTAAAAACATTAGCGGAGTTTACTTTTTATTTCTTTTATTTCCTGTCCAAATTTTTTGCATTAGTTGTTTATCAAACCCAAAAAATTGAAATATATCAAAAATCTTAGAAAAATCACAAAAAATTCTACCGAAATCCAAAAATCGTGATTTCACTTCTTGTTTGTAGATATTTGTCGATTTTTAGCATAAAAATAGTTTCCAGGAGGTTTAGGCACTTAAATATTTTTAAGTTGCAAATTACTCCAGTTTGTGCACTATTTGTCATTTTTTAGCACTCTTTGATTTTTGAAAAAATACAAAAATATCTGAAAAATCTACCAAATTCCCAAAAACATTTCAAATACTTTAAAACACAAAAACATTTTTTCTGTATTTTTTGAGCATTTTTTATATAATTGAAAATATAAAAAGTGTGTAATGTGCATATTTCTTTCCTTGTGCACATTGTTCCTTATTTTAAAATTTTAAAAAAATATAAAAATTAAAATCACACAAACATTTGAAAATCAAAAAATTTAAAATAGAAATTAAAAAAATTAAAAATTAAAAAGGGAAAAATTAAAAAAAAACAAGGATAGTTTGCATTTGAGAATCCTTTTTCTTTTAATTGATTTTTTTGTCGATTATTTGAATAATCCTCATGAAATATAGCCTCCCTAAGTTCGATCTTGTCCGCTATCCAAGTAAATAAGTAGCAAAAAAATTATCTTACTTACATTATTCTCCTGTAATTAATATTTCAACTTGAGAAGAAAAAAATGTTTGTTTGTTGTGGGATTATTTGGGTTGCAACGACCACTGCACATTTATTTTCATATCTTGAATTCAAATCCTGAAGAATTTCGTGTCAACAAAATGTTGTCGTTACCGGAGAGGCACGACAAGGTAGTTAGGTTTCTCTTTTGATATGTTATTCTTGGTTGTAAATAATTTTTACACAGTTATTCCATTGTTCATATTCAGTGCATTTATTTCATTTTCCCTGCTCATATTTGATAATTGTGTTCCTTACACATTCTCTCTTTTCTTTTTCTTGCATGGGCTCGTGGAGCAAAGGAGGCAATCCTAGGAGTGTCAAAGCACCCAAGAGAAGCGATGCAGCTTTGATTCATCTCGAAGCCGCGGGAGAGTGCAGGGAGTAGGAGAAGAAGAATTTGAGAGATACCATCATTTGAAGCATCGATAGTTTTTATTTATTTTAGCATTTAAACTCTGTAAATGGACATTCATTGGTTGCGGGATCTGTTTCACCAAGTACTGGTGCACATAGGGGACCTCACTGGATTTGTTTTCATCGCCTTATTTTTCTTGTTTCATACGGATTTCGTGAGCTACCTATTGATTGTTATATTTAATTTTCTTGAACCAGGTAATTAATTTGGTCCAAACACCCTAAAAAGAATTTCTGTACCTATAGAGTAGAGTGTAATTGGACCTAGTCAAATTTTGACTGATTCTTGCCCGTTGATAGAAGCTATTGTTAGGATGGTTGACTTGCATCATATAGGATAGTTTATTTTTTTGTATTTAAATTCTACGCGGATCACCCTTCATGTAGAGTGTTGGTGACAAGGTACGCATCTCTAACCCCTGCATGCATCATTATTATTAATCGCATATTGGCATTTCCGATCTCCTTCCTTGTTTTCACTCACATAAGTTAAAAAGGAAATTGGACACTCGGTAGGAGATTCATTGAATATACTTAAACCAAGTGACAACTGCCTAAAATTTGGGACTTCTAAAGAAAAGTCGACCCTAAATTAGATGTAAGGAAAATCATTCTTTTGTGCAGAGTATCCCCCTCATTGTTTGGTTTGTATGCAGCGAGAGAGCAACGTGCACACTAGGATATAGCCACTTCCGAACTCTCTTCCGACTACTGTCTTGGGTTAGTGTTCTACAGTGAGGATCCCTCCCGGTAGCCAGTAAACGGTCTGCGGCATCCTTAGCATATTGAATTTATCGGATAGCTAGTAAACGGTCTGCAATTCATACTGGCTAGAAAGAACTAACTTTGGATTGGGCCAGTCTCCTGGGGGCATTGGGTTCCTAACAACTCACTTTAACCACTCTCATAGATTGTATTCTCACCAAACTCCAAAAATTGACAAGATAATTGACCGAACCTTCACGGTCTTCACATTGCATTGAGTTGGTTAAGTGGGGGTTTGTATTGTGTTGATTGCTAGTGATAAAGATAATTCTGTGTAATTTGCACCTTCATCCACGTTCACTCTTCCATTGACCTTCATGCTCTCGCATATTTCCTATTGATTTCGAACATATCGGACCAAAGTATTTCTCGTTCGGTCTTTGCGAACTCATTCTACACTCTGAACCATTGACCTTCTATTCAGGGAGACTCACTTCCCGAATATTCCTCTTTCTCCACCTCACCCATTACAACATCCATCAACCCACTATATGAGATTGTCTTTAATATCGAATTAGTATCTGAGACTCCATCATTTCTGAGCACTATTCGAGTGTCATGCACATTTTCAGAGTCTAACATCGGACACTTGATGCCACCAAAGGGAAAGCGAACCATATCGGAGCAGAGCGAGATCAACAACACCATATTATCCTCTATTCAACCAATTCAATACTAGTTAACAAAGCATGCTAATTTTCAGACCACATTGAGAGATATGATTCTCGAGATTAGATATGAAAGAGAAGAAAGGAGAAAGGGGGATAACAAAAACCCTGGAGGTGGGAATGGGGAGAAGAACCTCACATAAAACTTGGAGCTAAGCTTACATTAAAGGATTCTTATAATATGGAGGAAGGACAAACAAATTCTTGGATACACATCCCTACGATTCATGGGCATTTTGAGCTTAAGTCCACTATTTTACCTCTTCTCACAATTTTCATAGAAATATTAATAAAGAACCTTATATACACCTCCAGCAGTTCGATCGCATTTCTGGAACAATACACTACCCAAATGTCCCACTAGAGGTAGTGCAGATGACCGCCTTCCCATTCATTCTGATGGGTAAAGCTTTATATTGTTTTAATCACTTGGAGAAGGTTGTCACTACTTGGGAAGAGTTGAGGTCCGCAGTTCTGAACAAATATTACCTGCTCGGACGACTCAACCAAATGTGATCCTTGATTACTAATTTCTCCTAGATGCCCTAGGAGCCTATTCATGAGGCATGGGAAAGATTCAAAGATCTAACGGAGAAGTGCCCCCATCATGATATTCCAAAGACTAGCCTTGTGCAAAATTTCTTTGGGGGTTTAAGCATTGAGAATCAGAAGCTGGTAGACACCGCTTGTTGGGGGATCTACTTCAATAAGGACAGGATGTACTTTATCAATTTTTTTGAGGAGATGACATGAGAGTTCAGCAACTCTTTTCTTCTTCACGTGCTTTCCAGAAGCACCCCCGTTACCTCCCCTGTAGTACCCCACAAGGATGTCAATATGACGGCATCACATGAAGTGGATAGGGGTGGACAACTTTGACCTGACCATTATTGGAAACCACCTATCCAAATAGACATTATCTAGAAACGATTCAAGGAGCTTGAGAAGATTCAAGTAATCGAGCAAAGGATGAAGGACCTGGATAAGATGGATGAGATAACAAATCACCTGGAGATTCTTGTGACTACAATCAATGCAGTCCACAATACAAGTGCAGCAACCGATACCTCTACTAGGGAGAAGACTTCTTCCACCCAGCAGAGTAGCAGAGGAACATCCACAATTCAACATGTCTACTACATGTAGACACCTGATCAGGTTCAACAACATTCACATTAGATAGTTTCGTACCAACATGAAGTAGCCTACATTCCTGAGCAGCAGTCTCCACCTCCACCCATCATTCAGGACGTGAATGGTATTTGGTTGACTGTGAGCGAAACCAGCTCCGTCCGTTAGGGCAAGGCCAGTTGGGTTCACAACAGGGTCAGATTCTTGCCCACCAGTTTCAGGGAGGCAGACAACAACAATACCAACAGTTCCGACCTCACTATCAGTCTCCACCACAGTTCCAAAGTTGGAGACAAGGCCAGCCACAACAACAATCTATGTATTTTCCACATCCTAACCAGCAACAGACTACATATTATGGACAATATCCTCCTCATCCCTCACTATCAGAATTTGTATGGTTACGAACAACCTCCATACTATCAGTCTCAGCGACAACCAGTCAATGAGCAACTTGAGGCCCGTTCAGTCAATCCAACACCGGACCAACTTGCATTTCTCATGAAGAACATGAACGAACTGACTCAGTAGATCGACGACCCGACTACCACCAAGACATTGATTCCAGAACAGGTCGAAGCCAACCCAACAACTTTAGATGCATGGAGCAGGTAGCAAATAGACCACCAACCCTCGAGACAGGTATGTCCCTTTATTTTAAATGTTTATCTGACACCATTTATCTCAGGAGTGGTAGGAGATTGCATCCGCCTATGCAGTAGTTGGGGTTGTGAGATCGAACCACTGAGAGAGCATCATCTTCCACATCATCTCCTTCACTAGCAGTCGAGAGGCTCAGCATAGAAGTACCAAGTTTGGAGTTTCACCGCCTTCACCACACCTTCACCAGGCAGATGTAGATCACCATCAAACGAGGGGGAATATACCAGTCGTAGATTCTTCCTATTCGCCGGCAGCAACATCCCATTTGTTTCAAATTATGTTTTCCTTCACCTAATTTGGGCAACACTGTACATGATAATTCTAGTTGTCCTTTTGTACGTGATGATTCTACTTTGAATAATGGAAATGAAAATCTACATGTTTATTCTAATTTTGTGCCATTTTCTTTTACTCTCAAATCTAAGAAAATTCAAAAATTAAATACAGCCCTATCTGATCCTTGAGTGGTTGAGATCTTACAGAACATCTTTTTAAAGATGTCACTCCATATGGCCATGGGATACATGCCTACAATAAAAAAGGGAATGAAAGAGGCATGTACACAGACGCATCAACCAAGGAAGAACAGACAAAAGGAAATAGAGAAATACATCTTGACCATAGCCACAATTCATGCCATCAATGACCTCCTACCTAAAAAGAAAGACAAGGGAGCATCTCACATCCGTTGCCATATCTTTGATCAGGAATTTGATCGTACTCTTCTCGATAGCAGTTCCTTCATTAATATCATGCCTTCCTCTTTACTAAATGAATTTCAGTTAGAGCCCCTTAAAACAACCATGATGATCCTTCAGTTTGCTGATAGATTGATTAAGAGGCCAAGAGGCATTTTAGAGGACGTTATTATAACAGTGTAGGGAATGAAATTCCCTGTTTATTTTATTGTCATGGATATCACCTCCACTGTTACTCCATACCCCGATCATGCTAGGGTGATCGTTCCTTTGAACGGTCAAAGCAGCAGTTGATTATGGTACTGAGAGATCATCTTTCACTCTCGTAGTAACAAGGTGAAATTGAGAAGATCTCTAATCCTAGACTATTACCACCACCTACACCAGATGAGAGAGAGAAAGTTATATCAGAGCCATATGACTATGATTTTCTTGTTGAATTCCTAGAGATACTTTTCACTAATTTTATAGATACCCAGGGGTTCCTTTACAAAAAGGACTATATGGAAAGTACGGTTGACATGAGTTCCCTTGGTGGTCCAATTGAGCTAGTTGCTGATGAGCAGTTTGAGCTGATTTCTGAGGATCAATCTGATTCTTTAGAGGCACCTTATGATATTCCTTTTATATATTTTTCTGAGATTATCGATGGCAGGCCTCATTCTGAGAGTTCTGAAGTACAGATATCTGATCCATGCGGTGAATTTCCTGATTTATGCACAGATGAGAGGCATCTTTATGAGATTATTGCCAAGATATCTGAACCAATAATTGATAAGAATGCTGAACACCCTAATGAGTCCCTCCTTTTTTAGCAGAGATCATTCATTGCAGATCTATAAGAGATTTTACTGGTTGAGCCATTAGTAGCCAAGGTCGACAGTCCACAGAGTACAATCATAGACCGGCGACCAGTGAGTAGAAGAGGTTTTGTGAGACGATTCAGACCCACCTGAGATCAAGGTGTTATCATCAATGTTGAAATATGCTTCCTTCCGGGACCCCCCAAATGCTTCCGAACATCCTCATCTCGCAGTTGACCGCTGAACAAGAATCTCTCTTACTATAGCTTTTTGAGAGAAACCGCAAGGCCATAGGATGGAATATCTTGGATCTCCGTGAGATTAATCGAGATTAGTGCTCACATCATATCCACCTAGAGGATGACTGTAAACCCTCCCATGAATGTCAATGCCGTCTAAATCCAAATCTAAAAAAGGTTGTCATGAAGGAGATAAGAAAATGGTGTGATGTTGACTTTATATATCTCATTTCTGATTCCCAGTGGGTCAACTCTTACATGTGGTCCCAAAGAAATTCGAGATTACTATCATAAAGAATGACCATGGTGAGGAGATTCTGACCCGGTAACCTACTTCATGGCTTGTCTGTGTAGATTATCGATGCTTGAACTCAGCTACTAAGAAGGATCACTTTCGACTGCCCTTTATTGATCATATTATTGAGAGGTCGGTAGGAGAGAGTTCTTTTGCTTCTTGGATGGGTATTCAGTATACAACCAAGTTGCTATCGCTCCCTGAGGATCAGGAGAAAACTACTTTCACTTGTCCGTTGGCACCTCGCCTCTAGACGGATGCCCTTTGGATTGTGTAATGGCCCCGCTACATTGCAAAGGTGTATGTTGGCCGTTTTTGCCGACATGGTGGGTTGTTTCCTTTAGGTCTTCATGGACAATTTCTCGGTCTACAGGGATAGTTTTGACACATACCTTTCTTATTTAGACCGAGTTCTTCAATATTGTTGTGAGGTAAACCTAGTGCTCTCGTGGGAGAAGAGTCACTTTATAGTGACTAATGGGATTGTATTGGGCCATGTCATCTCCAAACATGGTATGGAGGTTTATCCGACTAAGATTGATGTGATTTACAAGTTAGAGCCACCGTAAAATTAGAAGAAGTTGAGGTTTATTTTAGGACACGTAGGATTCTATAGGCTATTCATAAAAGACTTCAGCAAAATTACCAGACCTTTGACTGAGCTTCTATGTAAGGAGACTTATTTTGTTGTTAATGAGAAAGTCCTCCTTGCATTCAATCAGATGAAAGAGATGGTTACTAGTGAAGGATATGGTTAGATCCTCAAGCGCATCACGGAAGCGTGATCGTCGTATCGTATACGACGAAAAACGACTAGTCGGACTAGTTGTTCTAGGCAACGGAATTTAAAACATTTTCATGTGACAAAATTGCATGATCCAAGAACACTTCTCGGATCGTTTCATCTAAACCACAAACAAGTATTAGGGTTACATCTTGGAGCGTGGTTGCGATAGAGTCTCTAAACGAAGAGACCTCCTGTCTTAAGTCCGATCCGACGGAGGAGACGCTTGCGAGCGCGGGGATGTACCGCGTGCTTCTCACAATCCACGTTAATGATCCAAGTGGCGGATCTCCTGATCTCGATACACGAGATCCGACGTCTTCTTCACGAGCGAGGCGCACCGAAGGAGACAGAGATCCACGAGCAAAGAGTCGGGCATCATAACGACGACGCTGCGGCGATGGAGAACCTCTCTAGGGCATCCACGGTGGACGGACATGAGAGGGAGAGAGAGAGAGAAAGAGAGAGAGATATATATATGCTTCTCAAGCATTGTGTGTAAAGAAGAGCAATGGGGTGCCTCTCCTTTTATAACATTTTGGGATCCATGGATCTCAATCCATGGTACAACACAAATCCAATGGCTCTCATTGATTGTGTTTCTTTCAGTGGTCATGATTTGTTGCTAAAAACACAACAACAATTAATTTAATTAAATTAAATACATATTGAATAAATCACCAATATATAAATTAATTTAAATCAAATAAATATAGGAGATTTAGGAAGGAGGCATGCCTCCCTTCCATATAGGGGGTGGCGGCACTCCTTGAATCCAATTCAAGGAGGTCGTCCATCCTCCTTAATTGGAAGGAGGCTCTCCTCTTCCTAATTCATGAGATCTTATATCTTATGAAAGTCTCCATTATTTACAACAACTATTATTGTAAATTATTTACACAAATAATTCATAATTATTTTGTGAACATTGTAGTTAAGCCATTGGAAATTTGTGAATCACATTCACAACCCAAAATAAAATGTAAATTACATTTTCAATTTAATGTCCAATGTGAATCCAATTCACATTAACATTTAATTAACAAATGTAAATTGCAAATATCTCTCTCTTATATATTATAAATCACATTTATAATATATATGACTAATATGGATATTTCTATCCACATTATTCATATCCATGATAATTAAATCATATTTAATCACCTTGGATCTCATTTCTCTTGTTCTGAGATAATATGAAACACTTTCATATTACTTACATCTTTGATAGTTAAATCACATTTAATTATATCAGATAACTCTCTTTATAATACAAATCAAGTTCATATTACTCATGATAATTAAATCTCATTTAATTATCCATTTTCTCAATGCTTGGATACATATATCAACAATAGAATTATCCATGAACTCCTTCAAGGATAATGCGCTTTCTCCGCAAATACTTGAAGATAAGGATAGGGCGATTGTATTGTTCCACGTATAGTGACTTGGATATTGAGATCATATCTCAAATCCAGATTGCAGGCCTCCCATAGATGCTTGATTAAATCAAGACCATAAATCTAATCTGCTCATTGCATCTGAATCACATTCAGATCAATGTCCAACATTTGGACTAAGATCAGATTAATTTTCCACTGAGAGGAGTCACTAAAATCCAAACTCGTTTCATCACTCCCTAGGAATGGAAGCATCATGGTTATACAATCGTTTATGATGACATCACCCTCAGGTATTCCCAATACCTGTACATCCTGCATACTGGAAGACTCAGATTAAACCTGAAGTATTTGATCAACTTTATACTGTCTAGTTCATGGTTTTATCAGTAAGTTCCTCATTCGATGAGTCAGTATCGATCATATACTTTCCAAAAGCATATATCATACCTAGGTCTTGATCATATAATTTCCAAAAGTATATATCAAACCTACAAATTCAGTCAAGATTCCAAAACGTGACGACCGTGCATGGAATTTGATTCTTCCCAATATCTCATGAGTGAGCTCATGTCTTCCGATTCAGTAACTGAACCTATATGATCCCTTTGAGAGATTGTATTACTCATATGCCCTTACATGCACACCAACGCGCCGGTATATAAACCTTGGTTAGGTCATCAACCTATTGGTATGCTAAATGTACATACTCAGACATATAGCAACACATCTGTCTTCGGTCAGAGGATGTGTGCATATATCATGACAGCATACGATATAGGACTTTGGTTATCTCGATCTCGTTAAGTCAACTCTTTGACCTAACTAATCTGACACCTCCGAATCTCTACTCCTATGCAGAGGACCTGCATCAAGAGGTCGGTCAGATATCATCCTTTAGAGATAAGGATTGCCATCTCCTACTCAGGCTGGAGATCATCTCTTAACAATTTTGACGGTGCTTGATGAGTCCTCAATCTAACCCTTTAGATATTCATCCAAGCACCAGTCTCTATGATTCAATAGTTGAATCAATAGTTGTATGATTATCAAGATGGCCATGGTACATAACCCTAATTGTACTAAGGGACCTATTATGCAAATTATTCATTCTTCATTTCAGATCAGGGAATGATATGTGCAATAACATTTATTGCATAATGGGTCGCCGTGGGTTTGCATTTCCAACAATCTCTCATTAGCCCAAAGAGCCATTAATGGGCTAATCATTTAAACCCGTACTCATGTGAAAATCATAGTCTATTTAGAAAATAGCTAGGTAAGCTGATCAATCACTCTGTTCCTGCGAGACTACGCCAAGTCCTTTTACGACACTTGCATATCCCCAGTAACAGTGCTCGCATCTAATGCGAATGTTGCATTTTATGCAACCAATACTCAATCTTGTTAAAGCTATTATAGTGTCCTTGACACTATAGCTTAATAATTGTTATAACCAGTATTTCCATAATCCTTATCAGAATACCCTTATTCCTGGAAATCTCTATCTCCAAAGGTATACAAGGTTAAGACCTTTTAGATCACTATCTATATAGTCTTAATTTATTGAAGATAGAACTTTGAGATCGCTATCTCAAAAATCCTGTCTTCTTTGAAGATAATGTTATTTCTACAATCAAGTGTTTTATCTCCATGGTAGAATTAGTAACACATTACTACTCCCATTGTATGGCAGATATCTGGTTTCTGTACACATTCAGCATATACTCAGCTTCTCGTAACTAATGCACAAGTGCAAGTAGTTCTAGCATTCACTTCCTCAACTTTTGAGGTGCTATCCCTTTAGACAGGTCAGAACCATATCTCAAGGGATGGAAGCCTTTCTTGAAATTTTCCAAAAATGGAATATATTCAAGATGTACTACTAATGTGACAGTCCCAATACCCTCTTCTCTTTGCTCCTGAACAACTTCAGAACTAAGTTCTAAGAGGTATCTTTGAAATCATATTTCAAGATATGGAATAGCCAGTCTATAAAACACTTATTATCGTCCTTATATCATTCCAAATGATTAGGATATTATCTACATTTAGCACGATGAACACAAAGGCACTCCCACTAAGTTTCACATGGTTCATTAAGATTCTATGTGAAATCATAACATTTATAATTTCATTAAATCTTACGTTCTAGCAACAAGAAGCTTATTTGAGTCCATAGATGGATTCCTTAGCTTGCACACCTTGCTTTCAATAACCATGAAGCCCTGGGGCTACTTCATGTGAATATCCTCAAAGAGGTATTCATAGAGGAATACAATCTTGACTTAGATGCAATAGTCAAGTTGTGTAGCTAAGGTCAGCAATATTCTGATGATTTTAAGCATGGTCACCGAAGAGCAAGTCTCATCGCAAGCAATGTCTTCTCTTTCGTGGTGTGTAGCTCATGGCTATGAACCGTGCTTTGAAGGTCTCTACCTTCTCATCAGGTTCCCTTTCTCTTGAAGATCCATTTACACCTTTATAGGTCTTACCCATATAGGTGGATCCTCGAGGGTCCATATAAAACACTTGTATATGAAGTCTACATTAGACATGCTAACATCCATCTATCCATGCTATGATCTTCAGAAGCTTCATCACATGAAGTTCGATCATTGTCAGATTTCTCTGACACATGGAATCCATCCTCAAACTCATTTGAAGAGGTATTAGTGTTTCATCTTTAATTTTCCTTTTAGTTTCCAATTTCAGGAGCCTCATTATCTTTTCAAGATTAAATGAGTTCCTACACTTCATTTTCATCTTGATTCTCAAGAGTCTCAACCTCTAAGAATCACATTCTCAGAGATGAGATATTTTAAGAATCTCAAGGTCATAAAGTAGGTATCCAATACCATCCTTTATTTTCCTAATGAAGCAACACTCTCAAGTGCTAGATTCCAGCATGCATGGAACCTTATTAAGTATATACATTGTACTCTCTACTACACATATATACCTGGAAACTAAGGGATAATTATGCTAAAATTCATCATCAATAAGATCATGTCACATTGATCCAATTGTATCTCCCTATAACTCTATTGAGTTAGGGTGTCTTAGGAGGATTGAGACAGAAATGATATTCATATCTCCATAAGGTAATCTTTGAATTCATCTAATAGGTACATGCTACCTAGATTAGATCAAATTCATTTTATCTTCCTTCAAACCTTTGGTTGTAAACCAAAATTGTGAAATCTTTGAACATTTCAAAGGTTTCTAAGTGAAGAGAAGAAATCTCATATCATGCATAATTATCAATAGATATCACATATCCATAATGTTTACTATGATATAGATGATCTGCATACATCAATATGTATGAGATCCTGAATACCTTGACATCTTACATCATTCCCAAAGAAAGGGTGTATTGAACATTTTTCTTTGAATACAATATTCATAAGTATGTAAGTTTTGAAATTTTAGACATTCTAGAACTTCATCTCTTACTAGTCTATTGATCAAATCAATAAACAAATGTCCAAGGCTTGACGCTAGATCATTGTCAAATGATCTTCATCCTCCTATTGATCTTAAGGTTCAATTTCAGTATTTAGAAATGTTAATGAACCATTCATCAATTTTCTAATTTAGTGGAGTCCACTAAATTTTTAGATTACTATCTGAAATATCTCCATCATAACTCTTTATGATAGATTTATTACAGAATTCATGTTTATTTCCAACATTTAGAAACAAACAATGAGTGTATTCTTATATCTAGGTCATAGAGACATTCTCTAAGACAAAGGGCTCTCCCATTGAAATTAACAAGTCTATTAATCCAACAGAGATTGTTGCAACAATTGCATCAATATCCATGTGGATAACCATAGATCTTAAGATCAAATTTTCCAGTCTTCTAAAACATATGCCACCCATTTCAAGTGTTGTAGAATATTGAGATACAATTACAAGACTTTAAGCAAGTTAATTTCAATGATTTATATGTAGATTATTCTAATGTTCTATCCGGGTCCTTCTCTAAGGATTCTAGACAGACTTGATAGTCATACTATCAACACATCAACTAATTGCAGTATTGGCATTCATCCAACTCTTTGGATGTCATATGGAAGTCACATAAGTACAGTCAACTCTTTGACTATACTTCTTACTTGGTTCCAACCCATGCTTCCACTGCGCTCCCTTTATCTATGAGCAACCATTGCTTAAGACTAAGGATCTCTTACGTTAAATTGAAAAGAATTCAATGTAAGATCATTTCAACATTTATACATGCTTCATTAAATTCATACAATATGAATATTATGAAGCTTCATAAATGACTAGAGTATAGACATTAGAATAATGACACTCATCATGTCTACATCCATCTAGACTCGTAAAACATTGGTTCAGGTAGGTATTCAAACATTTTGAATACTTCATCTCTTTTGGAGCCACCATTTTCCACGATACAGAGAACCATGTCATTCATGATTAAATGTCAAGAGCACATATGTATGCCAGAACATCTTCTTGGTTTTTATAAGGATTAATTGACAATTGTGATCATCATTGATACGTCACTTCCAAAGTACATCCGATGAGATCAAGACTATAGAGACATACAAACCGTAGGGTTGTAGTACTATTATCTATTTAATTGTCATTCCTCAATATTATGAGGAAACTTGCACATTGCAACCACATACATTATGTGTCCAATGCAAGTACAATATCTGGATCATGAGTCCAATCCATGATATTTTACTGGTTATTATTGAGTATAACATTGAGTGGGTTTAATGAAGGATTATCTGAAATAAGAAATTTGCATAAATTTATATATATACACATTTTACTTTGACTTAGGAATTTTTATATCAAAGTTGTCTTGCCTTGTCAACAATGAAAGTTCATTCCCTTAATCACTTTCAATGTAAGAGATATACCTACCATTATATCTCATCAAGATCTGGAATCTCCTTCCTTATCTTTGTTACATCCCAATAATATGAGAATCCACAACTCCGATAAAAAGAAGCGGGAACACATTCCGCCTTGCAAGTCCAACTTGCATTTCCCAATTTGGTCTTTAATACCTGGGCCCACCACCCCTAAGGCGATGTTGACCCGTCATTAATTGAACCAACCGTCAACAGGAATAGTACTCGCTATACGCAATCTAATATCGCCCCAATAATATGAGGATCCGATATTAGGGGCACTACGTATACGACCTTACTCTTTCGAGAAGCAAAGAGCCTGATCCAGATGCGCTTGCATACAGGAGCTGTCACTTCGGACAGGAGTCTCCTACATACAATCCCTGGCGACGGAACCCTTCGCCTTGACGGGAGACCATGGATGTCACTTATGTGATCCTCCATATCATATTCAAATTCTAATTAATCATTATGAATCATATTCATTATGGTTAATTCTTCCAAGGGAAATAACATCTCTATTCATAATAGAGTGTTCTTATTTTAATTGGATTCTAATTAATCTAATCATATTAAATTAATGGTCCAATTAATATCCAACAAACAATTTTATTGTTACTTGAATTATGGTATTACCTCAAATACGTATTATTTTGAATTTTAATAATTAGAAATACATCATGATTTCTTAAGCATTATACTAACCCTACCCGCTATCATGGCCAGTACTGACGAGAGTGGGATGGACCACATATGTTGCAACCCGTAACCCCAATGCTCTCCGACTAGACACCATATCCACCTCGAGAAAGGATAATGCAAAATAGATCACTTTGTACTTGAGATGATCATCGGTTCTTCAACCGAAATTATACCATATAATAATAATCAAAACAATTTTGATTAACATTATAATGAGATTTGCTAAACAATCACAAGTCCTATTCAAGCAACATGTTTGTTGGAATGTTGATCATGTAGATCATGTAACCAATTAGTGATCTAGATCACATCTAATCAATTATTGGTTAAGGGCAATGTCATTTAAGGAAATAATTATCATCAAATATTTATCAAATATTTATGCACAATTATTCCAGGAAATTAAACAATTTAATTTCATTAATTGATTAAATGACAATCACTAGGTTCTTGATTAGGAAAGTATTTCCAGCAGTGACCCTCACTTACTAAAAATACCATATCTCAATCAATTTAAATACAAATTGAGCAAAGTAAGTTGCTAAAGTTTGATAATTTGATTTACAACAGAACCTAACTAATTTGCACACATTTCAAGGCGTATCAAATCCGCAATTAACATCTTAATTACGTCATGATCCGCAGTCCTCGAAACAGTGGATACATGTTCACTAAAATGAACATAACTTGAGCATACGGAATCCAAATCACGCAAACTCAGATCCTACGGTTTCCTTATTTAATGGGGAACAAAATCCAATTATTTTTTCGTATTTAAACAATTTAAACAGTGCCGAAAATAATATCAAAAAAGGGATGTGAAAATAAAATGCAAGAAAAACTTTCGCAAACCCTAACGAACCCAAGTCGTCCTCGGTTTATGGATTGTATCCAAAACCACCGACCTAAGGCTCTGATACCACTGGAAGGATATGATTAGATACTCAAGCGCATCACGGAAGCGTGACCGTCGTATCGGATACGACGAAGATCGACTAGTCGGAGTAGTTGTTCTAGGCAGCGGAATTTAAAAAATTTTCATGTGACGAAACCACATGATCCAATAACACTTCTCGGATCGTTTCTTCTAAACCACAAACAGGTATTAGGGTTACCTCTTGAAGCGTGGTTGCGATCGAGTCTCTAAACGAAGAGACCTCTTGTCTCAAGTCTGATCCGACGGAGGAGACGCTTGCGAGCGCGGGATGAACCGCGTGTTTCTCGCAATCCATGTTGATGATCCAAGCGGCGGATCTCCTGATCTCGACACACGAGATCCGACTTCTTCTTCACGAGTGAGGTGTACTGAAGGAGACGGAGATCCACGAGCAAAGAGTCGGGCAGCATAACAACGATGCTGCGGCGATGGAGAACCTTTCTAGGGCATCCATGGTGGACGAACATGAGAGGGAGAGGGAAAGAGAGAGAAAGAGAGAGAGAGAGAGAGAGAGAGAGAGAGAGAGAGACGCTTCTCAAGTATTGTGTGTAAAGAAGAGCAATGGGGTGCCTCTCCTTTTATAATATTTTGGGATCTATGGATCTCAATCCATGGGACAACACAAATCCAATGGCTCTCATTGATTGTATTTCTTTCAATGGTCATGATTTGTTGCTAAAAACACAACAACAATTAATTTAATTAAATTAAATACATATTGAATAAATCATCAATATATAAATTAATTTAAATCAAATCAATATAGGAGATTTAGGAAGGAGGCATGCCTCCCTTCCATATAGGGGGTGGCGGCACTCCTTGAATCCAATTCAAGGAGGTCGTCCATCCTCCTTAATTGGAAGGAGGCTCTCCTCTTCCTAATTCATGAGATCTTATATCCTATGAAAATCTCCATTATTTACAACAACTATTATTGTAAATTATTCACACAAATAATTCATAATTATTTTGTGAACATTGTAATCATGCCATTGGAAATTTGTGAATCACATTCACAACCCAAAATAAAATGTAAATTACATTTTCAATTTAATGTCCAATGTGAATCCAATTCACATTAACATTTAATTAACAAATGTAAATTACAAATATCTCTCTCTTATATATTATAAACCACAATTATAATATATATGACTAATATGGATATTTCGATCCACATTATTCATATCCATGATAATTAAATCATATTTAATCACCTTGGATCTCATTTCTCTTGTTCTCAAATAATATGAATCACATTCATATTACTTACATCTTTGATAATTAAATCACATTTAATTATCTCAGATAACTCTCTTTATAATACGAATCAAATTCATATTACTCATGATAATTAAATCTCATTTAATTATCCATTTTCTCAATGCTTGGATACATATATCAACAATAGAATTATCCATGAACTCCTTCAAGGATAATGCACTTTCTCCGCAAATACTTGGAGATAAGGACATGGCGATTGTATTGTTCCACGTATAGTGACTTGGATATTGAGATCATATCTCAAATCCAGATCGCGAGCCTCCCTTAGATGCCTGATTAAATCAAGACCGTAAATCTAATATTCTCATTGCATCTGAATCACATTCCGATCAGTGTCCAACATTTGGACTAAGATCAGATTACTTTTCCACTGAGAGGAGTCACTAAAATCCAGACCTGTTTCATTACTCCCTAGGAATGGAAGCGTCATGGTTATACAATAGTTTATGATCACATCACCCTCAGGTAATCCCAATACCTGTACATCCTGCATACTGGAAGACTCAGATTAAACCTAAAGTATTTGATCAACTTTATACTGTCTACTTCATGGTTTTATCACTAAGTTTCTCATTCGATCATTGGGAGTCGGTATCGATCATATACTTTCCAAAAGTATATATCATACCTAGGTCTTGATCATATACTTTCCAAAAGTATATGTCAAACCGACAAATTCAGTCAAGCTTCCAAAGCGAGATGACCACGCACGGAATTTGATTCTTCCCAATATCTCATGAGTGAGCTCATGTCTTCCGATTCAGTAACTGAACCTGTATGATCCCTTTGAGAGATCGTATTACTCATATGCCCTTACATGCACACCAGCGCGTCGGTGTATAGACCTTGGTTAGGTCATCAACCTATTCGTCTGCCAAATGTACATACTCAGACATATAGCAACACATGTTTCTCCAGTCAGAGTATGCGCGCCTATATCATGACAGCATACGATATAGGACTTTGGTTTTTCGATCTCGTTAAGTCAACTCTTTGACCTAACTAATCTGACACCTCCGAATCTCTACTCCTATGCAAAGGACCTGCATCAAGAGGTCGGTCAGATATCAGCCTTTAGAGATAAGGATTGTCGTCTCCTACTCAGGCTGGAGATCATCTCTTAACAATTTTGACGGTGCTTGATGAGTCCTCAATCTAACCCTTTAGATATTCATCCAAGCACCAGCCTCTATGATTCAATAGTTGAATCAACAGTTGTATGATCATCAAGATGGCCATGGTACATAACCCTAATTGTACTAAGGGACCTATTATGCAAATTATTCATTCTTCTATTCAGATCAGGGAATGATATTTGCAATAACATTTATTGCATAATGGCTCGTCGTGGGCTCGCATTTCCAACAACTAGTGCTCCCGTCTTACAACCACCTGATTGTTCTCTTCCTTTCGAGATCATGACAGACGCCTCAGATTTCACAGTTGGAGCTGTTTTAGGACAGAGAAGGGATGGGATAGCATTTGCAATACACTATGCTAGCAAGACTGTGGATGAAGCACATCGAAATTATACAATTACAGAGAAGGATATGTTAACAGTTGTGTTTGGGCTAGAGAAGTTTAGATCTTACCTCATCGGTTCCCACATTATTGTATACACGAATCACACTGCCATACAATACTTGCAGGCAAAGAAGGATGTCAAACCACACCTTATCAGATGGATCCTTCTTCTCTAGGAATTTGATTTAGAGATTCAAAATAAACTTGGAATGAAAAATGTTGTGGTAGATCACTTTCCCATATCATGGATGCATAGACCTCTGAGCAGAACATCATCCCTATTTTCGAAACCTTTCCATATGAGGCCATTTTGTCTATGGACTCACTCCGATGGTATGCTGATATTGTGAACTATCTTGTCTACAAGAAAGTTTGACAAGATTGGCTGAAGTATGAAGTAGATAGATTTCTATCAGAGATTCTATATTACCAGTGGGAGGATCTGTACCTATTTCGCAAGGGTACGAATCGTATCTGGAGACAATGCATTATGCAGGAGGAACACACCCGTGTACTTGAGCACTGTCACAAATGAGAATCTGGTGGGCATCATTCAGGGAAACGCACGGCAGTAAAGGTTTTATAGAGTGGCTTATAGTGGCCCACATTGTTTAAGGATGCTACAGAGTATGTTCGAGGTTGTACTTACTGTCACAAAATGGGAGGAACCATTGGTTCCAAGGATACAATGCCCATAAATACGTACATATTTCTGATGTTTTTGATGCTTGGGCTAAAGACTTCATGGGCCCATTTCCTGTCAGTCAGTGATTTCAGTACATCCTTCTTGTTGTGGATTATGTTTGTCGATGGGTGGAAGCTATCCCCACTCGAGCTATAGATAGTCATACAGTGTGTTCCTTTCTCAAAGACCACATTATTGCACGGTTCGGGATTCTCAAAATACTGATTTTAGCTGGGGGAAGCCATATCATTAATAAAGAAGTAAAGAATCTTGTGAACGAGTACGCCATTGAGCACAGAGTTGTGTCTCCTTACCACCTTCAGACTAATGGCTTGATAGGAATTTCAAATAGGGAGAGAAAGACTCTATTGCAAAAACTTGTACATCCAGATAGGAAGAACTGGTCCCAGGTGCTGGATTCAGTTCTATGGGCTTATCAGACGGCGTACAAGTCTCCTTTGGCTATGTGTTCCTACAGATTGGTGTATGGAAATCCTTGCCACCTATCAGTGGAATTAATTCACAATTATTTATGGATGCTCTGTATATGCAATCTTGATCGTGAGAAGGTAGGAAAGAACAAGAAGTTGGATTTGAATAGATTACTGGAATTTCGAGACTTTGTATATGATAACTCACTCATGTATAAGGAGAAAGTTAAGCGTTGGCATGATAAACACATTCGGTGGAAGTCTTTCTCTCCTGATCAGAAAGTTTGGTTATTTGATGCTAAGTTGAAGTTGTTTCCAGGAAAATTGAAAAGTAAACGGTCAGGACCGTTCATCCTGAGAGTTGCATGTGACAATGGGAGTATTATCATATCTGGCTTGCCATCTAATGCACAACCATTTGTTGTGAATAGACGGTTGCTGAAGCCACATCTAGATGATGATACATTTCTGTCTGTCGTTGTGTCTATATATGTGGTATCATATGATGATCTTTTGATTCCATCTTCTGTGTCTGATACATGATCTAACTGCCTCTTTTATCTCCTTTCATTTCATTCTTCTCTAGTTTTATCGTTCACCCCTTTTCCATGTATATATATTATACTTAGGATGTGCTTTATCCCAAATATAGGGGGTGAAGGATTTGTATTGTTCATATTTGTCCTGTTCATCACTCCTGTTGTTGCCTATACTTAGGGATACTCTACCCTAAGTATAGGGGGAGTGATGTTGTTCATATCATTTTTTTGTGTTTTTCCATTGAGTCTGTACATTCTCTTCATCAGTTTTTCCCTTTTGTACAATCTATTATACTTAGGATTACTTGATCCTAAGTATAGGGGGATCACCGACATCTCTTCTTTTTATCTCTGAGTTATTGTAGCATAGGAGTATTTTCTCTTTTCTATACTTAGCACGAATTATATCTTCCTTTGCCTCTCTCTGTTCACTGTGAGGACATAGTTCGAGCTAAGTACATGGGGTTGTCATATATACTGTATATATACTTTAGATATAACTCATAGTTTTAATATGATTATTTTGGGGATATGAATATAATTTTGTAAAATTCACGTGTATATAAAAAAACAGAATGAAAAAAACAAAAAAATATAATAAAAACAAAAAAAACCCTAAAAACCTAAAAAACAAAAAAACTTAAAAAATCCTTCTTGTATATACTTATATATATTTTACCAACCCTTTTCCCTTAACAAAATCCCTAAAAATTATAAAATCAAAAGTCTATAAAAAATTCTACATAATTCAAAAATTTCGTTTCACATGTGCATTTTTTTCAAAAATCCAAAAAAAAATTCAAAATTGGAAACTTATTTCATACAAATTTTACATTGTACATATTTTCTTGCATTTGCATGTGCATTTTTCAGGATAGTATTGGCATTTAAACTATGTCTAGAATAAAATTGAAGAACAGATCTTGGTTGGACCTTAATCCACTTAAGTTCCGAGGAACCTTATAAGAAATAGTGTTAAGACTTTTCAGGTCCTATTGACATTATTCTTTTAGTCAATAAGACTATGCTCACATGTCATCTTGAGTAGTCTAAGTAGAATATTTAACAATACACACATGATTCTTTCATATCGTGGCTTATCTTGGACAAGCACTCTACACGTAGCTCTTCATGGATGAGGTAATGAGGAGGCAGAATCTTTTGGCTTGGGGTAGCATACGAGGGTAGTACATCTAGGCGGAACCTCTCGTCTTCCTCTAGGGAGGGAAGTGCGTCTCAACCTGGTCCAACGATATTGAGTTCTAATGATAGGATGCTGTGGGGTTGCAATAATGCTTCAAAAGAGGGATAGTCTACTAGCTCAAGAGGAAAAACTCCTTATGTACATGCCACACCTCGTATATATTTCAAAAAAAAAGAAGTAAAAAATGCACAATCTCCAAAAGTGGACATGTCTGAATAAAAAGTAAAATGCCTGCAATAGTGTATATACAAGGATAAAAAAATAACAATAAGAGCTTCAAAGTTAAATTTTTGTAAGCTTGCAGCGGATGACTTGGCTACATTGGTCATGCATCCAAGGATAGGTAGCTACACTGATTACCGTCCATTCATTTCTCCATCCCCTCTTCTTGAGCTTGTTGCACTTGAACATAGAAGGGAATATCCTCGCTACTTGAGGAAAGAGTTTCAAGACCGGGAACTAGAGTTACCTTGTTGAGGGTGGTTGTTTCTTTGCTAGTTTTGAGATGGGGAGCTATAATTCATGTACATCGTACAAGTAAAGATTAGTAGTCATGAGAGTTTATGTATGTAGACTTGTTCTGACCTGACTGTTGAGGTGACCTGAATAGGAGTCTTGTGGAACTTAGAGTTTGTTAGGTTTTAAATCCATTTCCCAATAAGGTTCCGCCACACTAATAATCCAAAGGTCTGATAGAGCTCTGTACTACAATTTAATGAATATAAGTTTAATATTCAATATTGTCCTAATTTATTTATTTTTCCTTTCTTTTTCTTTTATTCACTTATTCTCTCAAATAAGTGTTTGCTAAGGGACTAGCAAAGGTAAAGCATAGGGGGATGATGAATCTATATTTCATCATCTTTATTCATTTATTTTAGCTTAAAAATCCCTTATAAAAATCTGTATATAATACTAAATCCACATTCTTACTAATTTTCAACTGTGTGTTAATATTTTATATTTGTATATTATTTCAACCTAAAATAAATAAAGAAAGTAAGCAAAACTAAAGAAAAGAAAAAAAAACTGTATATATATACATATACATAATAGATATAGGCTGACCCAAACCCTGAGAGAAGGTCAAGACTTGACCTGATCGACCAGGAATAAAGTAGGGGGAGATAAGATCCTTTATCAAACAATAAAAAAATGTGTTGTAAATATTTTTCTGTGTATATTTCAAATGATACTATTTTTTTGTACATAGATTGACCTTAAATTAAATGATTTTCAAAATAAAAGTTGTAAATAAAATTTTTTCCTAAGTAATAAAAAAGTTTACCAAATAAAATCATGTACAAAGTAAAAGTAACCACATCTGGAAAAAGCTATTAAGCGATAATTGAAAGATCAATTCATGCTCTATATGAACTCAAATTGAACCAAACTCACATCCATTGTATTCTGAATTAAATTATCTTTAAAATGGCTGTGATTTCATAATTTTTGGAGTTACGGTTGAAAAGTAATTTTCTGAGGTGGTTTGTGAATTTTACCATTTGTTTATACATATTGTATTTGTAAATATTTGTAAATACTTCTACTAATTATTTAAAATAAAAAAACTTTAAAATTTTGAAAACAAAAAAACTAATTTTCGTATTTAACTATGTATATAATGTACCATATGTATATAGTATATGTATATACTTAAATTTCTTAAATAACAACCACAAAAAAATAAAAAATGAACATTTATTTTTCAATTTAATAGAGTGACGAAAATACTTAAAATTTAATTTTTGTAAATAATTTTAACTTTATCTCATTTCAAATTTTCTCTTATCTCTTATCTTCATTCAAAATTTTAAAAATTCAAACTCCTTTCTTTATCTATTAATATGGCTCCCTCTCCCTCATTTCAACTTTATCAATCTTTGGTGAGAGGAGCCTGATCTCTGAGAGTCTTCTTGTCCGAGAAGGTTGCCTAGCCTTCGAGCTATCTGGTGACAACGAGTCTGCCTTCGTCGAGGCAATTAAGGTCTTTTCTGCTCCTAAGGTGAAATCCATTCTTCTCTTAATTTTAACCTAGTTAATCATAGTTTATTTTTCGCATTTTATCCATTGTCATTTTTTTATCTAGATCATAAAATCCATCACGATTTTGATCCACATTTGACTCCAATTTTTTTCATCTCATTTGCTCGATCTCTCCATGGTCACATTCTATCCCCCGCGATCTATCAACTCCGACCACGCTCGATGGCCAGAGACTCAGATCCATTCCTCATTTTTTACCGGATCCCTGTTCATGCTATCCGTTTTGATTTTGGGATCGAGGCGTCATTCTCGCATCCTCATTTGTTTATAAAATAATAATAAAAATAAAGTTTTTCTCTATAACATTTTTTTTGCAAGATAAAATAAAAAATAACAAAAAAGGAAAAAAAAGAAAAATTAAATAGTCATTTACATTTTCTGTTCTAAAAAGATTTAAAAAGTCTTTTATTTAAATTTTATTTTACAAAAAATATAAAATAAAAAAGACAGCCTCTCTTGGAGAGGAGCAGCACCACGGTCGCCCGCCACTCCTCCATTGCGCCGTCACCAGCCCGCACTGCTTCTGCCCGTCGTCGCTCATCCCTTCTGCTGATGCAGGGAGCCGCTGCAGCTACCTGCGACCAATCGACGCCCCATCTCCGTTGTAGCCACCATCGTTTGCACCGCCCATCACGCGTCATAGATCATCAAAGCCAAACACCTCTGCATTCTACAACCGGCTTATCTCCAGTACCGCGACCGCTGCCATCACCTGCATCCTCAACGGCGTATGCCATCAATCGCACAACTGCCACAATCCACCCGATTCAGCCGCTTATTGTCGCAGGCATCCTCCGACCACCACTATTCACCTCAAGCGCATGAAGTAATGCGAGATCGCCCCCTCGTGCAGGTGCGAGGCTCGTCACTCCGCCTATAGCATCCGTCTACTACAATCCTGATCTGTCGCCTTCTGCCACAGATATCCTCCACCACCAACATAGAATACATGTGCGAAGGAGCACAACCACCATCGTCGACTGCCATCGCCGATTTTGCTGCTACGTGCAACCTTGGGCAAGGAAAAAGAACAGGAGCGATGCCCCTTTTTTAGAGAGGCAGAAACGCATGAACAAAAGAACCCTATGTGACTTTTTTAAAAAAATAGAGAAATTACATATATTCCCCTAGGCATTTCCGAAACTACAAATCAATCCCACCAGCATTATGCATGTGCACTGTATACATCTATTTGAAAAATTACGTGAGGACACCCAAAGTTCTGACAATTGCACAAAAGCCCCTTCCAGCATTCAAGCACGTGCTTTGCACGTTTCTCTTAGGTAATTTTCACTTCTAGCCCACAAGTTTATTTCTTGTTATTTTTATGCAAAAACAATAAACTATTTTCAAATAAGCCCCTACGTTCTAGACTATTTATTGGCTTGTCTTTT
This sequence comes from Ottelia alismoides, assembly GCA_037367405.1. Classification (NCBI taxonomy): domain Eukaryota; kingdom Viridiplantae; phylum Streptophyta; class Magnoliopsida; order Alismatales; family Hydrocharitaceae; genus Ottelia; species Ottelia alismoides. The sequence continues at coordinate 146,895 of JAZKJV010005437.1, forward strand.
CATTTTGAATAAATTTTTTATTGCTCTAAAATTTTACAAACATTTATGCAGACTTCTGATTTGTGCCTGATCATTGTATAAAATTTTCATTTATTTTATTTTCATTTGATATTACTAAAAAATAAAAAAACATGTCATTTTTCCCTGTTTGAACTTTGAAAAATCATAAAAATTCAGATATTGCTTAATAATTCTAAAAAATAGTATAATTTACATTTTGTGTCTTTTATTTCCTTTACAAAATTTGCACATTAATTATTTATTAAACCCAAAATAAGAAAAATATAAAAAATCTTAGAAAAATCACAAAAAATCTAAAAAATACAAAAATCATGATTTCCCTTCCTATTTGAAGATGTTTTTTATATTTTATCATAAAAATAGTTCCGAGGAGTTTTGGGTACTTATATAATGTTTAAGTTGCAAATTAGTTCAGGTTGTGTATTGTTTATCATTTTTTGTCACTGTTCGATTTTTAGAAAAATACAAAAACAACTGAAAATTCTACAAAACATCCAAAAAATGTTTTAAGGCCTTTAAAAAACAAAAATTATTTGGATTTTTTGAGCATTTTTTATATAATTTAAAAAATAGAAAAAAGAAAGTAAAAAATTTTAAAAAATAAAAAAAGAAAAATACAACAAATATCAAGGATAGTCTTTTGAGCATTTGAGATTCCTTTTTCTTTTAATTGATTTTTTGTCGATTATGAATAACCCTTGGTAATTATAGCCTCCTTGAGTTCGATTCTATCCGCTATAAAAGTAAATAATTAGCAAAAAAAATTCTCTTGCTTACATTTTTCTCTTGTAATTAACATTTCAGCTTGAGAAGAAAAAATGTGTTTGTTTGTTGCAGGATTATTTGGGTTGCAACGACCACTGCACATTTATTTTCATATCTTCAATTCAAAACCCGAAGAATTCCGTTTCAACAATGGTATCCATGGGTAAGACGACAAAATCATAAGTGAATTTCATGGCCTGAATAAGAATGACAATGCTTTCTAGAATACCCTTCAGCCTCTTAATAGATCCATCAACAAATCGAATTGTCATCCTGGTTTTCTTAAGAGGCCCAAGATGAAGAGAATGTATCATAGAGAAGGGTATTATATCGATTGAAGCATCACCGTCAAGGAGAGTGTTATCACAAGAATAGTCAGATATGGAGCAACTCACAAGAGGTGTGGCAATATTCCCTTTCTTAAGATGTGGACGGTGAGAGATGGCGTGGGTAATGGTCATGGACAATATGCGACGCTCAGATTTACTCCTCTGCTTTCTCTTCTTGAGTTGAGGAGTAGATAAATGGGTCATGGCCTGATAAAGTGGGGCTTTAATGATCTCGTGAATTGTAGCCAATACTTTGGGTTTAGTAAATATTTTTTTTGAATTCTGAACCTCTTACATACATGGGAGGAGATCATAATCAGCATATACATGAGGATTGCCAAGAGCAGTCTATACAATGGCATCCTTGGGGTCAAAGTTGGGACATGTGGTGAATGACTGTGTGGGGAAATGGTTTGGCATGAATGCCCTCTCCTCACAAAATGAATCAACAATGTGTCTCCCGAAATATTTTTGGATTTTTAAAATTTTCTCATTTCTTGTATTTTGGGTGATTGTAAGCTCTCATGATTATACTCAAGTGAATCCATATACTCAAATACTGGAGAAACATTCCGGCTTTTATTTTTGTTAAATAGATTACTAATCCTCGAGTTCATATGCTTCATCATGACACCAATATCCCGGGATCGGGTGAGTGGAATGAGGGTGGGTGAGAATCAAAGTCCAACTCCTGAAATAATGGGTTAGGTGGATATGTGATAACATAGGGTTTTAAGAGGGTCTAGAGTAATCCATACAAGGCGGGATCACAATGTCGTAGAGGCGACCGCTCACCAAGCACGGGTCAATCAACAATCAACCCACAATAGATAAATCAAGCAAAGAAAATCAACTTGTGGAGTTAAAATTTATTATAACTCTACAACAATAGTGTGTATAGTGCAAGTATGTATAGGATGTCGAACATAGGGAACAAGTAGGATAGATCAAAGATAAGTGCTCGAGTGAATGTGAATAAATGCCTACAAATGTGCTATTTTTGTGGGTTTTTAAATAATTTTTTATTTGATTTTTTATTTTATATTTTTATATTTTTAATTTCAATTTACTGATTTTGTATTTTCTTTTTATATTTTGTATTTTTGTATTTTCTTTTTCTTTTAATAAAGATATAATATATATATAAGGAATATATATACACACTAAAGAGAGATCAAAATAGGGAAGAAATACTCAAAACATAGGAATAAAGTGTTTTTGTGATGTTTATATATTTCTAATGTTTTTGTGATGTTTTTCCTAATTTTTTTGGTATTTTTAAAGTAAAAAATACTAGTAAACAATGAAACAAGTTGCTGGTCGAAATTAAAATGAGGATGAAAAATATCAAACAGAGTCCAAAGTTCCTCAAATTAATTTTAAAGTACATGTAATAAATCACGTAAATTTCGAGATAAAAAATATATTTTTAGGATTTTTTTGGATTTTGTAAAATTTTTATGAAGGTTCTTGAAGTTTTCTAATTTTTAGGAGTTTTCTTTTGAAATTTTTAGTGGTTTTTGGTCTGAAGTCAGAACACACATAAATACACAAAATATAATTTTTTGGAATTTTTGAAAATTGTTGTATAGTTTTTATGTATTTTCTATTGCAAACAGTAAGGAAAATGCATGTTTTTGAATTTTTGTAAATAATAAAATGAAATAAAAATGCAAAATAAAAATATGGCGTGAAAGAGAAGTAAAACAGGAGCCTAAGTAAAATTTTTGGTGATTTTTAAGATTTTATAGATGCATGAAATAAATAGAGACAGCAAAGAGAAACTACACTATTCGCAAGGGCATATATGTAAATATCCAGAACTTCAGGGGCCATGGTGCAATTTTTCAGCAAAATATATAACTATTTAATAAAGTTCTAGGACCAAATGCAAATAACCAAACACGCAAGGATACACCTACAATTTCACCAGGCACGCACGTGACTACGCACGTGCCTGGTGAGGACTAAAACACATATACTAAAAGTCTAGGGGATACTTTGCAAAATATCCAAAAATATTACAATTGATGAAAAGTTCCTGGACTAAAATGAAACACGGAACCCCGCAGGGGGGTCCTTGCAAAAATGTCCTCCACCCCACGTACGTGAGTCACGTGAGGTGACGTGGATAGGACCTGAATGAAAATATGAAAAGTTCAGGGGTCTAAATGTAATTATAACAAAAGTTTTAAACTGTAAATGAAAGAATTAATACTAATAAATGAATACAAAAATGCTTAGGGTCGAAAGTGCAAAATACCCAAAGCTAGGCTATCCGACGGCGGACGTCACTTCACTTATCCCCGTGGCAAAGATCTGACGGTCGATGATGATTCGCCGATGACGGCCCAGATTAGATCTTCAGAGAGTGTTCGGACGGTGGCGATGCGTAGAGATCTAACGGCTAGCCGCGATCTGGGAGGCGGCCAAGATCCAACGGCTGGGACGCGCGGGTGAAGAACAGGGAAGAAGGTCGGCAGAGCCGACCTTCCTCGGCCTCGATCATGCCTCCCAGTGACGCTCTGAGCCCCAAAAGTGGCCGGCGAGCCTCTTGGAGTCCTTCTCTCTCTCTCTTGGTAGCTCCAAAAGTCTCTAGCGGTGGCCGGAGCTTGCGGGAGGGGGTGACGGAGCTGGTAGGCTCCTGGGTCCTCCGGCGAGGCTCAAAATGAGCCCCAGGTCCTCTTCAATGGTTCCTGGACCTGCAAAAAGTGTGAGAGGGTCGAGGGCAAACTACCTCGACCCTGCGGTGGCGGGGTGAACGAGTGGATGGCGGGAAGGGAGCTCGGCCAGAGGTCGCTACGACGAGGGGTTCGATTGGCCGAATGGATGAATGAAACACGAAGATTCTTGGGGGGTTCTACTCCTAAGAACTACTACAAACATAAAAATGCAAGAAAAGGGGGGGGGAACAAGCTCAACTAGTCTGGGAACCAGGAGGGGGTACCTCGACGGCGAGCTTCACCGGTGGTGGTGGAGAATGCCTCGACGTCCCTTCGATCCTCCTGAAGGTCTCTTGGAGAAGCTGTCACCTTCTCCTATCGATGGGGCACAACAGGTGGAGAGGGAACTGGACTAAAGGGGTTCAAAATTCAAGTTGAAGGTTGGGGGTCTATTTGAATGGCTGACGAATAGTTGTTAAGAATGAGGCATAGCAGATGCATCGTCGATCCAAAGATCGAGGTTGCACATGGGCGTGCATGCCCATTGAACGTTGCTCAAAAGTCAAGAAGACACTAACTCAAAATGATGCAAGAGCAAGCCTCGAAAAAATCGAGAAAACAGGTCAAAACTCAGTTCTGACAAAGCTACAGGGGAAGAGTCAGACAGTTGACCCGCGGTCAACTGTCAGAAGCACCTGGTTGGTCCACGTGGACCAACTAGGAAAAACCCTGAAGAAATTTTTTCAAAATTCATTTAAAAATAACAAATGAATTTATTATTTTTGGGTTATAAAATAAAAAATGTTTATTCCTTTATGAAGTAATTTATTATGATTTTTATTTTATTTTTTGAGGTATAAAAATACAAGTTGCCTCTTATGGCCTATATAGGTATATTTATCTATATATTTTAATATTTTATTTTTATTTTGTATATTAAATTTTATTTGTTTTGTTTATTATTTTATAAATTTATAGAATATTTTTATACACTTAAATATATTTTTAATTTATTTTTCTGAAGTGTTTTGTGCACTTAATAAAATAGAAGTATTAATTATATAAGTATGTTTATAGGTATTATACCTATATATTATATACATGTATTTTATTTTTGTATATTCTTTAGGTTTTTATTCTGATTTTAATTTAAAAATATATTATAAACAATATTTACTATATTATAAAAATATAAAAGTATAACAATAATGAATAATAAATAAAATTAATATTTTAATATGTATAAGTATACAATAGGGGTCCAAAACTCAACTTTCAAACCGTAGCTCTACAAAATACAAAACCATCTTCATTAAATAGATTATTGAAAGTTATATACAATTAAAGATTATTTTGATACATTTGGAGTATTTATTTGAGAGATACAGGTCAGGGAAGTTGGGATTCTGGAATCTTATTCAGATCATAACTTTCTATTTGCACATTATTTTTCTATGAAATCAATTTTGTATTTTTCTATATTTATTATATACAAATTTCATGTACAAAGTTTCTTTATTTGGAGTATAAAAAGTGGAACCAAAAAAAGGTACCAAAATGAATAAAGAATGAATTAAATAAAAGGGTATTTTAGTCCCTATCTCCCCCTACTTTATTCCTTGTCGACCTATTCATCTAGATGCCCAGGTCTCAGGGTTCGGTCATAAAATATTTACAATACTTTATTAACTTTCTTTTCTTTTCTTTATTCTATTATTTTTGGCTTTAAAAACAGTATTTTATACACTATTTACATACACATGCATGAATGCTAAAATGCGTGAATTAAGGGTATTTACATGCATTTGCTAGGGTTTTTAGGCCAAAATGATAGAATAAAGATGATGAAAAGGAGGTTCATCAATATTCACAAAAATCGGGAGGAAAGTCCTCTTGGAAAAAGGAAGGTGGATCGACTGGAGGGTGCGAGGGATCCACGAAGAACAGATTAAAATAACTCTAGTCGGCCATCTCCGAAATAAGAGAAAATGATCGGGAGAGCACGTGGGACAAGTCAGAAGATGTGAAGAAAAAAGCACAAAAGCGCAAAAAGATCTAGTATGCACACAAGCAATCAAACACAATACAAACCCCCAATTCACCAACTCAACTCAATGAAGACCATGAAAGCTCGGTCTCTTATCTTGTCAATTTAGAGTTTGGTGAGAATCACAAAAATTGTAGGTTGGATTATGGGATTTGGGCACTAACCTTAGTGTGTATGCAAGAAATTTAAAATGAATACAATGAGGGGGTTATTCTCCCCAAAACAATGATTATTTCGTTACTTTTATTTTTGGGTAGAGTTTTCTTTAGCAGTCCCGAATTTTAGGCAGTTGTCACTTGGTTTGATTATTTTCAATGAATCGTCTGTCGAGTGTCCAATTTCCTTTCTAACTTATGTTAGTGAAAACAAGGAAGGAGATCGGAAATGCCAATGCGTGATTAAATACAATGATGCATGCAGGGGGTTAGAGATGCGTACCTTGTCGCCAACACTATACATGTAAAATGATCCGCACAGAATTTAAATACATAAAGTAAACTAATGTATATGGTAATGTAAGTGAACCGTCTTAACAATAGCATCTATTAAAGGCATGAACCAATTAAATTTGACTAAGTTCAATTACGCTCTATTCCATAGGTACAAAAATTCTTGTTTAGGGTGTTTGGACCTTATTAATTACCTGGCTCAAGCAAATTGATTAAAGTAATTAATAGGTATCTCACGAAATCCACGTGAAATAAAGAAAATAAGGTGATGAAAACAAAACTGATGAGGTCCCCCAAGTGCATTGGCACTTGGCAAAACAGACCCCACAACAAATGATTGTCCTTTTTACAAGAATTAAAATTCTAGAAATAAATAAAAGAAATTCTATCACTTTTTTGGTCTCCTTCAGTTCTTCTCCTCCTCCTCTCACTCAATCATGTGGCTTGGTAAAGAATTAAGCTGCCTCTGCTTCTCTTGGGTGCTTCGGCTCTCCTAGGATTGCCTCCTTCGCTCCATAGGCCCTCACGAAAAAGGAAAGAAAGAATTAGTAAGAAACACAATTATAAAATATAAGCAGGAAAAATGAAATAAAGACAATGAATATGAACAATGGATTAAATGTGGAAAAATATAAACAAATTTGTACAACCAACAATAGCAGTTCAAAAGAGAAACCTAACTACGTTGTCGTGCCTTCCCTGCGACGGTGCCATTTTGTTAAAATTCTTTTCTTGGGTTTTAATTAAAAACAAGTCGTTGCAACCTAATCAAGCGTCAACAAATAAATTTATTTTTTCTTCTCAAGCTAATAATTAATTACAAGAATAATTAAGTGAGAGAATATTTTGGCACTTATTTACCTTTATAGCTAACAGGATCGAACTCAGGAAGGCTACAATTCCCGAGGGTTATTCAAATAATCGATAAAAAATCAATTACGGGAAAATGAATCTCAATTACAATCTGTCTTGGTTTTTTGCGAATTTTTTTGTCGTTTTATTTTTTCATTTTATTTGTATTTTTTTCTGATTTTAAAATTTCTAATGTTTTTTGTATTTTTTAAATTTCTAAAATATGATTTTTAAAACAAATTCATACACAAAAGAAATGCATTTTTTGGATTGTTAAATATGAAAAAATGTTGAAAAATGTCCAAATATTTTTTTGTATTTTTAATAAATTTTTAATATTTTTTGTAATTTTTACTAAGATTTTAAATTTTTTTAGGATTTTTAAAATGAATAATAACAAGGGAAAATGTAAACAATGAGCAAGTATGATCATTTTTTAATTTAAAATACCAAATGAAATTAAAAATTACAGCTATTATTTTTCTTAAAAACTAGATAGATTTATACGCACAGCAAGTGAAATCACATTTTTTAGATTTTTCTACAATTTACATGATTTTTTTAAGATTTTGTGTATTTTGCAAATTTTTTGGGTTTATAAAAATATAATGCATGAATTTTTCATAGAAATTAAAACACATCAAAATATAATTAACCTAATTTTTGTGGAATTTTTGAAGCAATACTCATTTTTTATGATTTTTCAAAGTTGAAATAGAAAAAATGATATGTTTTTTATTTTTAATAATAGAAAGTGATGATAAAATGCAAAAAAAATACACTATAAGAGACACACATCATGAGCATAACATGATTTTTGAAAATTCTATTGACCAACAAAAGTATTTATTTTAATGATAAAAAGCATGCAAAATGAAGTCTGTAGCACATGGATTGAAACGTAGTTTCTACAAAGTTTTATAACCTAAAATTAACAAGAAATATATAAAGTGAAAAAGTCGTAAAGTACTCGGGAAATGTGTATGTTTCACGTGCTGATGTGGAGCTGGTAGGGGTCTTCATGCAATATTTGAAACTTCCTAGGGCTTTCTTGCAGTTTTCCCAATAAAATAACTTAGGGTTCTTCATTCTTTCCAATGGCAAGGGATACCAACGGGGGTGCGACATAAAGGTGCACATGGAATGGATGTGCGATGGACGGGGGACGATAGAGAAGTAGGTGGCATTGGCACGTACTGGCGATTGCGGTGGAGTGCTGAAGGCGGAGGATGGGCTTCTGTGCTCGCACAAGTGACGGGTCGATGGGTTCGAATCTGCGGCTGCTGTAGGTGGTGATGATAGGAGGCAACCGATGAAGGCGGTGGTGGTACTCTATACAGATGACAACGATGGTGTTGTACTCGCACGGAGGAGTTCACGGGGAAGGAGCTGCTTTAGTGGAGGAACTACGGTCGAAGGAGGAGGTGGCGGCTCTGTGGGTGGAGATCGAAATAGCTCCTGGCGATTCACGCGTGCGTGGAGGGGCTCTTGAGGAAGGTAGTACTCACACTGGTTGCTGGAGTGGTGGTGTGTCGAATGGATTGCCACGACCGACAAGGCGTCGGGGATGGGCGACGGTGACTGAAGTGTTACCGCCCCCAACCCTTTTTATTTTTTTTATTTTTTTAATTGTAAAATAGAATCTGAAAAAGAATAAAATTATAGAATTTTTTATTATTAAAACAGAAGCAATTTTTCTATGTATTTTTTTTTCAAAAATGGAGATGAACTACAAGTTTCCAAAATATGTTTTTACCTTTTTTTTCATTTTTTAATCAGAAACTGTGAGATTTTAAAATTGTTATTTGGTGTAAACAAAACATAAACTGTAGGAATTTTTTATTATATTTTAAAGCAAATGTCTTTTCTATGTAATTATTTTTATTCAAGCAAATAAAATATAGTTAGAAAAATAAAATGATAACCGACTCAAGCATGACGGCTCGATCCAAAAATCAAACAAAGATGTGAGTGGATGCGGATCCTTGTGATTTGAAGATCGAATCTGTGTCTCCGATCACCATGCATGATCGATGGTGAGAGATCATGCGAGGTAGAATATGAAGCGACAGAATCAAGAAAATGAGATGAAATCAAAATTTATAGCATATCAAATCATGATGAGTGATAAAAATGATTAATTAAGATCTAGAAAAAAAATGACAATGAAATAAAAAATTACAAACAAAACTACGATTCACCTAGATGAAAAACAAGAAAAACTAGATCTCACCTTAGAAGCGGAAAATACTGTAATCGCCTCGACGAAGGCCGACTCACTGTCACCGCAATGGCTCGGAGGCTAGGCACCCGTCTGTGACAAGATGGCTCTCAAAGATTGGGATCCTCTCACCAAATATTGATGAAGCGAAAATGAGGGAGGTGGAGCACATTAAGTAGAAAGATAATTAAATTTGAAATTGAATTTTAAAAATTCAATGGATATAAAGATATAACAAAGAATTTGAAATGAGATAGAAATTAGTGTTAAAATTATTTACAAAAATTAAATTTTAATTATTTTTTTATTCCGTCACTTCATTAAATTGAATAATAAATATCAATTTTTTGGTGTGGTTATATAAAGGAATTGATTATATACATATACTATATACATATGGTACATTATTTACATAGTATTAGATTTTTTGTTTTAAAATTTTTATTAAAGTTTTATTCTTATTTTATTTTAAAATGATTATTAAAAAATATTTACAATTATTTACAAATACAATATGTAAAAATAAATGGTAAAATTACACAAACCACTCTAGAAACCATCTTTCAAATCATAACTCCATAAGTTATGAAACCACAACCATTTTAAAGATAATTTAATTGAGTATACAATGGAAGTGAGGTTAGTTCAATTTGAGTTTATATGGAGCCGGAATCGGTCTTTCAATTATCGCTTTATGATTTTTTCCGGATGTCGTTACTTTTATTTTATACATGATTTTATTTTGCAAACATTTATAATTTAGGAAACATATTATTAACAAGATTTGGTTTGATAATTATTTAATTTGAGGTCAATTTATGTACAAATAAAATAGTGTAAGTATACAAATATTTACAAAACATTTCTTTTGATTTTTTGATTAAGGACCCTATCTCCCCCTCCTTTATTCCTTGTCGATCAGGTCAAGTCTTGACCTTCTCTTGGGGTTCAGGTCAGCCTGTATCTATTACAAATATACAGTCTTTTTTTCTTTTATTTTCTTTATTTTTCCTTTATTCATTTATTTATTTAGGTTAAAATGGTAATAAATGTATAATATTTACACATTGATGTAAGTTAGTAAGAATATGGAGTTATTATTATATATAGGTGTTTTATAAGAAATTTTAAGCTAAAAGAAATGTATAAAGAAGATGAAGTGCAGATTCATCATGGCCCCAATGGCAAAGTCCGAAGCATCTGTCATGATGTCAAAAGGAAGAGACAAATATGGGGCCCATAGGATAGGTGCTTCCATTATTTTCCTCCTAATGAGCTCGAAGGACTCAAGACACATGCGATCTACAATGAACTCCATGTCTTTTCCTAAATGCTCTGTTAGCGGTTGGGCAATTTTCGAGAAGTCCTTTATGAATCTGCGATAAAAACTGACATGCCCAAGGAATGACCACACTTGCTTAATGTTGTATGGTGGCTGAAGTTTCTTGATCGCATCCACCTTGGAAGGGTCAACCCCCATTACCCTCTTGGATATGACATTCCCCAACACAATACCTTCTCGAACCATAAAATGACTCTTTTCCCAAGAGAGCACCAGATTTACTTCACTATACTTTTTTAGGGCTCGATCCAAAAGAGATAGAATCGAATGAGTCGTCGTGGATCGAGAAGTCATCCATGAAGACCTCCAGGAAATTGCCCACCATCTCAGCAAATACTGCAATCATGCATCGCTGGAAAGTCCCCGACGCATTACATAACCTGAAGGGCATTCAATTGAATGCATACGTACTGAATGATAATGTAAAGGTGGTCTTTTCTAGGTCCTCTGAAGCGATGGCTACTTGGTTATAGCCTGAGTACCCATCTAGAAAATAGAAGAATTCTTTCCCTGCAAGTCTCTCTAGAATATGGTCTATGAATGGAAAGGTGGAATGATCCTTCTTCGTCTTGGCATTGAAGCATCTATAATCCACACAGACATGCCATGACAGGGTACTCACATCATAATCTCCTCTCCATCCGAGTTGGTGACTATCTGAAGTCCTACCTTCTTAGGGACTACATGAAGTGGTGCCATCCACTTGGAATCAGAGATGGGGTATATAACCCCACATCACACTGTTTTTCTATCTCCTTCTTGACTACATCTCATAAGTTTGGATTTAAGCTACGCTGGAACTCATGAGAGGGTTTAGCATCTTCCTCAAGGTAAATATGGTATGAGCATAAAGAGGACTGAATCTAGCGATGATCGGACACACTCCAACATATGGCCTTGCGGTTCTTTTCAAGAATCTCTAGCAAGTGGGATTTATGTTCTCCAGTCAAGCTAGAACTGATAATGATCAGGAACTTTTGAGGTAGGCCCACAAGGAAGGCATATTTTAGTGTTGTGAGTAATGATTTGAGCTCTGGTAAAGTGCGGACATCAAGAATATCCGGCTCGATCAACTATGACACTGTGTTGATAGTTGATAGATATGTCATTGAAGTACTAGCCACCAACTGATTTGACTATGGAATCAGATCGTCAAAAGTGTCCAAGAAATTGGCAAAATCCCCTTCCGACTCATCATCCTCATCCTCTAATTAATGTGAAGGGAGCATGTCTGATGAGACTAAATCATCTTTTGATTCATTGAGGACGTAGGAAGATGCGTGAGAAAAGTATAATGTGGATAAGGTTTGATTCTACATGATTGATGAATCTCGAATTCATCACTCTAAATCTCATTTATTAAACTCAATCCCTGAAAATCTACAACATTTTGGCATCTATTCTGCATAATTAGCATTCATGCATGTTTTCATAAGAATTGCATTTTAGCATGAATTTCTGCACAAATAAGAAGCCAAAAATCTCTAGCCAAAATTGACCTGTAAATAGCCTAACCTCCCTAATTTTTAACTCATTCATGCTAACTTCGAATAACCCAAAACAACCTCCACTGTGTACATATCACTAATAAGAATAAATAAAAAATACAAAAAAATCACTAATCAAAATAAGTGGACCAAAAACCCAGACCCTAGTTTCAGGATTTCCGAACTAAAAACCTCATATCTTCTGCATCCATTGTCTGCTTTAATCCTACTTACTTTTGAACTAATTCACGTTAAATTACCTTCAAAACAAGATCAAGTTCAAGTGATTCGGAGCTCATATGTGAAAGTTGGGTTTTGTGCCTCTTTTGTACCTTTTGTATTTTAACAGTTTTTGACCTTTTATTTTATGTACATACTTTAATTAATAAAAATCCAAAAAAAATTAGATTAATGTGTAATTATTTATCTTTGATTTTACCATAATTTTTCCGTTTTTTTCTGATTTAAAAATGACATAAAAAAATTATAAAACCCAAAATCAAGGTATTCTATGTACATGGGATTCCCCAAAAATATCACTTTGTGCATTTGATCGATTTTGATTTTGATGTCTTAATGAAAGTTGTAGATCTCATCAAGACGAGCAAAATTCTTGCAGAAATGTTTTCGATCCGAGGTCTTTTACTATTTATTTTCGATTTTACAAAGTATTTTTATTTTTGAATTTTGTGGTGCCGACACATGGCAACTCCTGGAGCCACCATGTGTCAACCAATTTTGGCTTATTTATTAATTCATTTTTATTAAAAAATAAAATAATAAAATAAAATAAAAATCCACCGCACATACGTCGCGCGTGCCTCCCATTCACGTGCTCCGCACGTGCCCTGCCCTTTCCCATCTCATGTGACCACATGGTTCTACAGGAACCGTTGATCGTGCTCGATCAAACGGCTCCTGTGCTTCATCTTCGTCAAGCCTCACTTTCCCAATTCAGCCGCCGTTGCCCCGAAATCTCTGCCCATCTCCGATCGCCGCCGCCCACATATCTCTCTTGATCACCGTATCTCCTCCATCCCCGATCTTGCCCAAATCTCCTCGTCCCAATCAAACCTCGTTGAATCCAATCCCCCAGGACCTTCCCTCTTCGTCACCACCCCTCGACCTCATAAAAGAAGCTCTGCCGCCCGACGACAAACCCATCCACCGTTCGTCAAACGTGGTCATGACAACCAACACCTCAGCGTGATCCGAGGTCTCTTCGCCCTCGTCGCAGCTCCACCTCTTACAGCTACTCCGCTCCAGTGACCTCACTGTCGAGCCCTCCTCCCCAGGTACTCCTCCGCTCCACGATCTCACACGCATCTAGACATATCCATCTTCGTCTTTGATCAAGTCATCTATCTCCATCATCCACAACTTCGATCAACTCCCATCCGCTTCACCCCATCGACAACGCACCCGCCAGCGGTCTTCATCGACCAAACCTCCGATCGGCTTCACCCTCAACTCCCCAGATTCAACTCCGGTCACGCTTCTAGGTGCTACGACCTCGTCGTCCGAACTTCGAGCTTCGCCGGCCACATCAACCACGAATGACCTCACCTGCATCGCCAATTTTACACGCCAACCTTCGCCAGACCCCAGAGCTCCTCCACTACTCTGAAAACGGTCGGTCGTTTGTCGACCAATCGCCGTCGTCGATCGCAACAAAGCTACAGATCCGACCATCCAGAGACACCCTCTCCTCCATCGTCGGATTAATCAAGTCAACGGCGTAGATCGCTTCGGAATCTATAGCCCCAAACTAGAGCCTCAGACCTAAGCCTCGGGCCAACCCGAGGCACGACAGCACGCCACTTGTAGGTTCGCGCCCACACCTCCACCCAAACCTATTTACGCACGTGGATGGCACGTGAACCACTGGAGAATTGCAGAAGAAGACCCTGGAACTCCTCCATATTGTGCCAGACCCCCCGCCGACTAGAGGGAAGGGCGCATGCCATGCACGCGCCCTCTAGAATTTTTGCATTCTAACCCCCAAGGGTTCAGGTATTTACATCTTGGTCCCTATGCAGCTTATTTTCATATTTATATATTACATTTGTACCCCTGTGTTCTCCCTTAGTTTTGAACAGCTACATGACATTATTTTTTTATCCAAAAATAACATGCTATTTGTCATTTAATTCCCTACAGTATGACGTATTGTGGTTATTTTTGTGATTAACGGTTAATTAGTAATTAATTGTCTTGTGGAAAACTGCTTATTTTACCTATTTCATGCTCTGAAATTTTTATTTGATTATCGATTGCTCTAAACATTCTCGAAAAATCACATATTGTAGAATTAATTGTGCTTGATATTGTTCCCAAAAAGATTTGAATTTACATGCATAGATTGCCTTGTAAAAAACATTTTGCATATTTCAGTGTTTGATTTTTAATAGATATTGAAACTAGAATTTTTTAGGTTTAGGATATTTCTGAGATCTATCACCTAATGAGATCTTAGATACTTTTATTCCTTGAAAATAATTAGGTTTAATATTTATTATAAATAATTATTGAAATTCATTTTATTTGCATTTAAAAATTCATAAAAAAATTCATATTGCATCCAAAAAGTCCAAAAAAATTACAATGTATTCATTTCATCAGATTTTGCATCGTGGCCAAGTTTCGTATTTTTTGGACATCGTTTGATCGACTTTTCCATTTTAGTCCATAAAATAGACCAAAATTGCATTTTGCATCCTTTATTGCATTGAAAACTACAAAAAGGACCCCCTTCGAAAACCGCGCACGAATTTTGATAGACATAATTCTAGGTTGTTCCTTTGCCTCCTTATGTTTGACCTTGGGACTTGCCCAAGTAAAATAAACATAAAACCACATTCATTAAAATTGATAAATATTTTGTGTGGTTATTTTCTTGACCGATTTTGATTTCTACCTACAACGAAATGACATTATTTTTAAGCACGATCACATTTACATCTTTTTAACATCGTGAATTTCGGACTCATTAGATGGCGCCCTTGTCGGGGAGGTAAATGGCTTAATTTTGTGTTTTGAAAATTTTTGTTCGGTTTTCCGCATTCGAGTAGTCTGACCCGCGAATTGTTCATTGTAAATTCCATGTTTTTCTCTGCATTTATTTTTAGCAATTTTTTTTTTTCATTTTATTTTTTTATTTTTGAGTCACTCTCTTACACAAATCCCTTTTATTATTCTCATGAGGTATCTGGCATACGTGGAGCGGTTTTTCTAGAACCGAAGCATCTTCACCGACTTCTAAAAAAGCCACAATTAAATTAAGATCGAGTCGATTCGTGAGAGAGCGTAGAGTCAAGGTTTTTAATTCCTAAAAATTTTAAATTTCTATAATTAATTGCTCATTTACAGCGGAGTCCCTTTGGACTATCGCGTGTGTTAAAAGACTCTGAACTTTCTTCTATGGTGTGTGGTGGCCTGATTCACTCTCCGCAGAGGATGGGGCCCAACTTGAGTGGCGATTATGATAGACCTGCACATACGGCTCTCAAAGCATTTTAATTTTTAATTGTGCTCGTAGTATTAAGCCACACTTCACTATTAACTGAGATGCACACAGATCGTTCAATTTAGCCAAAAATTTAATTCAATTCTTCCCCGCTTATAGAACTTTCTATTAGGTGCGGTTTTTCATCGGCTTACATTCATTTAGAATAATATTTCAATTTCTATCTAGAATCCCACATGGATATTACGATGATTCACTGTAAGTCTTCTAACTGAGCATACATCATTGTTTTTCGCGTGCATCGGCTTTTCCCGAAATTATCCCTCTTGTTTTGTCACATAACTCTGAAGGAAATTGGGACTGGACGGTAGACGTATATTTGTGCCCATTTAAATTCTTCAGTGATAACCTAATTAAAATTAGAACTGTTAAATATAGCCGATCTTAAGAACCCATAAAATCAAGAATTCTTGGAGAGAGCAACCTTGACATTGTTTGCTTTATCTTGCATCGAGGAGAGAGACGCACACTAGGATAGAGCCAAGCCAGGATTTTCATATAGACTACTGATTTTAAAAATGATTAGCTACTTCTCAGTTAGGAATACAGGTAGCCGGTAAACAGTCCGGACTTCCTTAGCAGAGTGGGAGGTTTAAAGGACACCATGTAAGGCTCCATCCTTAAGTAACACAGGTAGCCGTTTTACCGTCCGTAATACACCTATACTGATTGAAAGTAGATGCAACTAGTTGTACGAACTCGGGACAGTCTTTAAGAATATTTTGACACCTAACCTTGTTAAATGATTTGTAAGATTGGAATTCTCACCAATTAAAAATTGACAAGATAACTGACCGATCTCTTACGACCTTCACTGAGTGAATTGGTGAAACAAAGCGTTGAATTGTGTTTAATTTGTGCGTAGAACTTAGTTAATCATCGAATACCACACACTTGTGCCTAGATCATGAACCATACACCTGTTGTTTATCTTTTTTAAATCGAGAATAGAAGATTGTGATAAGTTTTGTTCGGACTCTGCGAACCCTTCTCTGACCGCCCCAAATTTTTCAGTCTCAAAGGTTCGGAGGCACTCTTACTCAGGACCACCTTGGGTTCAGAGACACCTCTCACGTGAATCCTCCTCATATGATTCTTTCATCTTTTGGAAGGAGGACAAACCCATACTCTTTCTTTATCTCCTAATCACATCGAGGAAGACTCTCACCTCGATAACTCTGATTTTGATTCTTTTAAGACTATTGAATTCGATTTTTCACAATCTGAAGGTGAAGAAAAAAAGAAGAAAAAGATGCCTCCCAAGAATCATCCAAGAGAGATCATGAAGATGAACCCAATGAAGATCCAATACAGATGATTTTTGCAAGACTAGCAGCATCTGAGAAGCAGCAACTTTTACTGAGGGAGCAGCTAGAGCAGTTGAATGATGGGAGAGAACAACCAATGGAAGATGCATACAATCCTGGGCAATACAGAGTTAGAAATTACTTGCAGCCACCTCAGCCAGAGATTCACCATGAACTAAAACCACACTTCCTAAGTCAATTACCGCAGTTCCATGGTAATGCAAATGAAGAACCATATGAATTCTTGCGAGACTTGGAGCTGATATGTTCTAATCAGAGGCACCCGCAAGTATGCTAAGACTACATTCATCTCACTGCACTACCTTTTGCCTTGAATGGTAAGTCAGATTACTAGGTGAAAAACTTAGGAGTGATTGTGACTACCCACAATAGGTTCAAAAACCTATTTTTGAAGAAATTCTACCCTCTGAGTCAGACCAATCAAATGGGGACTCGCATCACCAGTTTCTCTCAGATGATTAATGAACCACTTTGTGATGCATGGGATAGATTTAAATATCTGCTACAGAAATGTCCCTGCCATGAGCTGGATAACAACATCCTAGTCCAGTCACTCTACTCTAGTCTCAACTACGAGACTCAAGAGTTAGTCAGCGCTGCCTGCGGAGGCAATTTCACATCACGAGGAGCTGAGACTGTCTGGAAAATACTGAAGCAGATGGCAGAGACAAGGCATTCACAGATCGCCAGTAGAGTTTACACTGATTCCTTGAATACTTTTCAAGCCAAAGGAGGAAAGAAAATTGTCGCAGAAGTAACAAATGATTTGATTCCCAACATGAACATCATCGTCGATAAAATGACAGTTGTGGATCAAATTCATAAGAGGATGAACGACATCGACAACAGGATCTCCCAATTTCCAAAGCAAATTGAGGAGCTGACTGAGAAGATATCCAAGATAGGGATACCCACAGCACCTACGGCCCCGATCTATCATATACATCATGTCTAGGAGCAACCAGGATCAGGACAACAACAACCGTGGGCTCAGGACCAATCCTGTGCCCAACCTTCCCAGCACTCACCTCCACCGGTCGAGATAGTCGAAGAAGCCCCGCCTCTGACATTCGAAGTAAACGGCATTTGGTACACACAGGACACTACCCGACAGGGTAATATGGGGGACGATCAGCAGTATCAACGTCTGCGTAGTTTCTATAATGTCGCATTCCCTTCAGCTCCACAACACAATGCAACATTCCAACACTCGAGGCCGCAACAACCACACAACCGTAAGAACCAACCTCAGCAATATCGTCAGCAGTATCAAGCTCAGAAACAAACATCTCAATCATCCAACCCTCCAGAAGAACCGGTCGATATCCAAAGACAGATGCTTGAAGAAATTCACAACTTCCGAAATGAGTTGTACGATCTACGGGTCGATGTTAATCGTTTATCCCGTTGGAAGGAGGAACAGACAGCCCCGACCACAACCATTCCCACCCAAGGTCAAGCTAACCCCAATAGCTTGAACGAATCTCAATCATCTCAACATAATGGCCAGGTATACTATTCATATTTTTCCACATCCGAACATGAGATCCTTTCGTTTGACAATATCAATGCCATGTCACTCAGGAGCGGAAGGACCGTGGTCGTACCTGACCGGGCAAGGGAATCAAACCATGAAGACTCAGAAGATCAACCGGAGGATGCTTCTAAGGATGAATAAGAAGGATTCCTGAAGATCCCAGCACGAGATAAATGAAAAGCATCTATGGAGTCTGCAGAGGACCTTGAACCTCTAGTTGCTGCAAAAATACCTTCATCACCATTTCAGCAACATGATTATTATTAGAAAACTTATGATTGTAATATAACTCCAATTCTAATAAAGATGCTCTTATTTATTATTTTGTATCTCTTTCTTCTGTCCCAAATGCTTCCATTCCTTTCCCCATGCTCTTAAGAAAGGAAAACAAAAGAAAAACATTCAGGATGACCCAGTGATGGAAAGGTTCTGCCAGCAAAATATCACAGTCAAAGTACCCTTTGATCAGTATGTGGTCAGTAATCCAGCATTTCAGAAGTACTTGAAGGTGAAATGCACTCCCACCAGGACTCATACAAAGAAAACAAGCCAATTTGTGGAGACTCGTATCTTGACAGTTGCCACAACCAAATGTATCAAAAACCAGCATTTACGAAGAAAGAAAAGAGATCTGGGTGCTCATTATGTGGAGAGTCGCATTGGTGGCATTGCGTTCGCACGCACACTTCTCGACAATGGTTCTTCCATCAATCTTCTATCCTTAGTCTTATATTACAGATTGGAGTTAAGTCCTCTAAAGAAATCATTATCTTTACTCCAATTTGCTGATAAATCCACCAAAAGACCTAAGGGAGAAGTGAAAAATGTAATAATCATCGTCGAAGGTACGTAATACAAAGTGGACTTCACTGTCCTAGATATGGCGGACCATTGGAAGGAATCCCAAATTCCTCTTGGAAGACCATTCTTAAGAATTACTAAAGCTGTATTTGATTACGGCACCGGAATGATGAAATCTGCTCCCTAGGCGAAGAAGTGGATATGGAGATGAAACAAACAAAGTGGCATAGACCAGATTCTGAATCCACCACTGAATCTGCCGAAACATCAGAATGTAATCTCATCAGCACTACTGGGCCATGGGATTAACTACCAGACCTTCAGATTGACAACACCACATCAGAAGAAGAAACAGTACACCGTGCAGTTTGCGAGATGTTGCCAGACATATCTAGACACCCATATGCTTATAACCTTGATGACACAGAAATCCTTTCGGATTTGTCAATCCCATCTTCTTCTGGACAATCAAGAAATATTCATGATGAGTCAGACGCGGCTTTGGCCGAATTACCGCACTACTATAGCGATCCGACTCACTTTTCTTTGGAATTGGTAGCTAGCACATCACATAGTGATCCACCGCCAACCGACACTGAGCCAGATGCAAAAATCGTTCAACCATATTTGATTGATGTTTCATATTTGCCAAAGCTGAAACCACTGCCTCCCACACTGAAGTATGCATTTCTAAATGGACCCAAAGAAAAATTCACCTTGATCATTAGGTCATCATTAACCATAGATCAGGAATCTGGATTACTCGAAGTCCTTGAGCGAAATCGAAAAGTCATCGGTTTGACCGTATCGGATCTCATAGGAATCAACAATGCTCTCTGCTCGCACCAAATTTATGTTGAGGATAACGCAAGGCCTTCCCAAGAATTTCAGAGAAGACTAAACCCAATCTTCGGGAATTAGTTAAGAAAGAGATAGAGAAATGGTGCAAAGCAGGATTTATATACCACATTTCTGACTCAAAGTGGGTGGCCCCCCTTCATGTCGTCCCGAAGAAGTCGGGAATCCAGATGGTTACCAACGAGGAAGGGGTAGAGATCGCGACCCGAGTGCCCACGTCGTGGCGCGTCTGTGTCGATTACAGGCGCATGAATATTGCGACCAAGAAAGATTACTTTCAATTGCCATTTATTGATCAAATCTTGGAGAGACTTACAGGGAAAGCATTCTTCTGTTTTCTTGATGGGTACTCTGGAGACAACCAAGTAGCTATCACTCTCGAGGATCAGGAAAAGACAACTTTTACATGTCCCTTCGGTACCTACGCATTCAAGTGCATGCCATTCGGGCTTTGTAATGACCCAGGCACATTTCAGCGGTGCATGGTTGCCGTATTTGCCGAAATGGTTGGTGATTTCCTGGAAGTATTCACGGATGACTTCTCGGTTCATGGTCATTTGATACATGTTTAGCGCACTTGGATCGAGTCCTTCATAGATGCAGGGACGTTAATTTGGTACTTTTCTGGGAGAAAAGTCACTTTATGGTGACTGAGGGTATCGTGTTGGGGCATGTCATCTCCAAAAAGGGAATGGTGGTCGACCATGCCAAGGTGGATGTGATCAAGAAACTTGAGCCACCAACCAACGTCTAGTCAGTGAGGTCGTTCTTAGGGCATGTTGGATTTATCGAAGCTTTATCCCTGATTTTTCAAAGATCACCCGCCCACTGACTGAGCTCTTAGGAAAAGACACCAAGTTTATTGAAAATCACAAGTGTCTAGGGGCCTTCGAGCTCCTAAAAAATATGTGAATCGCCAATATTACAAGCTTCCGACTGGTCTCTTCCCTTTGAGATCATGATTAATGCATCGGATTTTGTTATCGGAGCTGTGCTTGGACAAAGATGGGATGGAATTCCTTATGCAATTCACTACGCGAGCAAAGTATTGAATCCTGCACAGAGAAATTATACGGTAACTGAAAAGGAAATGCTCGCGGTTGTTTGGGCCCTTGAAAAATTCAGAATATACATATTGGGCTCCAAGGTGACAATTTTTACGGATCACACTGCAATCAGATATCTTATGGATAAAAAGGATGCCAAGGCACGACTTTTGAGATGGATCTTATTAATATAGGAATTTAATTTGGTGATCAAAGATAATCCTGGAGTAAAGAATGTTGTTGCTGATCACCTTTTCCGAATTGAGCAAAATGATTATCCTGACACTAGACCAATTAAGGAGACTTTTCCAGACGAATCAGTTTGTGGTATTGATTCAACCCCATGGTATTCCAACATCATGAACTATCTTGTCTCCAAGAAGGTTCTCTTTGGTTGGACCAAGAGAATGATTGATTGATTGAAGTCGGATTCAAGAAAATACCATTAGGACGATCCTTTCCTTTTCTATGAAGGACTGGATTGTGTCTGGTGAAGATTTATTCCTCGGGAGGATTACCATAGTGTCCTCACACATTGTCATTCTCTCGAGGCTAGAGGACACCATTCGGGAAAGAGAACCGTGCACAAGGTACTCCAATGTAGATTTTACTGGCTGACCTTATTTAGAGATGCTAATGAATTTGTACAGTCTTGCCCGATTTGCCAAAGTATGGGAGGGATTGTTGGTTATAGAGATGAAATGCCCATGCAACCAATGATTTTCTGTGATGTTTTCGATGCGTGGGGAATTGATTTTATGGGTCCCTTTCCCAAAAGCAATGGATTTGAGTACATCTTGTTAGCGGTTGATTATTTATCAAGATGGGTAGAGGTTATCCCAATCCGAACCACATATAGCAAAACCGTCTGTAAGTTTATCAAGGATAATATCATTGCAAGGTTCGGGATACCAAAAGTTTTGATTTCTGACGGAGGTAGCCACTTCATGAATAAGGAAATAAGATATTTGGCTGAAGAGTATAAATTTGAGCAGAGAATAGCCAACCCATATCATCCACAATCTAATGGCATGGCAGAGGTTTCTAATAGAGAGGTGAAGGGTATTCTTCAGAAGTTGGTTCGTCCAGATAGGAAGAACTGGTCGAAGCTGTTGGACCAGGTTCTGTGGGCCTATAGGACAGCCTATAAGACTCCACTCGGTACTTCACCTTTTAGAATGATCTATGACAAGCCATGCCATCTACCTGCAGAATTGATTCACAAATAAGAATGGGCGATCAAAAAGTTGAAACGGAGTTGTCACCTTAAGAAATTATATCGAAACTTAAATCTGAATGAGCTAATTGAAATGCGAAATCAGGCATATGGACAATAGTGTGATCTATAAGGACAAGGTCAAGAAATGACATGATAAACACATTCGAGATAAAACCTTTGTCCTTGGGAAGAAAGTGTGGTTGTTTAATGCTCGGTTGAAGATTTTCATGGGAAACTAAAATCAAAATAGACGGGTCCCTACATTGTCATCGATGTACATACCAGTGGAAGTGTGTATATTGCCGAACTCAAAGATGATGCACAACCTTTCTCAATAAATGGACAATTGCTGAAGCCATATATAGAATCACCCAATGAGCAGACAGTTCAAGTTGAGGTCATCTACTTCACGCAAAGCGAGAACATTGAAGATTCATCAGATCATTCCTCCTCCCCTCCCAAGCACATCGATCTCCTTGTATAGCTTCTTTCCTCTACTAAGGGCCAAGGCCTAAGTATGGGGGGGCGATGCCATATGTACATACCATTCTTCTCCTATCTCTCAATCGCTCCATTTTCCACCCTTCTCCTATACTTAGGCTAACCATAGCCTAAGTATAGGGGGAAGCGATGCCCATCTATATACTCTACTCATTTACATATCCTGACCGCCTCGTTTTACGCTCTTCTTCTAAACATAGACTGTTCACAGTCTAAGTATAGGGGGGGCAGACCATTGTATATCAATTTTTCACTCTCTTATGCTTAGCCTGATCTATGTCTTCTTTTCCCTTCTTATGCTCTGAGGACACAACACTCGCTAAGTATAGGGGGGTCTGTATATATACTTTGTATATATTTTACCCATATCTCGTACTTTTGCGTAAGTCTATATGTATTTACGGGATGGGTAACTAACTTAAAAAAATTGCTACTAACTCTAATTGTGTCCAACTAAAATTTTTTTGACAAAAATGGCTTCTTATTCATTTTGCATTAAAAAATAAAAAAGAATAAAAAGAATAAAAAAAGTCACGAAAAAAATGTGTGTATGCATTTCACAACACCTGCACTTCATCCAGCATCGCATTCATTCGCATGAAAAGTCATTGGGTTCTGAACCGAGTATATGAGCCGAAACCGAGAGTGGTATGGACTTGACCTTAATCCACCTAATTTTCAGAGGAACTTCACCGAGAAATAGGATTTTAGAAGCTTCAGGTCTTTGACTTAATTCTTTAAGTTCCACGTGACATTGTGCAGCGTTTGACTCTTAGTGTTTAACCTGGGTCTCTTCATTCTGGGTACAACTCTGGAATAAGGAATTAATTTGTACTCTCGTGCTATGTACTTAGCTCAACTCAGACGGGATGTTGGAAGACTGTGTGAGTTTCATTTCTGGTAGCGTGGAAATCTAAAGACCGAAGTACGGGTTGAAATAAAGCTTCGGAAAAGGGACGGACGACTGGGCACATTTTTTTCTAAGACCCCAAAAAAATATACGGAAACAAAAATCTATATCCGTAGGGGCACAACAAGATCCAAGCAGAACCACCAAAATTCCAAATACAAAGAAGCATACAACCAATAAATATCTGACCAAAAAGGTCCAAGCTTCAAGAAAACCTGCAGATCTTGGTGGAGACTCGTCTACACTGGCCAGCTTCACAAGGAGAGGTGACTACACTGGCCACCCTCCGGTTCTCTTCTCTTTCTTCTAACTTCTCTCCCTAATTCGATTGTGAACACAACGCGACAACCTTAGAAGGAAATACTTGACTCCCCGAGGACGAGTTACTGGAGAGGAGATGAGCATGGTAGTCGGCATTCTGGATGGGAAGAGCTAAAACCTTTCACACACATGAGTTGATTGTTCTATGTTCATAGGGTATGCTTTGGGAAGAGGATTGATCTAAGATGACTTCTGAGCCGAAACTGTGACAATGATGTGTAGAACTTGAAGGTTGTTGATTTGAAATTCTAAGTTTTACAGAAGTTCCGCCAAACTATTAATCCAAAGGACGAGTCTAGATTTCATTTTCACCTTCAGCTCATGGTCTTGGTATGGAACCCAATCTCATTTCACCTCATGGCATTTCTTTTTGATGCTCAGGGACGAGCATGGTTTAAGTATAGGGGGATGGTGAATCTCGGATTCATCACTCTAAATCTCATTAATTAAACTCAAATCCCCTCAAAATCAACAACATTTTGGCATATATTCTGCATAATTAGCATTCATGCATGTTGTCATAAGAATTGCATTTTAGCACGACTTTCTCCACAAAATAAGAAGCCAAAAAATCTCAGCCAAAATTGACCTGTAAATAGCCTAACCTCCCTAATTTTTAACTCAATCATGCTAACTTCGAATAATCGAAAACCACTCCACTGTGTACATATCACTAACAAGAATAAATAAAAAATACAAAAAAATCACTAACCCAAATAAGTGGACCAAAAACCCAAACCCTAGTTTCAGGATTTCCGAACTAAAAACCCCATATCTTCCTCATCCAGTGTCCGTTTTAATCCTACTCACTTTTGAACTAATGCACGTTCAATTACCTTCAAAACAAGACCAAGTTCAAGTGATTCGGAGCTCATATGTGAAAGTTGGGTTTTGGGCCTCTTTTGTGCCTTTTGTATTTTAACAGTTTTTGACCTATTATTTTATGTACATACTTTAATTAATAAAAATACAAAAATAGATTAATGTGTAAATATTTATCTCTGATTTTACCATATTTTCTCGGATTTTTTTCTGGCTTAAAAATGACATAAAAATTATAAAACCCAAAAATCAAGGTATTTTGTGTACATGGGATACCCCAAAAATATCACTTTGTGCATTTGATTGATTTTGATTTTGACGTCATAAAACTGTAGATCTCATCGAGACGAGCAATTTTTGTGAAGAAACTTTTTCGATTCGTGGTCATTTACTATTTATTTTCGATTTTACAAAGTATTTTTATTTCTGAATTTTGTGGTGTTGACATGTGGTAGCTCCTGGAGCCGCCACTTTTCAACCATTTTTGGCTTATTTATTAATTAGTTTTTATTAAAAAATAAAAAAAATAATAATAAAAAGCCACCGCACTTGCCTCCCAAGCACATGTTCTGCACGTGCCCCGCCCTTTCCCATCTCCTGCGGCTACGTGGCGCTACAGGAACCGTTCGATCGCGCTCGATCGAATGGCTCCTGTGCTTCGTCTTTGTCAAGCCTCCCTTTCCCAATTCAGTCGCCGCCACCCTGAAATCTTCGCCCATCTCCGATTGCCGCCGCATGCGTATCTCTCCCGATCACTGTATCTTCTCCATCCCCGATTTCGCCCAAATCTCCTCGTCCCAAAAAAACCTCGTCGAATCCAATCCCCCAGGACCTTCCTTCTTCGTCTGCACACCTCGACTTTATAAAAGAAGCTCCGTTGCCGATGACAAACCCATCTGCCATTCGCTAAATGTGGTCGTGACAACCAACACGTCGGCGTGATCCGAGGTCTCTTCGCCATCGTCGCAGCTCTGCCTCTGGAAGCTGCTCCACTCCGGTGACCTCTCCATCGAACCCTCCTCCCCAGGTACTCCTCCACTCCACGATCTCACACGCATCTAGCCCCAATCCATCTTCATCTTCGATCCAGCCATCTATCTCGATCATCCTCAACTTCGATCAACTTCGATCCTCTTCGCCCCATCGACAACGCACCTGCCAGCGGTATTCATCGACCGAACCTCCGACCGACTTCACCCTCAACTCCCCAGATTCAGCTTTGGTCACTCTTCTAGGTGCTACGACCTCGTCATCCGAACTTCGAGCTTCGCCGGCCTCATCAACAATGAACGGCCTCGCCCGCATCACCAATTTCACGCTCCAACCTTCACCAGACCCCTGAGCTCCTCCACTACTCCAACGACCGCCCGCCGTTTGTCGGCCAATCAACGTCGTCGATCGCAACGAAGCTGCAGATCCTACCGTCCAGAGATGCTCTCTCCTCCATCGTCGGATCAATCAAGTCAACGGTACAGATCGCTTCGGAAGCTGTAGCCCCAAACCAGAGCCTCGGACCTAAGCCTCGCCAACCCGAGGCACGACAGCACGCCACTTGTAGGTTCGCGCCCACACCTCCACCCGAACCTACTTACGTGTGTGGGTGGCACATGAACCACTAAAGAATTGCAGAAGAAGACCCTGGAACTCCTCCATATTGCGACAGACCCCCCATCGACCATAGGGTGCGTGCCATGCACGTGCCCCTCTGGGATTTTTGCAGTTGAACCCCCAAGGGTTCAGGTATTTACATCTTGGTCCCTTTGCAGCTTATTTTCATATTTATATATTACATTTGTACCCTTGTGTTCTCCCATAGTTTTTAACAGCTACATGACATTCTTTTTTTATCCAAAAATAGCATGATGTTTGTCATTTAGTTCCCTACAGTATGACATACTGTGGATATTTTTGTGATCAACGGTTAATTAATAATTAATTGTGTGGAAAACTTCTTATTTTGCTCATTTCATGCTCTGGAATTTTTATTCGATTACCCGTTGCTCTAAAAATTCCTGAAAAATCACATATTGTAGAATTAACTGTGCTTGACGTTGTGCCCAAAAAGAATTGAATTTGCATGCATAGATTGCCATGTAAAAATCATTTTTCATATTTCAGTGTTTATTTTTAATAGGTATTGAAACTAGTATTTTTGAGGTTTATGATTTTTTTGAGATCAATCACCTACTGATAGATATTAGATAATTTTATTCCCTGTAAATAATTAGGTTTAATATTTATTATAATTAAATATTGAAATTCATTTTGTTTGCATTTAAAAATTATAAAAAAATCACATTACATCCTAAAATTCCAAAAAGATTACATTACATTCATTTCATTTCATCATATTTTGCATCATGGCCAAATTTCGTATTTTTCGAACATCGTTTGATCGATTTTTCCATTTTGGTCCCTAAAAAAGGCCAAAATTACATTTTGCATCCTTTATTGCATTGAAAACTACAAAAAAGACCGCCTCGAAAATTGTGCACGAATTTTGATAGACATAATTTTAGGTTGTTCCTTTACCTTCTTGTGTTCGACTTTGGGACTTGCCCAAGTGAAATAAACATAAAGCCACATTCATTAAAATTGATAAATATTTTGTGTGGTTATTTTCTTGACCGATTCTGATTGCCGCCTACAACGAAACAACATTATTTTTAAGCACGATCACATTTACATCTTTTTAACATCATGAATTTTGGACTCGTCAAGGATCTGTCTAACTGCCTCATCTACATTGTCTTCTCCTAGTGAGAGGGACTTGTCAATCTAAGTTGCCTGCTATTGCCAGAGATCAACTGTGTCAGCTCTGTAGAACTCAGCTTCCGATGAGAGATCTTCTATACTACTCTTCGAATCATGTCTCTGCCATTTCGTGCGCTGCATCTCTAACTCTACACTTTCATCGTGTGCATGAAAGCATATCATTCCCAAAGTATAATCAATGATAGCTCCGGCCTCTTCAGAAAAGGGAAACCAAGTATGATATGGGAATCTTGCCATCTTCGGGGACACTCCATTCCTAGGACCGCGAAGTCTACCTTGTACTGCTTCTCCTCTATGTCAAGGATAACGTCCTTCAACATTCCCTTATGCCTCTAAATAGATCGGTCTATGAATTGTAGAAGTGCTCTCATTTTTTTAGAGGTCCTAAATCTGTACAATCTAGGAGGGAATATGGAGGTAAATAGATTGAGGATTCGTAATCGAATAAAGTACGAGAAAATGATGTATTAGCGATCTAATTGGTGG
This sequence comes from Ottelia alismoides, assembly GCA_037367405.1. Lineage (NCBI taxonomy): Eukaryota > Viridiplantae > Streptophyta > Magnoliopsida > Alismatales > Hydrocharitaceae > Ottelia > Ottelia alismoides. The sequence goes on from JAZKJV010005437.1 coordinate 175,201, forward strand.
CAAAGTGTACTTGATGAATCCACGATTCATCGCCTTTATTCTATTATTTTAGCTTCATTTTTGTAGTCATATACCTGCAAATACCCAATAATTCCTTGTAACTACCATTCTGCATGCATTTGTTAAATAGGAATTTTTAACACTTTTTGTATTCAAAATAAAAGAATAAAGAAGAAAAGAAAAAGAAAAGAAAAATAAATGTGTTTACGAAGTAAATATAGATGGACCCGAACCCCAAGAGAAGGTCAAGACTTGACCTGATCAATCAGGAATAAAGTAGGGGGAGATGGGGTCTTTCATTCAAAAATCCAAAAATAATTTGTACATAAATTCCTTGTATATTTTTATAAAACTAGTACTATTTTATTTGTGTATAAACTGACCTCAAATTAACAAAAGTTGTACATAAAAATGTGTTGCAAATAATAAAAACATTTGCAAAGTAAAATAATGTTCATATTACTAATAATCACCCTCGGAAAAAGCCGTAATGTAATCATTGAAATGCCAATTCCAGCTCCATATGAACTCAAATTGAACCAAACTCACTTCCATTATACTCTAAATTAAATTATCTTTCAAATAGCAGTGATTTCATACTTTTTGGAGTTACGGTTAAAAAGTCAGTTTTTTGGGATGTTTTGTGCAGTTTCACCATTATTTATTGTACATATTTATTTATATTAATTTGGGATTTTTACTCGGCAAAGCCTATAATCTTTGTCAATTACCTCTACGACCTTTGAAACATCATAATTCCTCCCTCGACCTTGTAAACTTGCTCCGTTTTACCCCACGAACCCTACCGTTAAATTGACACATCTAGAGTTAACTTCCTTGAGTTAAAATGAGTTAATCTAACCAATCCGTGATCGGGCGGCTAGAATTAATCAAGAGAAGAAAAAAAAATCCATCCCTCCTTTTACAGCTTCCCCTCCCACGAGTCTCGTCCTGACGGGAGGAGGTGCAGGGCCGACGTGGGCGGCGTTCCACCTGGAGCTTCGCATGGGAGGGAGGGTGCAGGGACGATGGGGAGGTTCCGCAGGGGCCAGGGGTGCAGGAGGATTGGGTTCCACTGCAGGGGCAGGGGGGAGCTCGCGGGCGCGGAGGGTGTTCCGATGGGGAGGTGGAGGGGCGGGGACGATGGGGAGGTGGAGGTGCCGGGAAGGTGGAGGGCCGGGGGTTGGGGGGATTGGGTTCCGTAGGGGAAGGGGGAGCTCAGGGGTAGGGGGGAGCTCGCGAGCACCGGGGGGTGTATTCCGATGGAGAGGTGGAGGGGCAGGGAGTGCTGGGTACGATGGGGGAGGTGGAGGTGCCGGGGAGGGCGGGGGGGAGGGGGTTGGGTTCCGCATGGACAGGGAGGAGCTCGCAGGCACGGGGTGGGTTCCGTAGGGTCGGAGGAGCTCGCGGGGGTGTGCTAGGGGCGACGAGCTGGGGTGGGGGGGCGTCTCCGAGTCAGGGAGTCGGTGGCTGGCCGGCGGCAGGCGGGGCAGGAGGGAGGGGTGTTTGCTTCCAACAGGGGAGGTTAAGCAGGGGTAGGGAGTGGCGCCTATAGTAAATTTGATAGATAAAATGGGTATCATGTAGAAGAAGATAACAGAATACGGTTAATTTTAATGGCTCAATGGATGAGGGTTAACCACAGGGTCTGTCGGGTAAAGGTTAACAAGTTTACGGGGTCGAGGGAGGAATTACGATGTTTCAAAGGTTGTAGAGGTAATTGACAAAGATTATAGGGTCTCCCAGGTAAAAATCCCTATTAATTTTTATATACATAATTTACATATTTGTAAATATTATTTTTGTTAAAACTAAAAGGAAAATATATAAATAATAAAATTAAGAAAATGTGTTTTACAAATTATTTCGTTATTTGTACATGTGTATATAATATTATATGTATACAATATTTGTATACAACTACCTTCCATATATAAAAATCACCAAAGTAAAGTATCTCACATTAATTAACTAATTGAATTTATTTAAGAAATTGTATTTAGATGTAATTACTTAACTCATTATTTGATTTTATAACCTACCATGTATATAATATTTGATTCCATACCTTTAATGGCCACCATTAAGGTTGCTAATTGATTTCTATAAATTATTTAACTTATTTAATTATTTAATTCCAAATTTCGTTATTAATAAATGAATTAATTTAATTATTTTATTAATTTCACCAATAAAAATCTTCCTCTTTTGTAGATATTTTCCTTTTTGTTTTTCTTCCTCTTTTTAATGGGTTCTTACTCCTTTCATTCTTTGCTCGATCTTTGGTGGAGAGGAGCCCGATGTCCGAGAGTTGTCTTGTTGTAGAAGGGTGCCCAACCTCCGAACCGGTCGATGACAGCGATTCAGTCTTCGTTGAGGCCATCACGTCATGTCTAATCTAGAGGTGAGATCAGACTTTTATTTCATGTCATTTTTCCTAGGTAAATTTTAGATTTAAATTTTTGCTTTGATTTGATTAATGGTTAGATCTTCAAATCACAAAAAAATTCCATCACACTTTGATCTGCTTCTGACATTGAATTTTTCATGCCATCTCTCAATCTCTCCGTTTCACATTCTACCTCACACAATCTATCACCTCCGACCACGCACGGTGGTCAGAGACTCGGATCCATTCCTCACATTTTCGTCGGCTCCCCATTCACATCATCTTTTATTTATAAATAAAATGAATAAAGAAAAAAACACATATATTGTTTTTCACTCTCACCTTTATTTTGCAGGTTCATCTAAAGAAATTAAAATAACAACAACAATAATATTATTAATAAATTTAATTCCTGTCTACCATTCACTATTCTAAGAAAAAAATAAAAAGAATTTTCTTTATTCTACTTATAGTTGTTTATAAAAACAAAAAAAATAAAGAGGGAGTTTGCTAGAGGCGCTCCAAGAGCCGACCCACCGTCGTCCTTCGCTTGGGGTGGAGCTCCGCATGCAACCCCTTCTGCATCAACCAAGTCGGCCGCAACAGCCTCCAACGCCCACTCCTTGCTGTGAGCGGCTCACCATCGACTCCTCTAGGCAGTGTCCTCCGTGTCTAGCCTTGGCGTCGCCATGCGTCCTCCCACCGCCTGCATCCATTGCCCGCGCTCCCACAGCACGAGCACCGCCCACCTGCTCCATCTCCCGTGCCGACGCCAGCCGATACCCCCCACCGTAACGCGTCGAGCCTCCGTGTGTGGGAGAGAAGGGCGGGGTGACGGCACCCCCTTGCCCTAATCTTGTGGAAAAAGCGACGAAAGCCCTAGGGTTGGATTTTCAAAATAAATAAATTTTTTTGGGTAAATTACATTCATACCCTCGGGAGTTATCATTTCTGCAAAGTGCCCTTGCTATAGGAACGGCATGTGCTTCGCACGTGATACTTGGGTAATTTTCACTTTTCATCTGAAATATTTATTATTTTTATATTCAGTGCAAAAACTTTAATTATTTGCTTGTTAGTCTCTATGCTTTCCAGACTCTAAATTGCTTGATCTTTTTCATGGAAATAAATGCTTTTCTTGCTCAATAAATTCCGCAAAAATCACCACATGTTTCTGATTTGTTCCTATTCATTGTATAAATTTTATTTGACGTTTGATATTTTAACATTCAAAAAAGTGTGTTTTTGCTTTATCGAAATTAGAAAATTCATAAAAACTCAAAAATTAGCCTAAAATTTCCAGAAAATTATTATAGTTGTGTTTTGTTGTATTTTAATTTCTACCCAATTTCCATGCATTAACTCTTTATAAAACTCTAAAAAATTTTGAAAAACGAAAATCTTAAAAAATGTAGAAAATTCTAGAAAAATCCAAAAAAAAATCAGATCTTGATCTCTATTTGTAGATATTGCTTTGTTCTTTTATATAAAAATAATTTCCAGGAGTATCGGCACTTAAAGTATTTTTAAGTTGCAAAATATTCTCGGTTGTGTAGTGTTTCTCTTATTTTCCACTGTTAAATTTTTAGAAAATCAAAAAAACATTAGAAACATTCATAAAAAATACCAAAAACATTTCAAAACATATAAAAGATAAAAAAATTTCTTCATAATTTTCTGAGCATTTTTTACTAGTCTGAAGAATACAAAAAGAGTGTGGTGTTGAGTGTTTTTATTCCTTTGGGTTTGTTTTAAAAATTTTAAAAAATTAAAAGAATAAAAACCACTAAAAAATTAATTTCGAAAATTGACTACTTAGTTTTTAAATGTTACTCCTTGTATTCGACCCTTGTCGCTATACTAGGTAAATAGAATAGCAAAACTGCTTATATTTGCTTTAATAGATTGATTATTTTCTTAAGTGGTTAAATACAAATTTCTTGATTGACCATGCTTGGTGATTTGGGTCACAACGACCATTGTTTATTTGCATACTTTACCCGAGTTGTTAGGCGTGTCATCAGAATGGTGTCGTTGCCGGGGAGCACGACTTTGTAGTCATTTTTCACTTTTGTGATAGTTGTCTCTCTATTTATAATTGTCTTATGACCATCTCTTATTGGATTTTTGTGCGAGGAGCTGCTTGGAGTATGACTTGGAGTTTCTTTTTGGAGGACCTGCACACGAGGAAGAGCAGGGAGGAGAAGAAGACTTTTATTTGATTTGAGAAAACAGTTATTTATCTTGTAATAATTTAGGACTTTGAACTCTTGTGGACTTGAATATTTTATAGGGTTCTGTTTTGCCAAGTGCAGGTGCACTTAGGGGACCTCACTGTGGTTTTCCGTGTTTTTGATTTCACTTTCATATCTTGCTATTTGATTCTCGCAGATTTAGCCCCTAGATGTAGCCTAGACGTAGGTATTTTGATTGATTGTGACGTAATATTCTAAAGCCCAAAACCTAATTGCTTATCTGTTCCTTTAGAAAATAATTATATCTTCGCTAAAAATTAGTTTAAAAAGTTAATTTAATTGAATCTGAGACTGCATGCCGTGAGGAGCCACATACAACGCTAGCAGGACCCATTGTAGCGGGCACCGAGTGACTCCCATGATCGGACTCCGGACTCGATTCGATTAGCTAACTATTGTTCTTCATGATTAATATAAGTTGCTCGTCTAAGGCTGATTTCCTCATGCATCATATAATTAGTTTACTTTCTGTATTTATTTATGCGCGGATTGCATGTAGAGTGCTGGAGTAAGGTAAATATTTTTCTATCTCTGCATGCATCATTGTATTTCACCGTGCATTGGCTTTCGGACTTCCTTCCCCTATTTTTGGACTCAAATTAATGAAAGAGGAAGTCAAAAAGTTCATTTGGCGTAATTCATTGAAAAAATCCAAAAAAAAGTGAAAAAAAATTGGGACTGCTAATTGAAGTTGACCTCTAAAATTACACGTAATTGATTCCTCAGTGTATTGGGAGAGCAATCCCCTCATTGTTTACGCTTTTAATTGCTCGCATACAAAGTAAGGAGTAGTGCCCAAATTCTATTCAAGCCTCCCAAGTGTTTGTACAACTTTTGTTTGATCACATAACTCTAAAACTGAAAAGATAAAAGATCAAATCTCACAGTCTTCACATTGTGTAGAGTTAGTGAATTAGGGGTTTGCTTTGTGTTTGAATGTCTTTGGTGTGAGTTGATTACGTTTATCTTCTTTCATTAGCAGTCACCTTCTCTTTCTTTCACTCTCTTCTATTCCACCCTCCCTCCCTTCATCATTCTCACTTCCCTCTCGTCATGATGGGTCACATTTCATTTTAGTTGGATTTTGCGGCTTCTTCATTTAATTCCCATCATTCTACCCCACTCTCTTGGGAGGTCGAAACTCTGACCGATTTCCCATCTTCTCTTTATTCACCTTCCCATTCGGGACATGTTGTGAGTAACGCCCGACGAGATCAGATTGACCAAATACGAGACCCGGGTGATTACCTTGCTGAGATGAGAATGCATTCTATAGGAGAGAAAATGGGGCAGTTGCGAATTTCAGACGACTTTAATACTGAGATGATGGATGAGTACAAAGATCAAGAAGCGCACTCCGTTTCCACATTGAGCCCCTTTATTTTGGATTTAGAGCTCATTAATCTACTATCAAAATTTTCAGGAGCAGTGCATGAGGAACCATATTTGCATATATCTGAGTTTGAGGATTTTTGTGAATCACGATCATACCTTGATATCACTTCTGAGGATATGATGTTGATGACCTTCCCTTTCTCACTTCAGACTAGAGCTTTGAGATGGCATAGAGAGTTGGGGAGGAAGATTTCTACTTGGGGAGATTTACGATCATTATTCTTGGAGAGATTTTACCCCCATTGTAGAGCTGATATGATACATTCTTGCATCCGTGATTTTTCAGTTGACCCTAGGAGCCATTGAGAGATTCGTGATCGAGTTTACTTGATCTTTTGAGGTGATTTCCCGATCATGGATTTTCGATGACTGACCTTGTCCACATCGCCATGAGGGGGATGACCACTGAACATATGGCATATGTTATTACCTCGTGTGGTGGTTCACACAACAGTCCTGACCTGGATTTATTTGAGACCATCTTAGATACACATTCATACATTCGATATTCACAAGATGATTTCTTCGGGGAAACACATGAGGGAGATATGATACATGTTGAGTGTATGGAACTTCATGACGATTCAGAGATCACACACCAATTAGAGGATATAGATACTACTATAGTTCATATGATGGATATGTTGACTACTGTGAGTTCCCAGAGTTGAACATTGGTTGAGGACCCATTGGATTTACAGTCAGATTTCGAGCCAGTCACGTTCTTTCGTGTAGAAGATTCTTGGATTCTAGATTTGTTAGGAGCACAAGAAATAGAGGTAGAACCCACATCTCAACCATCCTTTGAGTCATTTCAGTGTCCATGCCTAGTCGATTCAGTGTTTATTCTTCAAAAGATCTTCTCAGATTCATATATACAGTTTGATCCATCTTAGCATAGAGAGCTTGATGAGGGATAGATTTTTGATTTGACCGACATAGATAGTCCCATCTTTGAGCCATGTGTCCTCCCATTTGATGAAGTTGATATATTTTTGGAGGACTTGATATTTGACAGCATAGATCCCCAGTTTCCTGATGATTCGGCATTACTCTCAGAGGGTTATCTGCGGGAGGATGCCACAGACCCTGTGTACTCAGTTTCACATGCTGGCAGTGCACTCGATTTGTCGGATCACGAGACCGAGTCTTCTGATATTTCAGATCATGAGTTTGATGTTTCTCTCCTCGACGACCCTCGCGAGGATGACCTGATCTTTGAGGTATTCGATGATTTAACTGATTTGTCTACATTATATCCATAAGGTATCAACCTTTTTTAGTGAGTCTCCTTATCTTGATCTTCCTTATCTTCTGAGACTGTGATTGACGTTGAGGATTCACTTATAGATCCTTCCTTCTCCACGTCGACTTCTTCAGCTCTGATCTTTAACTCTATTCAAATCTTGAGTCGATGATTTCTTTTGTGCTACCGAAGCCCGACTTCATCTTCCCACATCTTTACGCGGTAGCAGACACCCTCCTGATTGTTTACCTAGGTGTCATCATTTCCTCTGTTGAGTTTGTTGTTGTTCTCTCACTGAGACTGCAACGATAGTACGGTATTCGCCTCACAGATGTCATCCTGAACCTCGATACGGCGTTATCCTGGCCTTTGCGCCCAGCTAGGGGCATAAGCTCTAGCGCTTGTTGAGAGGCTCCTCAACATTGTTCACAGTTGTATAGATCTATCTGTCCATATCATACATTCTTTCTGTCTCACACCCCATCTCCATCTGATGATCATTCCATACTTAGGGTGTACTTTACCGTAAGTATAGGGGGGTGTCAGACCTGTGATTATTTATCTTACTATTTTTACCTTATTTTGCCGCCTATACTTAGGGATATTTTACCCTAAGTATAGGGGGTAAACCCAGTATAATCTACTCCTCAGTATTCCCCTTGTGTACAATCTTCTATACTTAGGATTACTTGATCCTAAGTATAGGGGGATCACCGACTTCTATAGATTTTTTTCTTTAATTCGTCGTTGTAGTATACTATTCTTTTTACTTTTCTATACATAGCACAAGTTATGTCATTCTTTCCAGCTCTTTGATCACTATGAGGACATAGTTCGAGCTACGTACAGGGGGTGTCGTATATATTGTATATAAACTTTACCCGTAACTCGTACTTTTGTATTTTTAATATGGCTAAAATATTGGTAAAAAATCTAAACTAATAAAAAGATGCATAAATTTCCTTAGTTTTTTTATACATACTGACTAATAAATCAGTTTAAGAATATTTTGAAAAATATTTTGAAAGTAGACTGAAAATCTATTTGAAAAAGCGTTTGAAAACTATTTGAAAAATGTTTGAAAAATATTTTCAACCTGTGTAAAACAATTGTGTCTTGTAAAAATTTCTCTTTGTGTGAAGAAAAATGATTATGTAAAACTATTTGCAAATGTTTCGAAAAAAGGTTCAAAAATTATTTTGAAAATCTATATATACTGATTGAAAAATGTTTGCAAAATTGTTTTCAAATGATTGTAAATTATTGTAAAATTGTGTTAAAAAATATTTGGGACTATAGTGTTCAAAATTATTTGTAAATTATTTTCAAATAAGTTTGAGGAATATATGCATTAAAAAGATAAAAATATAACAAAAATATTATTTTTTTCAGTTGTGTATATATTTGTATAAGCTGTAAATCCTTTTTACATGATTCTTGTATATAATTGACTTACTTCTTTGTAAATATGTGTATATAATCCTTAACCCTTGTCTAAAAAATTGTATATACTTGTATATATTTCTAACTATCTGTATAAAAAACTACCAAAAACTTTTGCATGTGCATCATTTTTTCCAAAATTCATAAAAATTTCGAAATATTGAAAAATGTTTCACAAAAAGATTTTATCTTTATTTCATTGCATTGTACATATTTTCTTGCATTGGCATGTGCATTTTTAAGGATAGTTTTGACATTTAAACTAAGTATGGAATAAATTTGTAGAATGAAGCTTAGTTGGACCTTAATCCACTTAATTCAGAGGAACCTTATAAGATTTGGAGTTAAGACTTTTCATGTCCTAGTGACTTAATTCTGAGTCGATGAGACTATGTTCACATGTCATCTTGATATGTCTAAGTAGAATATTTAACAACACACGCATGATTTTCTCATATCGTGGCTTACCTTGGACAAGCACTCTACACGTAGCTCTTTATGGAAGAGGTAGTGAGGGGGCAGATTGTTTTGGCTTGGGGTAGCATATGAGGGTAGTACATCTAGGTGGAACCTCTTGTCCTCCTCTAGGGAGGGAAATGTGTCTCAACCTAGTTTGGTGATGTTGAGGTCTAAAGACAAGATATTGTGGGGTTGTAATAATGCTCCAAAAGAGGGATAGTCTACTGGCTCAAGAGGAAAAACTCCTTATGTACATGCTACACCTTGTATATATTTTCGAAAAAAAAGAAAAAAAATACAGAATCTTTAAAAGTTGACATGCCTGATTGAAAAGTAAAATGCATGCCGGAGTGTATATACAAGTGAAAAAATAATAAGAGCTTCAAAGTCAAATATTTATGAGCTTGCAATGGGTGGCATGGCTACACTAGTCATGCATCCAAGGATAGGTAACTACACTGGTTACCGTCCATTCTCTTCTTCGTCCCCTCTTCTTGAGCTGGTTGTACTTGAACTTAGAAGAGAATATCCCCGCTCCTCGAGGAAAGAGTTGCTAGACCGGAGGATTAGAGTTACCTTGTTGAGAGAGGTTGTTTCTTTACTACCTATGAGATGAAGAGCTATATTTCACTTACACCGTACAAGTAAGAATTCATAGTCATAAGAATTTGTGTATGTAAAATTATATGATCTGATTGTTGAGAAGATCTGAATAGGAGTTTTGTGGAACTTAGAGTCTGTAAGGTTTTAAATGCATTTCCCATTAAGGTTCCGGCACACTAATAATCCAAAGGTACTACAGAGCTCCATGTTACATTTTTATGAAGTTAAGTTTAAAAGTCAACATTGTTCTAATTTCTTTCCTTTTTCTTTTTTTTTATTTTTATTTTCACTCATTTTCCAAATAAGTGTTTACTAAGGGACTATCAAAGGTAAAGTATAGAGGAATGATGAATCCACGATTCATCGCCTTTATTCTTTTATTTTAGCTTCATTTCCGTAATCAAATACCTGTAAATACCCACTAATTCCTTGTAATTACCATTCTGCATGCATTTGTTAAATATGCATTTTTAACACTTTTTTGTATTAAAATTAAAAGAATAAAGAAGAAGAGAAAAAGAAAAGAAAAATAAAGGATGTATTTACGAAGTAAATACAGACTGACCCGAACCCTGAGAGAAGGTCGACTTGACCTGATCGACCATGAATAAATTTGGGGGAGATAGGGTCTTTCATTCAAAAATCCAAAAATAATTTGTACTTAAATTCCTTGTATATTTATATAAAATTTGTACTATTTTATTTGTATATAAACTGATCTCAAATTAATTGTTTTTGTAAACAAAAATTGTAAATAAAAATGTGTTGTAAATAAGAATAATATTTGCAAAGTAAAATAATTTACATATTACTAATAATCACCCTCGAAAAAAGAAGTAAAGTGATCATTTAAAAACCGATTCCGGCTCCATGTGAACTCAAATTGAATCAAACTCACTTCCATTATAACTAAATTAAATTATCTTTCAAATGGATGTGATTTCATAATTTTTTGCAGCTACGGTAAAAAAGTCAATTTTCTAGGGTGTTTTGTGCAGTTACCATTATTTATTGTACATATTTATTCATATTTATTTTTATATACATAATTTACATATTTCTAAATATTATTTTCATTAAAAAAAGAAAAAATATAAATAATAAAATTAAAAAAAGGTTTTACAAATTATTTCCTTATTTGTACATGTGTATATTGCATTATATGTATACAATATTTGTATACAACTAACTTCCTTATATAGAAATCACCAAAAAAATAAAATATCTCACATTAATTAATTATTTAAATTTAATTACGAAAATTTTGTTTAGATTTAATTATTTAACTCATTATTTGATTTTATAACCTACCACGTATATAATATTGGATTGCGTACCTTTAATGGCCACCTTTAAGGTGGCTAATTGATTTATATAAATTATTTAATTTGTTTAATTTATTTAATTCCAAATTTCATAATTAATTAATTAATTAATTTAATTAATTTATTAATTTCATCAAAACAAACCTTCCTCATTTGTAGATATTTTCTTTTTGATTTTCTTCATCTTTTTAATGGGCTCTTATTCCTTTCATTTTTTGATCGCTATTTGGTGGAGTGGATCTTGATTGTCGAGAGCCGTCTTGTTGTAGAAGGGTGCCCGGCCTCTGATCTGTTTGGTGACAGCGATTCGGTCTTCGTCGAGGCCATCATGGCGTGTCCAATCCTGAGGTGAGATCCAACTTTTATTTCTTGTCATTTTTTCTAGGTAGATTTTAGATTTAAATTTTTGCTTTGATTTGATTAGTGGTTAGATCATCAAATTATAAAAAAATCCATCATACTTTGATCTTCTTCCGACATTGAATTTTTCTCCCCATCTCTCAATCTCTCTGTTTTACATTCTACCTCATATAATCTATCAGCTCCAACCACGCATGGTGGTCGGAGACTCGGATCCATTCCTCACATTTCTGTCGGATCCCCATTGACATCATCTTTTATTTATAAATAAAATGAATAAAGAAAAAAAACACATATATTGTTTCGCTCTCTCAGCTTTGTTTTGCAGGTCCATCTAATGAAATTAAAATAATAATAATAATAATAAATTTAGTTCCTGTCCAGCGTTCACCGTTCTAAGAAAAAAATTAAAAAGAATTTTCTCTATTCTACTTACATTTATTTATAAAAACAAAAAAACAAAAAAAAATAAAAAAAGAGGGAGTTTGCAGGCAGCGCTCCAGCAGCCGACCCGCCACCGTCCTCCGCTTAGGGCGGAGCTCTGCCCGCACCCCCTTCTGCATCAACCATGTCAGTCGCGTCATCCTCCTACGCCAACTCCTTGCTGTGAGTGGCCCACCACCGTCTCCTCCAGGCGGCATCCTCTGTGTCCAGCCTTGGCGCTGCCATGCGTCCTCCCACCTCCTGCATCCACCGCCCGCGCTCCCATAGCTCGATCGCCGCCCGCCTGCTCCACCTCCTGTGCCAATGCTAGCTGATACCCCCCTGATGTATCACGCCACGCCTCCGCACGTGGGAGAGAATGGCAGGGTGGCGATACCCCCTTGCCCCAATCTTGTGAAAAATCTTTTGGGTAAATTACATTCATACCCTCGGGAGTTATCATTTTAGCAAAGTGCTCCCTCTACAGGAACGGCACATGCTTCGCATTTGATACTTGGGTAATTTTTAATTTTCACCATAAACATTTATTGTTTTTATATTAATTGCAAAAACTTTAACTATTTGCATGTTAGTCCCTGTATTCTCCAGACTCTAAATTGCTTTATCATTTTCATGGAAATAAATGCTTTTCTTTCTCAATAAATTTCACAAAAATCACCTCATGTTTTTGATTTATTCCTCTTCATTATTTAGATTTTTCATGATTTTTTTTGACGTTTGATATTTTTTAAAATTTAAAAATAATGTCTTTTTGATTTCTCGAAATTAGAAAATTAATAAAAATTCGAAAATCAGCCTAAAAATTCCCAAAAAATTTACTGCAGGTGTGTTTTGTTGTATTTTAATTTCTTCCCAATTTCCATGCATTAACTCTTTATAAAACTCCAGAAATTATGAAAATGAAAAATCTTAAAAAAATGTAGAAAATTCTAGGTAAATGCAAAAAATATAATCTTGGTCTCTGTTTGTAGATATTGCTTTGTTCTTTTGTATAAAAATAAGTTCCATGAGTATTGAGCACTTAAAGTATTTTTAAGTTGCAAAATACTCTCGATTGTGCATTGTTTCTCTTATTTTCCACTATTTTATTTTTAGAAAATTACAAAAACATAAGAAAAAAATAAAAAAATAACAAAAAAAATTAAAAACATATAAAACACAAAAATATTTTCTTCATAATTTTTTGAGCATTTTTTATTAGTTTGAAAAATACAGAAAGAGTGTGGTGTTGTGTGTTTTTATTGGGCTTGTTTTGAACAATTTAAAAAAAATAAAAACCACTAAAAATATAATTTAAAAAATTGACTACTTAGTTTTTAAATCGTGCTCCTCGTGTTCGACTTTGGTCGCTATACTAGGTAAATACAATAGCGAAACCGCTTATATTTGCTTTCTAGATGGTTAAATACATTTTTTTCTCGATTTACCGCACTTGGTGATTTGGGTAAAAATAACCATTGTTTATTTACATACTTAACCCGAGTTGTAAGGTGTGTCATCAGTTCTCCTAGATCTCTCTTCTTCCTTGGAATCTCATTACGGAGCACACAGGTAGTGTCTATGGACAACACTTGTTTCATTGTTCGAGTGTTCTTTTTCCTGCTAGTCATAATCGGCGTGCATGTCACCTTTAGGTACATCTTGAATGCATGGCCATATCCATTCATTGAAGGAAAGGTATTTCAACTTCAACATTCTCATTGCACATCCTTTCCATCTCTAAAATGTTAAGATTTTTTTAGAATTTTTCTTCTTTCCCTTAGATATAGCAAAAGGGAAAGGAATAGGAGGCTCATGACATCAAACAGAAATATCATCATATGAGTTCTTATTGGAATCAAAATTTAGTTGTACATGACTCTAACTTAGGCTCAGACTCTATACAGGACTCGACATGCATGAAATGGAACCGAAACTAAAGCTGGAAAAACTACTAGTGATGCATCCAAGGTGGTCTTCTCATTTCCTGAAGACTTGGTGCTTGCGATCGTGCTTAATGTCTCTTTATTCTTCTTTTTGTATTTTCTTGGTCTTTTACTTTTTTTATTTTTTGGGATTCAAATCCTCTTGGTAATCCTAAAGATGATGCTCGTCATGATGATCCTCCACCTCTAAGCTATCCATAGGGGTTGTCTCATCGATATCGTAGATGGTCGAAGTGGAGGTGATTCACGCAAGAAGAAGGGTTGTTGTAGGAGATAGTGTAGAGAAGAAGCGTGAGGAAGCAAAAGGCATTGGTCGTGCGGATTCTGCATAGGATTTTGTGCATGGGAGGCAAACCAAAGGAAGAAGACCCTCACATGCTACGCACGTGAGGAGGAGGGGGCTCATGCATCACGTGCCTTACACGTAAGGAGAGGTGAAGGAGAAAATGCCACATGGTAGGTAAAATAAACAAAATAAACAAATAAAATAAAAAGAAAATAAATCAAATAAAAGGGGTGACACGTAACGGCTCCAAGAGTTGCCACATGTCGCTCCCAAAAAATCAAGAATTAAATTTAAAGAAAAATAAAAAAGAAATAACAAAAGGGGTCAAAAAAAGTAATCAACATGAAAGTTGCTCATCTTTACAAGATCTACAACTTCTTGAAGGGTCAAAAATAAAAATAAATCATATGTACAAAAAGTTTTTTGGTTGGTATCTTATAGGTATAAAATCGTATTTTGGAGTTTTGTATTTTTTTATCAATTTTAAATAAGATAAAATTCGAAAAAATAATATAAAATTATAGATAAATATTTGCACATTGATCTATTTTTTGGGATTTGTATTAATTATGAAAATGAAGAAATAAATTATAATACAAGAAAGGGGACTGTTGTACAGATAGTCGGTGAGGACTCATACTCAGCCAGTTTCTTTGATTTCAGTTCATTTTGGAATTGGATTTTTGTCCATTTTAATAAAACATTTATCAAATAAAGTCAATGAAAGATAAATAGAATAAAAAGAGTTAATTACGTACATAAAATAATAGGTCAAAGACAGGTAAAATACATAATGTACAAAAGAGGCCCAAACCCCAATTTTCACATATGAGCTCCAGTTTTTATAAAATTGGTCTTATTTTGAAGGTATTTGAATGTATATTACATTAAAAGTAAAATTGGACACTGTATGAGGAATATATACACGTTTCAGTCTAACTTTTCTGATATTAAGGTTTTTTCTCACAAAAACATTATTTGAGTTAGCATTTTTTTGTTTTTTTCATGTAATATTGTTAGTAATATGTACACAATGGAGTTAGTTTGAATTTAATCAGAGTTAACAAGAATTAGTTAAAAATTCATGAAGTTAGGTGTGAATGTGAAGATGATTATGAATGCAATTATGAGTGCTAAAATGCAGATATTAATTCTGAGTGCATAATTGGTAAAAATGCTTAATAATTGATGCAATTCAGCTAATTACTCGGGAACGAAGCTCTTTTTTCATCTTTTAGTGTGATAAGTCACATATTCATCAGTAGGTTATAAGTTACAACTACTACTGGCCACACAAAATACAATGGGAATATGTTCTTAAATGTATTAAACCCATTGGTTGCAAGACCTAAGCAAATATTTTATGCATCCGCTACAATATTTGGAAAATTGTTATCGAACGATTTTCACTCTGGTGAATCAATAGGATGTTGCATAAGTCCATTCTTGGAAGCATTTTTTTGATGTTGTAATCCATTTAGATGTTCTACTTGACATGAGTAGTCTTTGCAACTTTAAAATCAATGGGAAGTAACGCAACACGTTACTTGGTATCAGCTTTGCACATGAACCATCAAACTTTTCATGATTGTATCTAGAGGCACCACAATGGGCACATGTGTCCAAGTTCTTTAAAACGTCCCTATGAAGAATGTAGTCATTTGGACAAGCATCATTTTTTTTTGGAAATTGGTCCTAGTTTCTGAAAATCTTTCTTTGCATCATGCCAACTTTTGGGGAATCCATCCTATGTCTATAATAATTCTCTAATTGGACTGTGGACATCATCCCTGTAAACTGTTGTCACTTTATGTCTCACTTTTATCTTGAATAACTCTAAAAGGAACTTAAATCTTGGCATATTATTTCCAGACACTATTGGTTCTTCTACATCCTTTAAAAAATTTAAGAAATGACTACTATCTTCAATTAAATCAACATTAGGATGACGATCAAGGACATCTGCTTGATGTCAGGTTTTTTGGATGCTTACTCCTTTCAAACTAAATTTTTGTATCCATCAAAGCTGAGGTCTCCACAATTTTCTCACAATGAACTGTCCAATTGATATAGAAATCACAACACCCATTAATAATAACATACTCAAATACATCTTTCCTCTCATGCAGGCATCCATTCAAGCACTTCTTGCAAGGATAAGGGATTTTGTCATAGTTTATACCTTCCTGAATTTAAGCACGATCATCATTGAGCACCCACTCTAACCAATTGAGTGCACCTGCCTTTTAACTCAAATAATCCATCCATCACTTCATTATCCATGACTTGTCCATATTAAGACCTTGATAGGGAAGTTGACAGTTTATGAAGAAGTGTCATTATGGCATCAAGACAAAAAGAAGCCCTAAAACCTCTCCTTCATACATCACATGCCTAAAACTATTTCATAAGTTCTGGGAGATGATAAAAGAATTACATTCATTAATGTTATCACTGGAGCCCATCCATTAAGATTCAATCCTAATATAAGATAATCTTTGGTACATGATAGTTTATATCTGAGCAAATTTTGACAGCATAACCATGAACCTCCTTAGTATACTTCATAAATCAATCATGATCACCTCTTAAAATCTGAGCCGACCAAGATTGATTTGGTATGCTAAGGAGGAGAGGAGTTACACCATCTGAATGTGTGATCAAATATAAACTTTTATGCATGTAGCAAAGAACACCTTATATTAGGATTTAAATCTTTATGGACCCACTTAGTTCGAGGCCTCCAGACTAAAGAAGGCCAACATAAATGTACCATCATACAAACACCTCACATCTCATAAGTACATGTTACATATGAGAATTAGAAGATGTCTGTAAAATAGTTAGTCATTTTTGTTGTACGAACATTTACGTATTTTTTCTCATTAATGATTAGGATACTGATCTATGTATCCCTAAATGTGTGCCTAATTAGTGTGACCTAACATTATATTCCACCTACACACATCAAAATCCATGACCATTGGATCGAGATATATCATCCTGAAATGAGTCCAATAGTACTATGAAAAAATAAAAAATGTATAACAATATTGGAAGTGATGAAATCTTCCAACATGTTGCACAAGCCACCTATTATGCAGGGTCACACACTAACCCAGTGTGGATTGGTTGCACAATGTGTGAAATGTTTTATACGATTTTATGTATAGTTAATATTTTAACTTAATTTTAACTACCGATGATTGTCCATTTAATGACCATTATTCTTTCATTGTGGCCTTAAATCCCTAGCTAAATGCATGTATATATCATTAATTTGACAAAATAAGCACCTGACAAATTGTATAAAATACTGTATAAAATATTATATATTTATTAAATTTAATTTCAAAATAAAATAAAGGAAGAAAGGAATAATAAATGAGACACCATAGGTGTTGAATGACTATACACTGAGACCCGCTCATCATGATTACTTGGTTGACGAGGAATAAAGTAGGGGGATATAGGGTAGAGAAATTTATACTCTATGCATGGAAAACCCTAATTTTAAATTCATATATAATGAATTTTTGGATCTATTTTATTATTTATTATTTATACCTCAAATGAATAAACTTTGTACATGAATATTGTAGATAAAAATGCATAGAAAAATATGAAATTTAGTTTACAGAAAAATAATGGACAATATGCACGGGACACATAAAAAAATAAAATAAAAACTTCACATGCCTATATCTTCTCCATATATCAAAATGGACCAAAATTACTTTAATTGTATATAATTTTAATAAGTTGTTTCATGAAGATGATTTCATTTGATTAAGAGCTAAGATGCAAAATATGGGTTTCCGGCCCATATTATGCAATTTACCTGTATATTTTATTCAATATAGTTATTCTTTTAATTTTTCAAATTCTTGTATTTCTTAAAATTGTCAATATTATTTGAAACATATGTACATTATCAAATTAAAATAAAACTATCATAATAAAATCAAAACAAACAATACATTTCAAAACATAGGTAAAATATACTTGTATATACCTATATTGTATATGTATACATAATTAATTAAGTGTGCATCATAACAAAGAAAAATAGAATAAAAATATCTAACTGTGTCTAAAAATAGATCAACAATATATAAAATAACTGTACAAAATAATAAAATACAAAACTCAAATAGAAATAAATACCTAATACAAGTATTTTTACCTGAACTTACATATAAATACTAACTTATAATAAATGACTTCATAAAAATTAATAAAAATATAAATAAAAAACTGCATAAATTTATAAACATTTTTATTTTATAATAAATTTTTTTAATTAATTATATATTATATATTTTACATAACACTTTGTATTACTATTTTCCTGGTTGTCCACATGAACCAACAAGGACCCTCCAACATTTGACTCCAGTCCGACCCCCCTTCTGACTTCTATCTGAAGTCATGAACCACCTATTTTGCCCCATTTTCACGCCTCTGCCATGCCCCTTCTCCCTCAAGCTCTTCCCCCTATACCATTTGGTCTTCCATGATTATTGCCAAACCATGTCCATCCACCTTCCCATCCTCGATTGCATATAATCTCCCATCGAAACTCCCCAGTCACATGTGCATAAAATCACCCCCTCCTTGCCATTTTTGTGTTGATTCCCTTTTTATCCAGACTTAGCCCCTCAAACCACATCTGTGATGTTGTTTATTGTGACCGGAGATGCTCGCAATTGCCCGTAGCAAGTAGGAACGACGTAGAAGGAGTTCCCAGCCATCGCCAGAGCTCCGCTCCAAGAAGTTCCATCTCCTTGGCCTACGGCTAAGTTGTGGTCCTTTTCATTGATTTTTTGGTAGTTTTATTTTTATCTCTTGAATTTTTCATTTTTTTATGTTTTATTCCCTGTTTTAGTGTAGATCTAGGCTGATCTTAGGTTGTCAGGGCTCTCGAGCTCCCGCTATCATGCCTCACCGTGCCTCCATGTTTCGACCACCTCCATCCACTCCATTACCTTCCCCTTCATGTTCTACATCATCTACTCCATTCCAACCACCCATATCTTCTTTATATTTCGAAATCAGGGTCTCATCCACCCAACTACATCGGACCTCTCTACCCGCTCCATCCCGCTTTGATTCCATGCCGACTTGGGTCAAGCCAATTATCCCTTGACCCATGGATTTCTCTGTGCAGGTCTCGATTTTAACGGAGCCCTTTAAGGGATGATTGAACTAGGAGAGGAGCCTCAGGTCTTTAACCAAATGATCGAGCTCCAAGGCACGATTAGTGGGCCCCAGACACTTCTAAAGGCCTAGAGAGGTGTTGAATGCCTACAGGAATGAGGGGAACTGATCAACAATGCTCCATGTGTTGGGAGATTCATGAGTTATCAGAAACAAGATCGCCTAAGGAGAGTTCTTCACCATTTCTTCTAGGGCTATGGGACATCGTTCGATCAAGAACCGAACCCCAAATGTAGCAGCTGACATCCGATCACCTCAAGCCTTAATCTCATCTAAGATCTAATCACAAAAGTCAGAAGTGAAATGGTCGCAGTGCATCCTAGTCGTACAAACATTTAAATGGATATGCATCAGTCATTGGATAGTTCAAGTGGGTGTATATTTCACTTGTAACCCCATGTTTTTTATATTAGTAATTAATCTTTTAACTTCTAAGTGTAGTTATAAATATTTGTAAAATTTGCGTAAGAGACCCTCAGACTTTTTTGATATACTTTTTAGGTCCTTGCTAGCGCAGCTCACGTGGTCCACACGTGAGCTCGGCATTTTGCATATGCACCCACGTAGTTTTTATAATTACTCTTTAATATCAAACTTTGAATTTTAGTTCAAAATTTTTAGGGAATTTATGCATAAGCCATTTAGTTTATTTTATTTGCAAAAATACCCATGCCTGTCTGATTTAATTTTAGATATCTATTTCCTTAAATTAAAATTAGCTCCTAGAAATCTCAAGAAATAAGTGTTTGTGCATGATAGGTCGTTGATTCCCATTATTATTTTTATTTGCCATTTTGCATGAAATTACTATTTATGAAAAATAAAAAATCTATTCTATTATTCATTTGAATTCAAAAAAACTATAAAGACTTATTTAAAAATTCCAAGAAAAATTACCTTGTGTTTATTATAGTTTTTTTATAACTCCATACAGAAAATCACAATTAAAAGAAGGGATATTTACACCCATAAACCTGAGTAATATCATAATTACCCCAGGTACCCTCGATAATCACGAATTACATGAGAACCCCCAAATATTACTCTGTTTCACACCCATAACCTTCTGTTAGTTTCAACCGTTAATCTTAACCAAACCATCGAGTTAATCTAACCTAGCACCAATCCAACGGTTAAAAATAAATCAAACTGGCAGGTCCCCCTCCACCTCCAACTAGCTCCCCTTCCTCATCCAGGAACCCAACCCGTGCTGACCAGGTCTTCTTCCTCGGCAAGCGACTCTCAGATCGAATCTTGCAGGCGTCCGAGGCGGCATGAGGGGAGGGTCCACGTGATGGAGGGGCTTGCTGCGGTGGTGTCTTTTGCCGAGCAGGCGGGGGCTCGATTGGGTTGGGAGCCGCGGGGGGGCTGTGCAGGTCAGGGATTTGCGAGGGGTGAAGCTGTGGGTCGGCCGTGGGTTGGGAGCTGCGGGGGGGGCTGTGCAGGCAGGGAGCTGCGAGGGGTGAAGCTGTGGCTGTGCGGGGCGGCGGTGAGGGGGGGAAGCGAAAGCTATGAAGTCGCACAGGGGGGGATTGGGTTGCGCGGAGGGGAGGCGTCCGGGGGGGATGGGTTGCGCGCGGGGTGTGCGGACCGTAACCTACAGGACGGGGAGACCTTCCGGGCGGGGGGCTGCGCAGGCAGGGAGGGAGGGTGGGGCACGACGTGGGGCAGGGAGGGGCGCGGAAGGGGGCGGTGGGGTGTGCACGAGGCAGACGAGCTGGTGGCAGGGCCACCGGCAGGTAGGGGGAGGGTCTCCACGTGGGGTTGCAGCCGGAGGAGGGGTGGCGGTGGGTTGGGCGACCGACAGGCGGGGGGAGACGGTGCGGCCAGCGGGCGAGGGGAAACGGGACGGCCGACGGGCTGGGGGAAGGGGAGAGGACGAAGAGGGAAGGAAGAGGAAGAGAATGTTCTTATTTGTAAATAATTGAAAGTCAAAGGGTACAAAATATAAAATACGTGACGGATACCATCATTGTTAACGGAAAATTGGATGAAGCTTAACACGGGGTTATGAGTGTAACAGTTAAGCATTACTCAAGGTCTTGGATGTAATTCGTGATTATCGAGGATACCTGGGGTAATTACGATATTACTCAGGGTTATGGGTGTAAATATCCCTTAAAAGAAACTCCAAAAATTAGAAGTCTTGCTAACCCTAAAATATTATAAAATATATTTGAAAAACTCAAAAATATAAGTTTTTAATATATATATATAATAGTATCGATGTATTAAACTTTATTTGGAGAAATGTTTTACCTCTTTGCTATTTTTAAGTCTCAAATCAATTCAGTCTATTTTAAAAGTCCGTGACTTTATATATTTTAGATAGTAAAAATACCTAAAATTAGCAAAAATACCCATAAAATCACAAAAACTAAAAAAACTAAAAAAACATAATAAAATATTTATTTAGAAAATTTGGACTACATATATCTATAATTATATTTTTGCACCCTATTTTATATAATATACCTATAAATATCTATAAATAGTTAATACTAGTATAAATTATTATAAATATCCAAATATACTTTTTCTCCCTTAAAAAAGGGTTGTTCTTTAGGTATTTTTCTAATCTTGTTATATTTACTATATATTTTATATTTTTAATTCATTATCTTTATATATTACATATATATTGATATATATACCTATGTTTTATATTAAAAAGAAAAGTAAATTAAAAATTGGAAAGTTAAAATAAAAAAGCTCACAAAACATTAATTACCTAACTAATTAAGTCAATAATATAGAACCTTACCTATATTAATTATTCATTATTCAATTATAATTAATATATCTATTAATTCATCATTTCTTTTGTTATAGAAAAAAGATTAAATTTAGATTTCTTAAGACATTCAATGTCCGTAAAAATTAGTTATTTTTATGCATTATATATTATTTCTTGGTAACTTCCTTCGTTAAATATTTTTGTTAGATTCTCATAGTAATTTGTAATAATAAATAGACTTATAAAATAAAATCTTTAAAACTATGTTATTCTTTATACAAATAACTTATACAAACTTTAAAACACAAGTTAACATTTCAAATTTGAATAAAATGAATCACATTTGAATATTTGAAAATCGAAATGAAATGAGTCTGAACTCAAGCTTGCACATTCGTTTAAAATTCTATTCAAGTTTGGGTTAGAAAATTTCAAAATGAATCAAATATGAATCCTAGTCGATTCGAAGGTTTTCAGTTCAATTAACACCCCTAAAACAAAGAGTGGTGGACTTCTATTTGATATATTTGGAATTATCCATTTTCAGTTGTTGTCAACAGGGCTAATCGGTCTCGGATCCAACAAGTTGTCAATATCAATTTTCCCCAATAATGATTTGAGGATCGAAGGGACCTATGCTTATTGTATGAAGTTGAAACTATCCCATGGAAAAGGCGATGAGACCTAACATAAAAATAAGTTTAATACTTTGCATCACAATAATACAGAAAACAGTAGAAAAAATTTGTAGTTTCTAAGTGATCATCGCATGAAAGCAAGTTTTAGCATAACAAAACTTATGCCAAGAGAAATCATAACTCAAGAAAACAATTTCCAAACAAGGTTTCTTATATTCTAATGAATATTAGGAAGAGATCAGAGTTGCCTCTTGAAACATGCAACTCTAAAAAAAGAGACCTCCTAAGTGGTGTCTGATCTGAGGACTCTACTCTCGCAGGCACAATGATGAGTTGTGTAGCTTCACATGAAATTTGATATCTACTTGTTCTTTAAGTTTTCCACACAAGGTGAGATAAATATGATCTCAAGCTCCGGATTTCATCTCATGAAATTGATTCCTCTTGTATGTACACAAAACACAATGACAAAGACAATCTTCTTTGTCACAGGGTCATGCTTATGAAGAGAAGATGAAGGCTTGATGGTGGACGTATACGGATGTAGAGAGAGAAGGTTGATGTGTATTTGGGAGTCTTCAACTCTCAAGAATTCTCTCTCAATGATCAAGACAACTCAGGCTCTTAAAAGTCACAGGCAATTCATGTGTGGGAAGAGAGAGGTGTGCCCTGTCTTTCATGCACAAGGGTGGACGAACAAGAAGTCCTAATCCTTGATTGGCCATCCACCTTGAGAGACCTTAGAAGATCAATCAAGGGCTAGGATCATATCCCTGCCCTATTATGATTGAGAGGCAATTTCCCTTCCAATTATCATGAAGAATAGACAACAAAAATAAAACAAAAAATAGGAAAGTCCTGATCAAATCAGGACTAATGGTGGAGGACAAAGCGTCTCAATATTGGAATTCCACTATGTCCTAATTGATGTCCAAATTATTATCCTAATTGATGTAATAATTGTGTTGGTTATTGCATTATCTTTATGACAATTCAATTATCATAATTGGAAAAATTATGAGAGTCATCTCATAATTTATGAATCATTATTCATAAAACAATGTCAATCCAATTTACATTTAGCTTTTGATGTGAATCACATTCAAATTTGTGCCTTGAAATAACATATATATGAATCATATTCACATATGGGTAAAAGGGATACCCATATGGGAGCTAACTTGTCTCCCCTGCTCCCATTTCACCCCCTATTTCTTATTTTTTTTAAATAAATCGGTGATTTTTCATAATTATATCCATATATTATGTCATTCGAGATTCCTTTTAGACAGAGACTACTGCATCCTCCATCCAAATATTCATTTTTAATGATCACAAAATTGTTGATATCGACCTGTCTAGATAGAGGCCGTAGGAGTCTCTATTTTACACGAAACATGAATGACATAATATAGGGATATAGTTACGAAAATCCATGGAAGCATTTAAAAAATAACTAAAAGGGGAAAATGGGACAGAGGGAACAAAGTTTGCTCCCCCTAGGGGCATCCCCATTTTACCCTTCACACAAACACGCATACATATATAAACATATATATATATATGTTTATTATTATATATAAATATCCATTTTAATTAAATATATATTGTATGGATCATATGAACAAAACCATGGATATGCACATATCCAAGTGAATAACAATTATTATTAAATCATTGATATCATCAAGTATGAGTCCTACTCCAATTAAGACTTGTGAGAACAAATATCAGTAACTTGGATATAATGTCGATGAGATCATATATCCACGTATGGTGCCTTGAAACTTGGATAACTATCCAATTTTAGGATTTATGCCACTTTTATTTAAACATAATACAGTCTATCTTCGAGCTTGAGCTGAAGCGATTCACACTCTATATGAGCTCCACGAAATGTATTAAACTCTCCATGAGCTCAAAAATTTATCTAAGTATGAATCAAAAAATGATAAAAGTATATGATTAATATTGTCGCCAAATTATTAAATGAGAAATCTATTTACATCTTGAAGAATAATATAAACTAGAGTTTTTACTTCGGGCATATCAAAGTTTTCCAGTATTAAGGATGAATGATTCATGGGAATACTTTGTGTTAAGCCTATCCTTATACATCATCGACCATGACAACTCCATTCCATGGGAATGGTGAAATCTGATGGATTTTAGTGACTCCACTTCTTGGTTTACCGATACAATAACTAATTACATAAAGTTTATTTCATTTGATTCCAATTTCCAATTTCAATTTCAATATCCAAATGTTGGAAAGAAGAATGATTTGGATAATGATTAAAAATAGAGTTGGAAACTAATCCGAACTTCCAATCATATGCTGACGATAAGAAGTCAACCTTATGGTTCGTATTCTTGTTGTATGGTAGTGCTCTATGAGCCAAGTGTAGCACAAAATAGGACACTATGATTGTTTGGATAATGTAATCATTGGCTGAATAAGCTTATGACAACTACATTGGATGTAGTTAATGTTCACTTGGGGTATACAAGTTTGTAATAGAGCTTGGCATAGTTATCAGTGGTAGAGTGACAAATCATCTTACCTGACTATTTGACAAAATAGTCAATGATTAGCAGAATAAATATGTTATTGAGAGTGTACATGAATGGCTCTAAGGGCTAGTGGGAGACTATTGGACTTGTAAGCCCTTGATGACCCATTAATGATGTGAATGTACTTCAAATCTATGATATTCAATAAAGATCAATAGTCCGAGAAAGAGATGGTAGTCTTCCTCTAAATATTCATTTCCGACCGAGTTCTTGATGAAGGTCCTCTACATAAGAATAGAGATTCGGAAGTGTCAGAATAGTCAAGTCAAAGAGTTTACTTGAGGTCGAGATAAACTAAGGACCTGAATCGCAACTATCGTGATCAGACACACATCCTTTGACATGAGACAGATATGCATATATATTCATGAGTATGCACATTTGACATACCAATAGGTTGATGACCTAACCTAGGTCCATATACCTACGAGTTGATATGCATGGAAGACATATGATAAGTATGATCTCTCAAAGGAATCATGCATGTTCATTGTTGATGAGTCGGATATAGCTCACTCATGAGATAATTTGGGGTCATAATGAATTCTATGCATGGTCTTTTTTTATGAAATAAGAAATGAAATCAAAATAATAATATATTCTTTGGAAAGTATATGATTAATATTATCGCTCAAATGTCAAATGAGAAATCTATTGATTCATTCTGAACAGGATAATAAAACTAGGTCTTAAACTTTGAGTATATCAAAGCCCTTCTAGTGTGAAGGATGAGTGTGTGATGGGAATACTTAGGGTTAAATCTATCATAATAGATCATCTAACATGACATTCCCATTCCAATGGAGTGATGAAATATGATGGATTTTAGTGGCTCCATTTATTTAGATGATTTGAGATTTAATTTGTTAAATCACAATTCATTTGAATCCAATTTCCATTCCAATTCCAATTTCAATGTTCAAATGTTAGAAACAGAAATGGTCATGGAAATCGAAATATGCATGCTCGCTAAGCTCATTTCTAAACTCCAAAAAGTTTAGACTATGATTAGAAATGGTCAAGGAAACTATGTTCATCTCACCAATACTTTCTCGAGCTCACATAGAGTGGCTTGCATTTTGTTGAGCTCACTTAGAGTGTGAGGTGTTCCATTCGAGATGAATTGATAAGAGTGTATCAATTTCAAGCTAAAATAGTATAAATCTTGAAATTGAATTAATATCCAAATTTCAAGCCACTATGCAAAGATATTATGATCTCTTTGACATTATTTTCAAGTATTTGCTTTTGTATCTCATGAGTCCTGATTGGATTAGGGCTCATACCATTTGATGTCATTAAAAGACATTTAGATTTGTATAATTAATATGTATGTAATCATGATTCATATAATTTTCAGTGCATAAATGTGATTCATACATTATATAATTATTTGAGTTTATGAATATGATTCATAGGCTATGAGGATTTTTCTCATAAAATTACCAATTTTGGTAATTGGATGTTATAATCAATAAAGAAGCAACAACCTCCTATTTATGGAAAGAAGGGTGTGTATGTTGGGAGAGAGACACTTGCTCTCTCTGTGAGAGTCCTAATTGGATTAGGTTCTCAAGTTATTTCTTAATTTATTAATTAATTTTAATTTATAATTAATAAGATAATATTTCTTTGTGAGCAAGGAATTAATCATATTTTTTGATCCATGATCCAAGGGGCATTATTGGACACGCCTCCTTAAAGAAGAAACTCTTAATAGACATGTACAATGAGTATAAAAGAGAGGGAATGCCCCTCTCTTTAACTACTAAATTAATTAGATGCTTTGTACCTTGGAAATTATATGCCTTTTAGAAGAAGAGTCTTGAGAATATCCATCTCTCATATGCCTCTTCCTGAAGCACTATTCGTGAAGATGACACCCATGTTTGTCGGAAGCAACATGGTTCATCTCCATACCCATGAGAGAGACATTGCAAAGAAAACTTTATTTGAGAGGTTTCTTTTGCTAGAAACCCATACTTCAAGAGGTAACCTTGACCTGACAGAGTCAGAGGTAGGGGAGGGCAGTTATCTTGTAGGTCAACAGTCCAAGGGCCTGATCGATCCATGTGGACCAATCAAGAAAAGATATATATAAAATATTTGTTAATTCAATAATAAATGGTAAATGAATTTATTAATTAAAACTCAAAATATAATAAAAATTTGATATTTTTTCAAATATTTTAAGGATATTTTTATTTATTTTTACATTATTGTTTATTATGTGCTAATTTTTACAAGTATAGTATTTACCTATATTTTAAGTATGTTATTTGTATTTTGTATTTTAATTTTATTATCAAATGCACATATTTTATATAATTATATGATATTTATTACATATTTTTATATTTTTATTGTATTTTTCTATTTTTATGTATCTACTTAAATAAATATAGGTATCTACATTTTTGGTATAGTGTAACATATATTTTAAGACATTATTTATTTTAATGAACTTTTAATGGATTTATTTATGTTTATATTTTTATAGTTTTTAAATAATATTTACAATTATTTAAAAATATAAGAGTAGTAAAATAGAATGAATAAATTATGTGAATAAAATATAGTGGTATACAATGAGACACTAGAAACCTGGCTTTTGTACTTAACTCCATTTTTATTGAAACCACTTCATTAGATATATAATTTAATTTAGAATACAATGGAGGTGATTTTAATGAATTTTGAGTTCATGTGGAGAAGATATTGACCTCCGAAGTTTGATTCATTGTTTTTTCATATAGGTGTCCTGAATGCATAGTGTATTATTTTTATGTGCAATTATTTTTCAAATTTTTGTGTATTTTAATTTACAAGTTTCATGTTGATCATTTTATTATTTGTGTTGTATAAAATGTACATTAAAATCAAGGAAAAATAGCTATTTTAAAGAACAAAAAGTAAGGGTTCTATATGCATTGTAGACCTTATCTCCCCCTACTTTATTTCTTGTCAACCTAGTCAATATTGTCTTGGTCTCGGGGTTTAGGTTCATTGAGTATATTTGATACTTCATTTATTTTTCTTTTCTTTATTCTTTTATTTTTTATTTAAATACAAGTATTTGTACAGTTTTTATAGATAAATAATGGATTTTCATTATCACAATTTATCTATATTTACATGTGTTTTGATAAGGATTTAAATGCAAAATGGAAGAATAAAGGTAGATGAATGGATATTCATCATCTCCAGTAAAGGAGAAGCGGTTAAACCTAGACGACAACCATCTGTAAACTGCACCTCCATATCTTCAAATACATCTCCACTACCCCAACACCAGTCGTCCACCATTTTACATGCGGCGGTCCAACCATTCCCCAACAATAAAGGAGTTAGGAGATGATGTACAATGACAACCAATCATGCATGTGATAACCCAAGCCTTCAGCCATGCTACAACACATCATGGCGGTTGTTCAAGTTCCCTGGGGTAGCTGTTTAGGTCATGCGACGACCCGAGCCCATCGCTCAGTCTAAACCACATGCCCTCCAGCTGTCGGTAATATTCTTCAAACATCCATGTAATTAGGTCATTTATTTCTTCTGCTTCCTTTAATTTTTCCCACATTGCACACACATCATCTCTCAAGCTAGACCACACCTCATCTTTATCGGAGGTTCTTGACCTTCGTGGGAGGTTCCAATTGCCACCTCCCTTCTTACATGCATATGATCACCTCAACCCCTTTTTTCAAGCTACCTAGAGGAGAATCCATTAGGGTCCTGACCTTCTCCACTCCCTGGCCCTCCATCTCTCTCACGAATCGCGTACACACAATACATTTAAGTATAGCTAACCCATTTTACATGCCCTTTTCTTCAATGGTCAGAGCTCTAAGTCTCACTCCATTTTAGAGCACGATGTGCAGTGAGCCACCGTGGTTTTGTTTTTCAAATCTTAAATGACTCTTCATCGACGATACTACATCTCCGTCATCTGTCGACGAAGATGGTTGGAGCATCGATGCAACAACATATCACGGGAGGAGCAATTGTGTGCTCGTTGGAGCTCCGAGGGATGGCAGTCACACGTAGTGGAGATGAGGATGCCTAGAAGAGCATTTATTGCATGATTCTCTAGAATAGATGGTTTGGTTGAGCCTCAAGCCTTTGTCTCCTAGCCTTTAGCCCTAGTGGAATCGTAGTCCTAAAGCATTGAGTTCTGCCACATGGTCCTGAACCCTACAGACAACTAAATCGAGCATCGAGCCTCATGGTGTTTGCATCACACTTGAGGCCTTGTAAAAAAATTAGCTGAAGTATGTGATTTCTTCAAAATGGCAAACAAGTCCTAGCGACATGTGCATTACGCACGCCTATGATTAACTTACATGCATACCCTACCGACTTTTTATATTTACATATAGATCCCTGTACTCATTGGACTATTTTATTTAAGACTTTGCAGCTTATTTAAATTGAAAATAGAACCCAGCTTGGATTGTTTTTTATATATTCTCTATATGTTTTTCTTGCATATATGCCCCTGAAATGTTTGTTTAATATTTGATCATGCAAACTCAATTTGAGTTGATTGCAGTGGCATTTTGAAGCTTATTTAAATCTCTACATGATGGCATAGATTAATCTCTGGTATGATGTATAGATATGTATTGAACTAATTAGATATATATTGCATTCATATCTTTGATATAAATGCTATTTATATAACTTTGATCAACTTTATGCATCAATTGAACCTTGAATTTAATTATATATGTATTGCTATGTTACTTATTAATTTAGGGACATGTTTATGTATGAAAATATGTATGTTGGTATTTTATCTAATTATGTGTCATTCTGTCTTTAATTAACATGCATGAAAACAAAGTAAAAATGCATTTTTTTCATGAGTAATGTCTTGCATCATTTTTTTATGTCATTTGACCTAGATAACACGTTTATCTCTTAACATGTGTATTAGGACTTTATTAGTCGCATCGAGAGTAAGTGTCCCTGAGTTCAAACAAGGAATTATCCATGTTAAAAATATTTAATTGAGCCAATCCTTCCAGAGATCTTTGCTCAGTTCTGACTGACTCACATCTGGTCGTTCTACAACTACATCTAATTGACGGCTTTTTCGAGGCTCGTCAACCATCACTGTTTCAATTCTAGAAAACACAATCAGTACAAATTGTACTGAGGGCTTTTGTCAATCTTTTGACCATATATTATACTATATAATAACTACTCAAAAAAATTAGGTATTTAAAATTTTTTTAATTTCCACAAAGTTCTAATATAATAACTAGAAAATTAATGGAATCAATCTAGTCAACTCACAATTTCTAATTGATTAAAAACCAATTATGTGACAAATCAACAAAGGAAATATGAAATAAATAGACATTTTACTTTATTGTTTACATCCAAGCAGTGACCTCAGATTAAAATTCGCAAGACACGACTTCCATGCTTCAAATTAGAAAGCGTTATATAATTTGGACTTAAAATAAGTTGTGACCCTAAATATTTTCAAAATATTATGTCCTAATCCTGATGTGAATATATCATATACATTTTCCTATAATTTGGATCCCAAAATAATAGAAATAAGTCATTAAAAAATCGAGTCCTCTTCCAAAATTTCTCGACATCGCACGGTCGAAATAATCCATTCATTGGAGACTTGGCTAATAATCTATTAACTAGTATTTTATTATGTTATATGACTAAAAAATAATTAGAAAAAATCAATATTTTCTAGCGACGATCTATAATTGAAATCGGAGTGCTATCGTTTACGACATCCGAATCTTATCTTGAATGCCACCAAGAATTGATGTGTCTTTTGGGCGAGTCAAAACCTTATAGGAATCATATATATATATATATATATATATATATATATATATATATATATATATATATCAAAAACATGTTTTAAATTGGGGAAAATAATAGAAATATTGTATTTTACTGAATCATTCGAAACATTAAAAATGTCATAAAAATAATGTACTCGATGATCGGCATAATGTGGGTCGATTATTCATCAGACTTGGATGCAATCTAAATACTATAAAAATAAGCTCCAATAACAATTAAAGGAAATTTAATACTTTATACCTAATGAATCTCCATTTCATCATCTTTATTCTATCATTTTGTCCTTAAAACCCCTAGTAAATGCATGTAAATACCTCAAATTTAGGCAATTTAACACTCTCACTTTGTTGTGTAAATACTTTATAAAATAATGTTTTTAATGTATAAATTATAGAATAAATAAAAGAAAACAAAAAAGAATAATATATCAAAGATATTTTATGACCCTAAATCCTGAGATTTAGCCATTTCGATGACTAGGATGACAAGGAATAAAGTTGGATGAGATAAGGGCCCGTAATCCATAAAAATCTCTATCATTTATTCATTTATTACTCATTTTTGTGACCTACTTTATTTTTCACTTTTTATACCTACAATATGGAAACTTTGTACATGAAACTTGTAGATAATAAAATATAGAAAAATACAAAATTGATTTCATACAAAAATAATGTAGAGAATTAAAGTTATAATGTGAATAAGATTCCAAAATTCTAACTTCCTAGACCCATATCTCTCAAATAAAATCTAAATATATCAAAATAACCTTTAATTATATATAACTTTTAATAAGATATTTAATGAAGGTGATTTCATTTTTTTGGAGTTAAGGTGTGAAAATTAGGTTTTGGACCCCTATTGTATAGAATACCTGATTAAAAAAATCATTTTATTTATTCTTTATTATTTTTATAATTTTATATTTTATAATTTTGTAAGTATTATTTATAATATGTGTACACATTAAAACTATAATAAATCAATAAATAAAACATTAAAATAAAATACATATATAAAACATATAGATGAAATACCTATATCTATACCTATATATTAAATAAATCTATTTATTTATGTATATATATTAAATCAGAAAAGTATGATGAAAATATATTTCAATATCTAAAATTAAATTATGAATATTTAAAATAATAAAATCAAATATATAAAATAAAAAAATATCTAAAACATAGATAAATATACATATAAATTAACCCTAAGAAGTACCATGTAATTATATAACCCTAAAAAATAAATAAAAAACATTATAAAATATTTTATAAAAAAAATAAACATTTTTATTTTATAACTTAAAATTAATAAAAAAAATTTAAAAATTATTTTAGAGTTTATAAATAATTAAAGAAAGGTTTTTCCTAGTTGGTCCACGTGGACCAACCAGGGTGTGTCAAGAAATGACTCGTAGTCAACTCTCTCACCCGCACCCGCATCCCATCAGAACCTCGTTCGACCCATTCTTCCTCGATTTTTTTGCTGCTCAAATCTTTCATCCTCTCACCTTGCTTCCTTAACAACTTTTGCTCCTCGATCAATGGACTTACTCGCGGGAATGATTCCTTGGCTAATGGGCCACTGAATCGTTGCCACCACTTCCATCTTTGGAGGCAGTCGTCCACCTTGTACAAAAACCACCTGCGACCTTCTCTCCCTTTTTTGAACCACTTTTGACCAACCTTGGCTATTTATTTGAAACTCTAGATCGACGCCCATGACAAGGGCGTCTCTAGCTACCTCGAGAAAGGTCAGGTGAGGGTGAAGGAGGCTTGCACAACCATCTTCGCAGAGCACTGCCATCGAGGTTCTTCTTCCTGGTCATGCCGGTGAAGAACAAACTTTCCTTGCATTTCTTAGCTTAGTAGTAGCCATATTTTTTTTTGCTTTTCGTCTCCCTATTTAGCCACCTAATCGCATCTTCATAGTTGCCGGAGCTAGCCTCCAGCAATCCTCTCCACTAAGCCATGCCGGTTCCACCACCTCCCTACCACTGAAAAAGCCTTCCCCTTCGCTTCTACTACACCCTGATACCTTCCACTCAACATGCTCCCTCCAGGAGCAGGATCTCGGCTGTTCCACCACAGCCACCATCGTCGGAGTAGCTCCGCCCATCTCCCTATGCTTCCATTCACCCAGTTGCAGGGTCGAGGAAGTTTGTCCTTGACCTTTTAACTCTTTTTTATAGGTCGTGGAACTTCACTCCTTGCTAGATTAGTAGCATGTCGGAGATTCCCGGAGCGTCGCAGTTCCACCAACCTTGTGCGAGTACTACGACCATCGTTGGAGTATTTTGAGTCATCTAGTAGAAATAAGACACCGTCAAGAGCAATCAGGCTGGTTTGCATCTCCAAGACATGACAGAGGAGGGAGTTGTAGCTGGAGGAAGCTCGTATTGCCGAAGCTACCTTCCTATTCTTCATCGGATCGAAGGCCTGCTCCAGATTACACCATCGACATTGGATCGAGCACACTCTTCACTATCAGATCATCCCCTGCATTCTAATCTTGGCCATCCAATGCCAACCAATATTGGGTATCAGAAGCACGCTACGTGGCAAGTGACAACCTATCAGCCGATGGATCTATGCCTCGTTTAGTATTTTGCATCTTTAGCCCCGACCAGTTTTGTATTTAATATTTAGACTTTAAACTTTCATTAGTCATTCAAAATTTTTTGTAATATTTGCATCATAGCCCCCAAATTTCTCGTATTTACATCTAGGTTCTCAACCACGTCACCTCACATGCTTGTGCATGTAAGGTGGGGGCATTTTGCAGAGGACCCCTCGTGAGTTTGGATATCTGTATATGGTCCGTTAATTTTTAATTTATGTTATATATTTTGGAAAATTTGCTGGAAGGCCCCTAGACTTATTTTTATATACAGAAATACCCTTACTAGTAATGTAGTTCCTTTAAGTGCATGACTTAACATAGATTCACACTTTATTTTTCCATTTCATTTTATGCACTTTCATTATATATTGAAAATAAAAAATAGCCTAATTTTTCCATGTTTACAGTAGGAAAAACATAAAAAAGTATAAAATCCATTGAAAGTTTTCAAAAATTTTATTTATTGTAGATATTTAGTTATTTTTCAATTCACAAAATTGAAAAACCTGGAATTTTAAAAGAAAACTCTTAAAAATTAAAAAGACATAAAACCCTTATAAAAATATAAAAATCTCTAAAAATCCCAAAAAATATATTTCCTATTTCTGAATTTTATGTATACTATTATTATTTTACTAAAATTAATTTGGAAAATGCCGGACTTAATTTTCTATTTTTAAATTCCATTTCAATTTTGTCTATTTAATTAAATCCTGATTTAAGGTATTTTTACTTTAAAAATATATAAAAATTATCAAAAACTCTTAAAAATCATAAAAATAGTAAAACAAATATTTAAAACACAAAAATATTTTATTTTATATATTTTGATTATATTTATTATATATATATATATCTATCTATCATAGATTATATTGTATATATACTATATATATATATATCTATATTTTATTTTAAAATAAAAAGAAATATAAAAATGTAAAAAGAATATATAAAATCAGAAAATTAAAAATGAAAATAATAAAATACAAAATACAAAATACAAAATATAAAAATTAAAAACCCACATAAAAGGAATATACATAAAGAATTCACAATCACACTTTTCATTCATTTTCCTAATATATCTAGTTTGCTCCTTGTGATCGACCTCTACATGCTTGCACATATTCATTATAGAGTTATAATAAATTTTAACTCCACGTTTTTTTTACACTACTTGTTCTTTCTTAGTGTGGGTTAATTGTTGATTAATTAAGGTTTTCACTGTATCCCTGCCTTGTGTGAGACATATTTTAACCCACGCAACAATTATTAAATGGCATCGTTGCCAGGGAGCAACTACTCTTAGTTTGGTATTATTTTGATCATGATTTTTTGTCTACATTTTGGTTTATTTATTTCCATATTTATTTGATATTAATTATTTAGTTGTCTAATCACCTCTCTCTTGGTTGACTTTGTTGCAAGGAACGTGGATCAAGGGAGGAGCTCTTCTTGGAGCACTTGCATACCTATGTAAGGTGGCTTAGACCTGGAACCAAAGAGGACTTAGAGGAGTTTTGAAGACAAAATTTTGTGTATTTGTTTAACTATTAATTTGTAATTCAAGTGAGAGAGACTATTATTTGTAATAAACATGACTCTTAGGACACTTCACACTTCACGAGGTCCAGTGCCCAAGGGATTGTTACCTGGAGGCTTCATCATCTTTTTTATGGTTTTCTCACCTTTCTTTTATTTTGTTTCATAGTTTTTTTATGTGATTAAGCCCTAGCTTTAGGACTTTCTTGATGATAGACTGAGGCCAAACACATAATCATATTTTCCTGCTCCTACAGTATTCGTTTGGACTTAGTCAAATTTTGAATTTCTTTTCACCTAGTCTTAGAACCGTGCACCATGAGAGTCCTCCATACAACGCTCGAAAGACCCACTGTGGTGGGCACTTGTTGACACAAGACCATCGAGAATCGAAAATTATTGATATAGAAGCAATTGCGCTATCCCAAAAAATCCCATGACAAACAAATAAATTTTTTTGCTATTTATTAACCTATATAGAGAACATGATCGAACTCAGGGAGGCAATAATTCTTGAGGGTTATTCGATTAATAAAAAAAATCAATCTAAAGAACAAGCAGGAATCTCAAAGGTAAACTATGCTTGGTTTTTGTGGAATTTTTCTCTTTTTATTTTTAATTATTTTTTTATTTCTATTTTTTTCTAATTTTCAAATTTTTAGTGATTTAAATTTTTTATATTTTTTTATTTCAAAAATAAAAAGCAATATTCACAAGATAAGAAATACGTACACCAATAAATTTGTATTTTTAATTATATAAAATATGCTCAGAAAAATCCAGGGAAAATATTTTTGGGTTTTAAATATTTTGAAATATTTTTGGAAATTTTTTTGATTTTTTATATTTGTTGTATTTTTTTCTAAAAATCAAACAATGATAAAAATGAGAAACAATAAACAACCTAGAGTAATTTGTAACTTAAAAATATTTTACGTGGCCAAAACTCCTGGCAATTTTCTTATGATAAAATAGGGACAATTATCTACAAATAGATACCGAAATCATGATTTTTGGATTTTTGTAGAAATATTTATGATTGTTATAAGATTTTTAGTATTTTTCACTTTTTTAGATTTTATAAATGATCTAAGAACAAAAGTTGGACAGATATTAAAAGACACCAAAATATACATGCAGTAAGTTTTTTGTAATTTTAAGGTAATTTTCGAATTTTATGAATTTTCTAATTTCAAGCAGACAAAAAGATGCAGTTTTTTATTTTTTACAAATATCAATTAAAAACAAAATGCGACGAAATTTATAAAAAATAAAGTATAGAACAACATGAATATTCACAAATTTTTACAGAATTTTTAGAGCAAGAAAACATTTATTCCAATGAAAAGATGAACCAATAAATAGTCTAGACAAATAGGGACTAAAATGCAAACAGTCAATGTTTTTGCATGAAATAATAACTAGAAATAATCAGAGGGAAGTTTTAGAAATTTTACCCAATAATAACGTACACATCATGTGCTTGAGGAAGTGGCAGGGTGTAATTTTGGAAATGTCCAAGGGGTAAGTTTGTATTTTTTAATATTATAATTCCCCTCTAGGGTTCTGGCTTCGTTGCAATGGAAAAAGGGGGAGGGCCTCCACCCACGCGACTTGGAGGATCAAGGGACGTAGTCGCCGCGAGCTTTAGGAGGAGAGGCTTGTACACGAGGGCTTGGGAGGAGGGCACGATCGACGCAGAGAAAGATCGCGGTAGGGGCGGAGCGCCTGGGCGGGCGATGATGGCGAGTCGGGCCAACGTGGTTGAGAAGGTGGAAGAAGCGGTTGTGTGAGGTGGCATGAATCTGGAGGAGCGCGATCAGGAGGCTCTCGACGGGCTGATGCCCCCCAGCAGTGGTAGTGGTCGCGAGGGCGGCGCAGGACGGTCGGGTGGAGGATGCCGTGCACGGCCTGGCGGAGGTGCGATACCACGTGCTGGGGCGGCGCTGACGCGGTCGGGTGAAGAACGACGATGTTAGGTGTCGCGGCTTGGCAGGAGCATGGCTGGGACCGTCGTAGACCTGCTGCTTTATTTTTTATTTTTTGTTTTGTTTTTTATATTTGTTTTATTGTAAGAAGAAATAAATACAAGTTCTATATACATATATTTCAAAAATAGGAACTGTACTCAAGCACAACAATAATATTTTTTAAAAAAATAAATTTATTTAATTTTCCTACAAAACAAAGATTAGAGAGAAAACAAAAACCAAAAAAATATTTTTTATTTGTTTTATTTATAGAAAAATTAGGATGCGAGCATGATGACTCGATCCTAAAAATTAAAATGGAATGCATGAGCGATTATCCGGTGAAAAGGAGGAATCGAATCTGGGTCTCCGGCCATCCTGCATGGCTGGAGTTGAGAGATCGTGATAGGTAGAAAAGAACGTGGAGAGATTGAGAAAATGAGATGAAAAACTGAGTCGGTGGAAGACTAAATCGTGAGTGATGATTCTAAGATCTAGATAAACAAATGATGACAAAATAAATAGAGAAAAAGAAAACTAAGGTTAATCTAGATGAAAAATAAGAAGAAAAATGATGGATCTCACTTTTGGAGTGGAAAAGACCTTGATCACCTCGACGAAGGCTGGCGCGCAATCCTCGGACGATTCGGAGGCTAGACACCCTTCTGCGACAAGAAGACTCTTGCAGATCGGGCTCCTCTCACCAAAGATTGATCAAGTTGAAAAGATGGAGAAGGAACCTTATTAATGCATATAATGAGATATAAGTTAAAAAATTTGAAATGAGATAAAGAGATAAGGAAAAAAATGAAATGAGATAGAGATAAAAAGACAAGTGTCAAAAATATTAACAAAAACCAACTAATTTTTTTGTATTTTCATCACTTTATTTATTGGAAAATTAAATGTTATTTTTTTATTTTTTTGTGATAGTTAGTTAAAAAAATTAATTATAAATATATGTTATATATAAATATGACATTATCTATAAGAGTAACTAAGCAAATTAATTTTTTTTAATTAATATTTTTATTTTTTTTATTTTAAATAATTAGAGAAAATATTTACAAATATCTACAAATACAATATGTACCAAATACAAGGGAAAATTGTAGAGGCCACCCCAGAAAACCAACTTTTCAACCGTAACACCAAAAATTATGAAATCACAGCCATTTTAAAGATAATTTAATTTAGAATACAATGGAAGTGAGTTTGGTTCAATTTGAATTCACATGGAGCTGGGATTTATCTTTAAATTATCACTTAGTGGCATTTTTCCAAGTGTGGTGGCTTTTATTCTTTACATGATTTGTTTGTGCAATTATTTTTAGTATTTAGCCCACATTTTTATTTATAGCTTTTATTTTGAAAATAATTTTTTTGAGATCCATTTATGTACAAATAAAATAGTGTAGTATACAAATATACACAACACATATTTTTTTCCGATTTTCTGTTTAAGGACCCTATCTCCCCTTACTTTATTCCTGGCCGATCAGGTCAAGTCCTGACCTTCTTTCGAGGTTCGGGTCAGCCTATATCTACTACATATATAAAATATTCTTTTCTTTCTTTTTTTATTTATTTTAGGTTAAAATAATATACAAATATACAACATTTACACACAGATGCAAGTTAGTAAGAATATGAAGTTAGTATTATGTACGTGTATTTTATAAGGAATTTTAAGCTAAAATAATTGAATAAAGATGATGAATCACAAATTCATCATCCCTCTATACTTTACCTTTTCTAGTCCCTTAGCAAACACTTCTTTGAAAGAATAAGTGAATAGAAGAAAAAAGGAAGGAAAATTAAAGAAGTTAGGACAATATCGAGTATTAAACTTTTCTTCATAAAATTTTAGCTTGGAGCTTTATCAGATCTTTGGATTATTAGTGTGTCGGAATCTTAATGGGAGATGGATTTAAAACCTAACAACTTCTAGGTTCCATAAGACTCCAATTCAGGTCACCTCAACAGTCATGTCAGAACAAGTCTACATACACAAATTCTTGTGACTATGAATCTTTACTTGTACAATGTAAGTGAGATATGGCTCCTGATTTCAAAAGTAGCAAAGAAACATCCTCCCTCAACAAGGTAACTCTAGTTCCCCGGTCTTGCAACTCTTTCCTCGAGGAGCGGGGAAATTCCCTTTTATGTTCAAGTGCAACCAACTCAAGAAGAGGGGATGGAGAAAAGAATGGATGGTAACCAGTGTAGTTGCCTATCCTTGGATGCATGACCAGTGTAGCCAAGTCATCTGTTGCAAGCTAAAAAAATGTCTTTGAAGCTCTTATTGTACTATTGTTTTATCCTTGTATGTACACTCTGGCAGGCATTTTACTTTTCAATCAGGCATGTCCACTTTTGGAGATTATGCATTTTTCCCTACTTTTTTTGATAGTATATACAACGTGCAACATGTACATAAGGAGTTTTCCCTCTTGAGACAATAGACTATCCCTCTTTTGAAGCATTATGCAACCCCACAACTCCTGTCTTTAGACCTCAACATCGCTAGACCAGGTTGAGACGCACTTCCTTCCCTAGAGGAAGACGAGAGGTTCCGCCTAGATGTACTACCCTCGTATGCTACCCCAAGGCAAAAGATTCTGCTTCCTCACTACCTCATCCATGAAGAGCTATGTATAGAGTGCTTTGCCGAGGATACGCCACGGTCTTAAAGAATCATGTGTGTGTTGTTAAATATTCTACTTAGACTACTCAAGATGACATATGAACATAGTCTTATGGACTCAAAGAATTAAGTCACTAGGACTTGAAAAGTTTTAACTCCATTTCTTATAAGGTTCCTTTTAAATAAAGTGGATTAAGGTCCAACTAAGCTCCATTCTTCAATTTTATTCCAGACTTAGTTTAAATGTCAATACTATCCTTAAAAATTGCACATGCAAATGTAAGAAAATATGTACAATGCAAAGAAAGTTTTTTTTGAAAAATGATGCACATGTGAAAAGAACACATTTTTTAAAAAAAATCTAATTTTGAACTTTGTTTGGATTTTTGGAGAAAAAATGCACATGTAAAAGAAAGGTTTCGTTGTTTTTTTTGCAAGTTTTTATAGATTTCCGGTTTAGTAATTTTTAGGTTTTTTTTGTAAGGATCAGGGTTAGTAGATTATATACAAGTATTAAGAAGAGATGTTTTTATTTTTTTTGTGTTTTTTGTTTTGTTTTTTACACACGTGGATAAATAAATATATATATACACATACATATTCCCAAAATTATTATCTTAAAAGTATGAGTTATGTCTAAAGTATATATACAATATATACGTCACCTCCCTATACTTAGCTCGAACTATGTCCTCATAGTGATCAGAGAGCGACAAAGGAAGACATAACTCGTGCTAAGTATAGAAAAGTGAAAATACTCCTATGCTACAACGACTTAAAGAAAAGATAAAAAGAAGAGAAGTTGGTGATCCCCCTATACTTAGGATCAAGTAATCCTAAGTATAGTAGAGCGTACAAAGGGAAAATCGATGAAGAGAACGTATAGACTCAAAAATTTTGAAGACAAGATATGAACAACATCACACCCCCATACTTAGGGTAGAGTATCCCTAAGTATAGGCAACAACAAGAGTGATGAGCAGGACGAATATGAACAACACAAATCCTTCACGTCCCTATACTTTGGATAAGACACATCTTAAGTATAGCATATATGCACATGGAAAAGGGGTGAACGATAAAACATGAGAAGAAAGAGTGAAACAAAAGGATATACAAAAGGTAGTGGATGTACAAAGGTCAAGAAGGTCGAAAGCGGACCTTCTTGCAGAACCCTCCAAGGAATGGATCTGACAAGGTGCAGGTCGATATTGGGATCATCATTGGACACAAATAGATTGGGATAAACCATGATTGTATCCTCAACGGTTTCAGAATGTGCAGGCCTAAACCGGTCGGTGGAAGTAGTACGGTCATGTCCGGCCTAGGAAGTCTCGCAAATATCAAAGTAAAAAGGCTCGAATTCATTATCCGAAAAAGTAAGATCAATTCCAACCTGACGAGCCTCTCTTAGATCATCATCCTCATTAAAAGGTCTGAATTCCTTTATAAAAGCAATCAAATCAAATTTGGCCTTATAAGTCTCTTCTAAATCATGGTGACTAGGAACAAACTCATCAGTGGGAATAGTCAAATCATGTATGTCATGTCTTGTCTCCGAGGCTGCCTTCCGCTCTATGGTTTCTATCGTGTAAATCTCACGGATTTCATCAATGCATCGCCACGTATCAGAAGAGGGAACTCCAAGGTCTATGCTTTCCGAGTCCTCCTCCTTGAATAGGAATTCTCGGGTCTCAGTATCATCCATCATACAACAAAAATCTTTGGTAATATCATCATGGTCAAAGTACTTGGGGTTGGCTAATATATGCACACTCTCATGGGATGCAGGTCTCTGGTCAGTA
This sequence comes from Ottelia alismoides, assembly GCA_037367405.1. Lineage (NCBI taxonomy): Eukaryota > Viridiplantae > Streptophyta > Magnoliopsida > Alismatales > Hydrocharitaceae > Ottelia > Ottelia alismoides. The sequence continues at coordinate 216,951 of JAZKJV010005437.1, forward strand.
ATGGGAGTAGTGATCAACACATCACTTTCTATATCAGAACGGAAGCGAATCTCTCCTGATCCATAATCAAAAACAGCTTCAGCAGAGGCGAGGAAAGGTCTTCCCAGGATGATTTGAGGGTTCTCTATAGAGGTGGAGGTCTCCATGGGCAATACAACAAAATTAAAAATGAATTCCATGCCTTTAATAAGAATGACAACATTTTCTAGAATACCCTTCAACCTCTTAATAGATCCGTCAGCAAATTGAGCTATCATCCTGGTTTTCTTGAGAGGCCAAAGATGAAGAGACTGCAACATAGAGAAGGGCATTATATTGGTTGAAGAATCATCATCCAAGAGAGTGTCATCACAAGAATGGTCGGAGATGAAGCAACTCACAAGAGGTATGGTAGTGTTCCCTTTCTTAAATTGCCGCCGGTGAGAGATGGTGTAGATAGTGGCCATGGTCAAGATGTGACACTCAGATCTTCTCCTTTTCTTTCTCTTCCTGTGTTGAGGAGTAGATAAATCTATCATGTCCTATTGAAGTGGGGCTTTAATTATCTTATGAAGGGTGGACACCACTTTGGGTTCAATCAACATCTTTTTGAATCTTTCAACCTCCTCCATACAGGGGAGGAGATCAGAATCAGCATATAGACGAGGATTACCAAGAGCAGTCTGTATAGTGGCATCCTCGGGGTCAAGGTTGGACATGGTTGTGTGGGAAAATGGTTTGGCAAGGGTGCCCTCTCCCCACAAAATGAATCAACAATGTGTCTCCCAAATTCTTTTTGGATTTTTGAAATTTTCTTATTTTTTTGTATTTTAGGTGATTCAAGCTCTCATGATTATCCTCAAGTGATTCCATATCCTCAAATAGTGGAGCAGTGTTCTGGCTCTCATTTATGTTAAATAAATTGGAAATCCTCGAATTAATATGCTTCATCATCTGGTTCAATGTCTCAAGTGTGGAAATCATGAAAGGTGACTCCAAAATACCAAGACTGTGTGAGTGGGATGAGGGTGGGTGATAATCAAAGTTCTTCGACTCTTGAAATAATGGGTTAGGGGGGATATGCACAAAAATTAGGAGGAAGGTCCTTCTGGAAAAAGGAAGGTGGGCCGACTGGAGGGTACGAGGGATTCGCGAAGATCGGATATAGCTCCAATCGGCCATCTTCGAAATAAAAGACGGGATTGGAAGAGCACGATGGTCAAGTCAAAAGATATGGAGAAAAAGGTGCAAACGCGCAGCAGGATCTAATATGCACACAAGTAATCAAACACAATGCAAACCCATAGTTCACCAACTCAACGCAATGTGAAGACCATGAAGGTTCGGTCTCTTAATCTTATCTATTTTAGAGTTAGGTGATAGTCACAAAGTCATACAAACACTTAGGCTGAATTATGGGATTTGGGCACTAACCTTAGTATGTACGAGAGAAAATTAAAACGAATACAATGAGGGGGTTACTCTCCCCAAAACAATGATTTTTCCTTATGTTTATTTTTGGGTCGAGTTTTATTTAGCAGTTCCAAATTTTAGGCAGTTATCACTTGGTTAAAATATTTTCAAAGAATCGCCTACCGAATATCCAATTTCCTTTTTAGCTTATGTGAGTGAAAACGAGGAAGGAGATCGGAAATGCCAATGCGCGATTAAAAATGCTGATGCATGCAGGAGTTGGAGATGCGTACCTTGTCGCTAGCACTCTACATGCAAAATGATCCACGCAGAATTTAAATACAGAAAAAAAACTATCCTATATGATGCAAGTGAACTGTCCTAGATGATAGCTTCTATTAACGAGTAAGAACAAGTTAATTTAACTAAGTCCAAATTGCACTCTACTCTATAGGCATGGGAATTCTTGTTTAGGGTATTTGGACCTAATTAATTACTTGGCTCAAGCAAATCAATTAAAGTAATCAATTGGTAGCTCACGAAATCAACGTGAAACAAAGAAAAATAAAGTCAATGAAAACAAAACCGATGAGATCTCCCAAGTGCACCGACACTTGGTGAAATAAACCCCACAACAAATGAATGTACGTTTACAAGAGTTCAAATGCTAGAAAAAATCTCTCTCGCTCTTTCTCTCTCTCTCTCATGTTTAGTCTCTTTTAAATCTTCTTCTCCTCCTCTCACGCTATCATGCGTCTTGGTGAAGAATCAAGCCGCCTCCTATTCTCTAGGGTGCTTCGGCTCTCTTAGGATCGCCTACTTCGCTCCACGGGTCCTTACAAGAAAAAGAAAAGAGAATGTGTAAGAGACACAATTATCAAATATGAGAAAGAAAAATGTAACAAATGCAGTGAATATGAACAGTGGATTAATGTGGCAAAATATAATAGCTATTTACAACCAAGAATAGTAGGTCAAAAGAGAAACCTAACTACCCTCGCCGTGCCTCCCCGGCAATGGCGCCATTTTGTCGGCACGAGACCCTCGAGGATCGAAAATTAATGATACAGAAGTCATTGCTATCCCCAAAAATTCCATGACAAACAAACAATTTTTTTACTTTTGCTACTTATTAACCTATATAGCGGACAAGATCGAACTCTGGGAGGCTACAATTCTCAAGGGTTATTCGATTAATCAAAAAAACCAATTAAAAGAACGAGCAGAAATTTCAAAAGCAAACTATCCTTGGTTTTTGTGGAAATATTCTCTTTTTATTTTTTATTATTATTTTTATTTCTATTTTTTTATTTTCTGATATTCAAATTTTAAGTAATTTTAGTTTTGCATAATTGTTTTATTTTTACAAATAAGGAGCAATATTCATAAGATAAGAAATACGCACACCAACTCTTTTTGTATTTTTCAATTATATAAAAATGCTCAGAAAAATCCAGAGAAAATATTTTTGTGTTTTAAAGATTTTGAAATATTTTTGGGAATTTTTTTACAATTTTTCAGATGTTTTTATATTTTTTAAAAAATAAAATAGTGGCGAAAATGAGAAACGGGGCACAGCCTGGACTAATTTGTAACATAAAAATATTTGAAGTGCTCAAAACTCTTGGTAATTATTTTTATGATAAAAATAGGGACAATTATCTACAAACAGATATTGAAATCATCATTTTGGATTTTTTATAATTTTTTATTATTTCTATAAGTTTTTAGTTTTTTTTCACTTTTTTTGGTTTTATAAATGATCTAAGCACGAAAATTGGGCAGATATTAAAAGATGCCAAAATATACCTAAAGTAATATTTTGGAATTTTTAGGCAAATTTTTTAATCTTTATGAATTTTGTAATTTCAGGAAGATAAAAGGATGTGGTTTTTTATTTTTTAGAAATATCAAATAAAAACAAAATGCAACTAAATTTATTAACAATAAAGAAGAATACAACATGATTATTCATAAATTTTTACAGAATTTTTAGAGCATGAAAAAACATTTATTTCAGTGAAAAGATGAACCAATAAATAGTCTGGACAAATAGGGAATGAAATGCAAATAGTCAATGTTTTTGCATGAAATGATAACTAGAAATAATCAGAGGGAAGTTTTAGCAATTTTACACAATAATAACGTGCACAACACGTGCTTGAGGAAGTGGTAGGGGTGTTCTTGTAATTCTAGAAATGTCCAAGGGGCGAGTTTGTAAATTTTCAATATTTTAATCCCTCTCTAGGGTTCTGGCTTCATTGCAATGGCAAAAGGAGAGGGTCGCTGCCCACGCATCTTGGAGGATCATGGGGCGAAGGAGTGTGGCATGCGGCTAGTGGTGCTAGGTCACCATGAGCTGTCGAAGGAGAGGCCCGCGTGCGGAGGCGCGGGAGGAGGACGAGACCGGCACAGAGAAAGATCATGGTAGGGGCAGAGTGCCTAGGCGGGCGGTGATGGCGGGTCGGGCCAGCATGGCTGAGAAGGCGGAAGATGCAGTTGTGGGAGGTGGTGCGGTTCTGGAGGAGCGAGGCCGAGAGGCTCTCGGCGGGTTGATGCCCCCCTTCTCAATGGTGGTAGAGGCCGTGAGGGCGACGCAGGATGGTCGGGTGGAGAATGTCGTGCTCGGCCTGGCGGGGGCGCGACACCACGTGCTGGGGTTGTGCTGACGCGGCCGGGTGAAGAACGGCGACATCGGGTGTAGCGACTAGGCGGGAGCGTGGCTGGGACTGCCGCAGTCCTATTGCTTTATTTTTATTTTTTGTTTATTTATTTATATTTTTTACTATAAGAAGAAATAAATAAAAGTTTTTTATATTTTTTTCAAAAACAAGAACTGTACTCAGAAACAACAATAATATTTTTTCTTTTTTTTCCTTTTTTTTCTTTTTTTCACTTTCTTGCAAAACAAATATTAGAGATAAAAGAAAAAGAAAAATGTTTATTTATTTATTTATTTATTCATTTTATTTATAGACAAATTAGGATGCGAGCATGATGACTCGATCCCAAAAATCAAAATGGAATGCAAGAGCGGGGATCCGGTGAATTGGAGGAATCGAATTCGGGTCTCCAGCCACCGTACGTGGTCGGAGTTGAGAGATCATGATAGGTAGAAAAGAACGTGGAGAGATCGAGAAAATGAGATGAAAAATTGAGTCGGTGGCGGATTAAATCGTGAGTGATGATTCTAAGATCTAGATAAAAAAATGACGACAAAATAAATAGCGAAAAAGGAAACTAAGGTTAATCTAGATGAAAAAGAAGAAGAAAATTATGGATCTCACCTTAGGAGCGGAAATGACCTTGATCACCTCGACGAAGGCCGACGCACTGTCATCAGACGGCTCGGAGGCTAAGCACCCTTCTTTGTCAAGAAGACTCTCGGAGATCGGGCTCCTTTCACCAAAGGTTGATCTAGTTGAAAAGATGGAGAAAGAGCCTTATTAACAGATAGAATGTGATAGAAGTTCAAAATTTTGAAATGAGATAAAGAGATAAGGAAAAAGTTGAAATGAGACGGAGATAAAGAGATAAGTGTCAAAAATATTTACAAAAATTAATTATTTTTTTGTATTTTGGTCACTTTATTTATTGGAAAATTAAATGTTAATTTTTTTTATTTTTTTAAGATAGTTTATTAAGAAATTTAACTATATACATATTCTATATACAAATATGACATTATCTACTAGGGAAACTAAGCAAATTAGTTTTTTGTTTTGAAATTATTTTTTTATTTTTATTTTAAATAATTAACGAAAATATTTATAAATATCTACAAATACAATATGTACAAAATACATAGGAAAATTGCACAGACCACCCTAGAAAACTAACTTTTCACCCGTAAATCCAAAAATTATGAAATCATAGTCATTTTAAAGATAATTTAATTTAGAATACAATGGAAGTGAGTTTGTTCAATTTGAGTTCAAATGAAGCTGGAATTGATCTTTCAATTATCGCTTAGTGGCCTTTTCCAAGTGTGGTGGCTTTTATTCTGTACATGATTTGATTGTGCAATTATTTTTACTATTTATCTCACATTTTTATTTACAACTTATATTTTGAAAATTATTTTAGTTGAGGTCCATTTATGTACAAATAAAATAGTGTAGTGTAAAAATATACACATCACATTTTTTTGGATTTTCTGATTAAGGACTCTATCTTCCCCTATTTTATTCATGGCCAATCAGGTCAAGTCTTGACCTTCTCTCGGGGTTCGGGTCAGCCTGTATCTATTACATATATAGAGTCTTCTTTTCTTTTCTTTAATTTTCCTTTCTTTCTTTATTTATTTATTTTAGGTTAAAATAATATACAAATATACAATATTTACACAGATGCAAGTTAGTAAGAATATGAAGTTAGTATTATGTACATGTGTTTTATAAGTGATTTTAAGCTAAACTAAATGAATAAAGATGATGAATCACAGATTCATTAGCATTGAGGAGACTCCAAGACCGAACCCTTGGGTTCTGTTCTAGTTGATTAGCATAGAGTTCTTCATGATAATAGCGGTTTCTCACCTAGGGTGATTTCGTCGATTGCATTTGCATACAGTTTGGGTTCAATTCAGCTTGGCATCCGTGCATGTAGAGAGCTGGAGGACAGGTGAGGATTTACGTTTAGCATCCATCATCAAGTTGCCGCTTGCATTGTTTTTCCGACTCTCTACCTCTCATTTTAACGACATAGGAGCTAAAAAGAATCGAATCCTCTATAGGTATAAAAAATCCAAAAAAGTGATAGTCGATAAAATTGGGACTGCTAAAATTACCCGACCCTAAAATACACCAAAAAGAAATATTTATCTTGGGTGAGTAATCCCCTCATTGTCTTCACTTTTACTTGTTCACGTACACACTAAGGTTAGTGCCCAATTTCCGTCAAGCCAACCTAAGTGATTGTACATTTTTTGACTTCTCACCTAACTCTAAAACAAACAATATAAAAAGTCTGAACTTTTATGGTCTTCACCGAGTTGAGTGGCTGGATTGAGGGGTTTGTTTTATGTGTGTTTATTTGTACTTGTTTGTGTGCATATTAGATCCTCCCGCACATTTGCGCCTTTTTCTTCACATATCTTGATTTGACATCGTGTTGTCCCGATCATTTTCCTTTTGTTTTGAGATGGCTGACTGGATAGATTTTTATACGAACTTTGTGGATCCCTTGTACCCTCCACCTGGTCCATCTCCTTTTTTAGGAGTACTTTGCTCCTAATTTTTGTACATATCTACCTCAACCACAATATCAGACCTCGGATTTTTACCCACCTCCATCTTCACATTTTCCACCTTCACATCCACCCAAGACTGAACTATTGGAGTCACCTTTCATGCAGTCCACCCTTGAGCACTTGACCTAGATGATGGAGCATATGAGATTGAGGACTTACAACCTAACTAGTATAAATAAGAGTGTCCATGATACTCCACCATTTGTTGATATGGGTTTACTCAAGAAATTTCCCTGAGAGCTTGCAATCGTCCAAAATACAAAAATGAGAAAATTCAAAAATCTAAAAAGATTTTGGGAGACATTTTGTCGATTCGGACTGTGAGGAGAGGGCCCACATGCCAGACTCCACTCATTCACACTTTGTCCCATCATTGACGTCGAGGATGACAATGTATAGAATGCTCTTAGTCATCCTTGTGTATATGTTTATTCCGATCTCCTCCCTTGTATGGAGGAGATCCAAAAATTCCAAAAAATGATGATCGAACCTGAAGTGGTGGCAACTATTCATGAGATCATTAATGCCCCACTTCTCTAGGCCATGACCCAATTATATGCTCCTCATCATAAGAAGAGAAAGAGGAGGAGCAGATCTAAGAGTCATATCTTGACCATGACCACTACCCATGCAATCGCACACCGTAATCTTCTAGGAAAATGAACACTGCTACACCATTCATTAGTTGCACTATCTCTGACCATACTTGTGACCACTCTCCTTTATGGTGGTGCTTTTATTAGCATCATACCCTTCTCGTTGGTACAATCTCTTCACTTAGGGCCTTCCAAGAAAACTAGGGTGATCGTTCAGTTTGCCGATGGATCAATAAAGAGTCTGAAGGGTATACTAGATAACGTCGTCATTTGGATTTAGGACATGAGCTTCTGTATTGATTTTGTCATATTTCCCATGGAGACCTCCAAAGGGGGGCTCTCCAATCATCCCGGGACGACCATTTCCTTCCTCTATGATGGTTGTTATTAACTATGGATTAGGGGAGATTTGCTTCCGTTCAGTTGACAGGAGAGTTGTGGTCATCGCCGCACCTACTGCCAACTAAAGACATGCATCTGATGTGACAACTCCTATCTTGGCTGACCCTGAGGACTATGACCTTGATGAGACTATTAAAGATTTTTGCTTTATGTTGGATTCGACTGAGACCAGAGAATTCCTCTCCACAGAAGAAGACTCGAAAAACATAGACCTCGGAGTTCTTTCTTTTTGTACTTGGTGATGTATGGATGACAACTGCGGGATTCACACGACTAACACCTATGAACGGAGGGTAGATATTAATGAGACTAATAAGGACGAATTTGATATTGTTGCTTTTATTCAAGAATTTGGGTCTTTTGATGAGAATGATGATCTAATTAAGATTGTATAGGATGAACATGGCTCGACTACTTCCATAGATGAGTTCGATCCTTTTGGTTTTGACCTAGGAGAGACCTCACAGGACGACCTTGACATCTCCTGTTTCGCTCATCCGCCCCAATTTTCGTGTGTGACTTACATAGGACGTACTTTTTCCTAAGTATAGAGGGTGGACGAGCCGAGTGTTCATTCTTCGTTCCATCTCATCATTGTTATTGTTGCATATACTTAAGGCTCTTTTACCTTAAGTATAGGGGGTACATTCTCTTTGACCCCTTTCTTATATCTTCATCTATCATTTATTATTTTCTTATTTTCCTTTTCATTGTTCTTTTTCTATTGAAAAGGTGTCTCCCCTTTTCGTTAGTCTTATATACATAGGACGTACTTTGTCCTAAGTATAGGGGGTGTGCTTCCCAAGTTATTTAATTCTTTAATCCTCTCCATTATCTCCTCTTCTTTTCTATACTTAGGGATATCTTACCCTAAGTATAGGGGGAGATAGTCTGAGTATGATCTGTTTATTCCCACCCTTGACCCTCCATGCATTGTGTACAACCTGTTATACTTAGGATTATTTGATCCTAAGTATAAGGGCGGCGGTCAAATTCTCATTCGTTCATTCATTTCTTCATTCAGTTATCCTTTAGAATTTTTATACTTAGTACGAATTATATCTTCTCTTTTCCTCTCTAGTCTGTGAGGACATAGCTCAAGCTAAGTATAGGGGGTCAAATATACACCGTATATACTTTAGCCATAACACGTACTTTCGTATTTTTTGTAATAATTATTAATAAGTATACCTATAAAATTCATTAAAAACACTTAATAAAATGATGTTGATTATTCCTTAAATTTTTTTGTATTTACTAATTAATAAATAAGGTTAAAATATTATTTGCAAAATGTTCGAAAAATAATTTGAAAATCCCTTTGGAAAATATTTTAAAAACTATATAGAAAATGTTTTATTAAATATTTTCAACCTTTGTTAAAATATTTTGTTTGCAAAAATTTCTTTTCTTTGTGTGAAATGAAAATGTTTGAAAAATGATTTGCAAATGTTTGGAAAATGGTTGCAAATATATTTTGAAACATCTATGCATACTGTTTGAAGAACCTTTGCAAAATGATTTTCAAATTATGTAAATGTTGGTAAAAATTGTTTATAAAAAATATTTTGGACTATAGTTATAGAAAATTGTTTGAAAAGCCTTTTTCAAATAAGTCTGAGGAATATATACATAAAATATTATAACTTAGCCCTTATAAATTCATAAAAACCCAATTCTTGTAAAAATGAGATGCATCCCCATGTAAATATTTATACCTAGTTTTTATCCAAAATCTTTTGTTTTCAAAAATTACAAAAACATTAGCAAACTAAAATACCAAAAAACTTTTTCAAAATCTTTTTGAAAAATATCAAATAATTGCATGTGTATTATCTTTTAAAAAATCCATAAAAAGTTCGAAACTTTGAAAAATCGCATCACAAAAATATTTTCTGCATTGTGCATAGCATTTGTATAGCATGCCCATTTCTCAGATCAAGTTTATAATTGAAAAAGTCTAAGTAAAATCCAAAGATTGGAGCTTGGTCGGACCTTAAAATCTACCTAATCATAGGAACCTTATAGGATTTGGAATTGAGATAGTTCATCTCTAGTTGACATAATTCTTTGAGAATCATGAGACCTGGTTCAATGGATTCTTTACAGCCTAAGAGAGTATTTTGGAGAACACACATGGCTCTTGTTGATAATGACCTAATTTGGACACTTGCACCTTCCACATGGCTCAACTCAGTTGGAGTGGTGAGGGGATTGGATTTGTTGGTATGAGATGCACACAAGTGGAAACATTTGTCCTCGTCTATGGAGGGAAGTGCACCCCAACCCATCCAGTAGTAGAGATGCCTAAAGATAGGAGAGTGTGGGTTGCAATAATGCTTCAAAAGAGAGATAGTCTACTGGTTCAAGAGGAAAAACTCCTTATGTAAATGATGTTTTATAAAGTATTTCAAAAAAAGAGCAAAAAACAAAACTCCAAAAAAGTGGGCAGGCTTGATTGAAAATAAAAAGCCTGTCAGAGTGTATATATTTGTATAATCAATAAGTAAGCTTGAGCTTCAAAGTTAAATCATATGACCTAGCAGTTGGATGACTTGACTACACTGGTCTTGCATCCTAAGATAGATATCTACACTGACTAACATCCATTCTTCTCCTCACCCCCTCCTTTTGAGCTGGTTGTCACTTGAACTTAGAAGGGAATACCCCACTCCTTGGGGAAGGAGTTGCTGGATTGGGTAATCATTGGGTTTCCATGCTAGGGAAGTCAATCTCTTTGTCATTTCAGTTGAGAGGAGCCACTACCACATACACTCTACAAGTGAGACTCATAGTCATAAGGGTATGTGTATGAGTTGAGGTATTTTGACATGGTTATTGAGGGGATTTGCGCAGAGTTTTGGAATTTTCGAAGGCTGTTGGATTTCAAATCTGATTCCCAATAAGGTTCCATCCGCATTAAGATTTCAAAGGTCTGACTTAAGCTCCAAACCTTGATTTTGTTAAGACAAGTTTGATGATTAAATTTAATCCACCTTCTTTGTTTTTCTCTTCTTTGTTTTTATTTTCTGCACTTATTGCACAAGTGTTTACGAAGGAATAACAAAGGAAAGTATAGGTTGGTGATGAATCTTAATTTCATCACCTTTATTCCACCATTTTAGCCTTAAAAACCCTAGTACATGCATGCAAGTACCTCTAATTTAGGTAAATTAGCATTCAAGCTTTGTTGTATAAATACTATATAGAATATTTATTTTAATGTGAAAATTATAGAATAAAGAAAAGAAGAGAAAAATAATAAAATATCAAAGATATTTTATGACCCCAAACTCTAAGACCTAGGCATCTCGATGACTAGATCGATAAGGAAAAAAGTAGGGAGAGATAAAGTCCATTAATCCATAATAATCCCTTTCATTTATTCATTATTACTCATTTTAGAACCTATTTTATTTTCCATTTTTTGTACTCCAATAAAGAAACTTTGTATATAAAAGTTGTAGATAATAAAATATAGAAAAATACAAAAAAAATATATAAAAATAATATACATAATAAAAGTTAAATATGAATAAGATACAAATTTCCAAATTTCCAAACCCATATCTCTCAAATAAAAACTCAAAATATATCAAAATCATATTAATTTTATATAACTTTTAATAAGCTATTTAATGAAGGCGGTTTCATATTTTTTGGAGTTAAGGTGTGAAAGTTTTGTTTTGGACCCCTATTGTATAATATACCCAATTAAAGTAATCATTTTATTTATTTTTTATTATTTTTATAAATTTATATTTTTATAATTTTGTAAATATCATTTATAACAGGTTTACATATTAAAACTAGAATAAATAAAATATTAAAATACAATATAGAATTAAAACATATAGATGAAATACCTATATTTATACATAGACTAGATGGGAGCAATACTTCTAAAAACTTTCCATTGGGGAAGGAAATAGAGATATCACTTTGGGTGATATAGCTTGTAGTGAAAGTTACTTGAATCGTGCATGCTATAGACAGATACAAAGAAAGGAAGTAGAGGAGGCTTTGAAGGTTATGAGACCTGGAAAAGGTGTAGGACCAGATGACATAAGAAGTATGGAGAGTTTTAGGTGAGCGTGGTTTGACTTGGCTTATGAATCTATTCAATCTTATTTGGCGAAGCAAGTAAATACCTGAAGATTAGAGGAGTATCGTGGTGCCTTTTTTATACAAATAAAGGAGACATTCAACAAATTATAAATGTATCAAGCGGATGTGTCAACTATGAAAATTTGGGAATGTGTGATCGAAAGAAGGTTGAGGCAAATTTCCAATGTAAAAGAAAACCAATTCGGTTTCATGCCAGGTCGCTCAAAGACTGAAGACATCCATTTGTTGAGGAGAACAATGAAGATTTATAGATCTAAAAGGAAGAACCTCCACATGATCTTTATTGATTTGGAGAAGGCTTATGATTCTGTCCCACGAGAGATATTGTGGAGAGTGTTGGAGAAGAGACAAATACATGTCCTATACATTAACCTCATAAAGGACATGTATGATAGGGCTTTATCTTGTGCAAGGACCTCGTCTAAGAAGACTGAATATTTTGACATCAACATTGGTTTACATTAAGGTTCTGCTTTGAGTCCATTTCTTTTTACTTTGATTATGGACGAGTTGACCAGTCACATTTAGGATGAGTTACCTTGGTGTATGTTATTTGCTGATGATATTGTGTTAATTGACGAGACTAGAGATGGAGTAAATGAGAAGCTTGAGGTCTAGAGACATGATTTGGAGACTAAAGGATTTCGTTTAAGTAGGGCTAAGATGGAATATATGGAGTGTACCTTTGATGGAAGGAATGGTGAAGGAATCGAGGTGAAGATTGGTGACCATAACATTCAGAAGAGAGATTCCTTTAGATATCTGGGGTATATTCTGCAACATGATGGGGAAATTGATGGAGATGTTACTAATAGAATAAATGTAGGCTGACTAAAGTGGAGAGGAGTCTCTGTTGTTCTCTGTGATAAGAAAATTCCTTTAAAGATTAAAGGAAAGTTTTACAAAGCAGTTGTGAGACCTGCTATGCTTTATGGATATGAATGTTGGCCTGTGAACCATAGACATGTGCAGAGAATGAATGTAGTAGAAATGAAAATGCTAAGCTGGATGTGTGGACACACACGTAAACATCGGATTCAGTTCGATCGATACTGAATCCCAATGACCAAGATTTACAAACACGGTGATCGAACCCTGAAGAAGACAGTGTAAAATTGATCTACATCTTCAGGTCGATCATAGGTCTTCTAGTATGCAGGATGTACAGGTATTGGGAATACCTGAGGGTGATGTGATCATAAACGATTGTATAACAATGACGCTTCCATTCTGAGGGAGTGATGAAACAGGTCTGGATTTTAGTGACTCCTCTCAGTAGAGAAGCAATCTGATCTTGGTCCAAGTGTTGGACATTGGTCTGAATGAGATTCATATGCAATGAGAAGATTAGATTTGCGGTCTTGTTTAATCAAGCATCTGTGGGAGGTATGTAAGATCTGGATTTGAGATGAGATCTCAACATCCAAATCACTATACATGGAACAATACAATCGCCATGTCCTTATCTCCAAGTATCTGCAGAGAAAGCACATTATTCTTGAAGGAGTTCAAGACTAATTCATTTGATGAATTATGTATCCAAGCAACAAGATGTTGATAATTAAATTAGATTTAATTATCAACAATAATATCAATAGGATTTATATTATGAGAATGATTATCCAAGATAATTAAATGGGATTTAATTATCAAAGGAACTACAGATTGTGGATAGTGTTATCCATAATATTTGTGTATATATTATAAATGTGATTTATAATATATTAGAGAGAGAGAGAGCACCTTTGTAAAAAGCATTTGTTAATTGTTAATGTGAATTGGATTCACATTAAGCAATTAATTGGAAATGTAATTTACAATTTAGTTTTGGTTGTGAATATGATTCACATATTTTTAATGGCATGACTGAAATATTCACAAATTACTTGGGAATTAATTTAGTGGATAATTTTGCAATAAATATGCACTAATTAATTGGGAATTAATTTAGTGGATAATATTACAAATAAATAAGAGATAATAAGATAAAATAAAATTGGGATAATTGGCCACCAAGTGAGGTGACGTCACCCATGATGTAGTCATGGGTGACACCCCATGTTTTTAGGTGGGCAATTATCCTCTTTTTAATAATTATCATATTATCTTGTGATAATTAATTTTATTGAATTAAATTATATTGACGATAATACAACATATATTTAATTTAATATAAATTAATATATTGTTGTTTTTTAACAACAAAGATCACAGCCATTGATTTAATACACATATCAATCTAACCATTGATTTTGTATATGCCATGGATTGTAATTCATGGACTCCCAAACTAATATAAAAGGAGGGCAACCCTAGCCTCTCAATGACACATAAGAGTACATGCCTACTCTCTCTCTCTCTTTCTCTCTCTCTCATTATCGTCCTCTCTCTCTCTCTCTCTCTTTCTCATTCTTGTCCTCTCTCTCTCTCTCTAAGGTGGTCGTCCACCTTGTGCTTTGAGGGAACAAGCAATCGTCTCCACGCTATTGTGTTGTCGCTTCGATTGCTCATGGATCTCCGTCAATGGATTTTTTTTGACGAGATCAGAAGATTCAAGGCTTGGATTTTCATCGAGGATTGCGGGAGGAACGCATCTCATCATCGTACCCGCAAGTGCCATCTTCGTAGATCGGACTTGAGTCAGGATGATCTCTTGCTTTAGAGATCTTGTGATCGCAACCACGCTTCAAGAGGTATTTCGAATACTTTGTGGTTTGATGAAATGATCCAAGAAATGTTCTTGTGATCATGTGGTTTCATCACTTGATTTAAAACATTTTAATTTCCGTTGCACCTAGCGACTAGTGCGACTAGTCGTCCCGATCGCATGAGATGCAATCAACATGCTTCCGTGATGAGCTTGAGGATTCCTTGTATCCTTCAAGTGGTATCAGAGCCTTAGGTCGGAAAAGGTTTGGATACAATCCGTAAACCTTGGACAACCTGGGTTTGAAAGGGTTGCGAAAATGTTTACTGCATTTCAATTTTTTGCACCTCTATTTAATTGAATTTTTCGGCACTGTTTAAATCGTTTAAATACAAAATTTTCAATTGGATTTTTCCCCATTAAATGAGGAAACCATAGGATCTGAGTTTATGTAATTTGGATTTCATTAGCTCAAGATATGATCCTTTGAATAAACATGTATTCACTGTTGCGGGAACTGCGAATCTAAACATGATTAATGAGTTAATTACTGTTCTGATGCGTCTCGAAATGCATGAAACATCACTTCTATTTTGTCATAAATCAAATTAGCAATCTTAAGAAACTGATTTTGCATAATTTAGATTTAAATTGATCAAGATATATTGATTTTAGTGATCAGGGGTCACTGCTGAAAATTGACAATTTTGATCATGAACCATGTGATAGTCATTCAAATAAGTTGATGAAAATTAATTGTTAATTTTCTGAAATAATTAGTGATTAAAATTTTGTGAAATATTTAAAGAGATAATTATTTCATTGAATGACATTTTTCTATCTAAGATGATAAGATAGTTGATCTTGATCATTAATTGGTTGACATGAAATCATCAACAAACATTGTTTTCATGAAAAACCTTAGTTGTATGACAACTTTTACATGCAAAACCCTCTTGCTTGAATAGGATTGGGGATTTGTTTAGTAAATCTCCGTATAATATTATCAAAATAATTTTAATGAATATTATATGGTATAATTTCGATTGAAAAACCGATGAGCATCTCAAAGTACATAATGATCTATTTGGCATTATCCTTTCCTGAGGTGGATATGGTGACTAGTCGGGGAGCGTTGGGGTAGAGGGTTGCACCGGATGTGGTCCATCCCACTCCCGTCGGTACTAGCCTTGACAACGGGTAGGGACTCGATAATGCTGGAGAAGTCAAAATGTATTTTTCTAATTATTAAAATTTGAAGAATACATAATTTGAGATTATACCTACTATTCAAGTAATAATCAAGTTTGTTGATTGATAATTGGATTGATGATTAATTTAATGTGATTAAATTAATTATATCCAATAAATGCTCTATTATGAATAGATGTGTATTTTCCTTGGAAGAATTAATTATGTGAATATGATTCACGAGAATCAATTATTAAAATTTGAATATGATGTGGATGATCACATAAGTGACATCCATGGTCTCCCGTCGAGGTGAAGGGTTCTGTCGCCAGGAATTGTATATAGGAGACACTTGTCCAAAGTGACAGCTCCTGTATACAAGTACATCTGGATCATGCTCTTTGCCTTCTCGAAAGAGTAAGGCCATATGCATAGTAACCCCAATATCGAGTCCTCATATTATTGGGGTGATATTGGATTGCACATAGCGAGTTCTAATCATGTTGACGGTTGGTTCAATTAACAACGAGTCAACATCAGCTTAGGGGTGGTGGGCCCGAGTATTAAAGACTGAATTGGGAAATGCAAGTTGGACTTGTAAGGCAGAATGAGTTCCCTCTTCTTTTTATCAGAGTCACAAATTCTCATATTATTGGGATGTGACAAAGATAGGAAAGATCCCAATCTTGCTTGAGATATAGCGGTAAGTATATCTCTTACTTTGAAAGACAATAAGGGAATAATCTTTCAAAGTTGACATAGCAAGACAAATTTGATTTGAAATGCCTTAATCAAATGTTTTAAAATGAATATATAGTTATTTATATGTTCTAATATAGTGCATTCTTAATTTCAAAAAATGAAGTCCTTGAACCCACTTGACAGCCCGCCCGCACCCTTAATTAAATCGAGCAAATTAATGTCCAAATTAATGTTAATCGTTCGTTGCAGTCGGATACGAGAGGCTAGTCAAAAACCACTTTAATTAGTTTCGAGTTAATTTCAAGCGGCAAATTTTTTTACTTGGTGAAGTCCAAGGTCGAACTCAATGAGGCAACTATCTCCTTAGGTTAAATTTTAGCAAAATCCAAGTGTGAGATTTTCAGGGAAAATATTTTTTGGTCTTTCTCTATTTTCTATGCAGACACATGCAATCTGCAGGCCAATATAACAATTAATTCAATTAAGATATCAAATGAAGTCCAAAAATTCTAAAAATTGGCCAGATGATTAAATATGATGAAAATGATCTACCCTAATTTTTTTGGAATTTTTAGACACTAAATGAATTTACTATTTTTAATAAATAACAAATCACAATTTCTTCAAGAAATATAATTATCCTAGATAGCACTAATGATGATGAATCCGGGAAAATTGACAGATCTGAATTTCAATGTGAAATGAATTTATTAAAATTAAAATGCGAAAACCACTCAACAATTTATTTAAGCCTCGATATGTGTGCAAATGTTATGAAATTTTTATGGCATGTTAAGAATACTGTCCTTAAGCTACTGTGAATTTTTGAGGATTTTTGGAACCACAGAGAATTACTAGAAATTAAAAGGTGTCAATGGGCAAAATATTCCAAAAATATACCAATTAATTCATTGATAATTCCACTGAAATTACAAAAATGTGACACGTGGCTCAATAGACAGAGGACAAATTTCTCAACAAAATGCAACTTTTAGAATTGAAAAATGATGTAATATGCAACCTAGGGATGCGTGCAAACACAGGGGTGTAAATGCAATACAGAATAATAAAAATACAAAAAGCAAATATGCTGACAGGGACTAAAATGCAATTACCTATTATGCTGGGGACTCGAGTGCAATTTCTCCACAAGGCACGTACTCCTCACGTGGGGTCTGCTTCACAGGGACCTTTGTGCAATATTGAAAAGTTCCAGGGGCCTTAGTGTAAATTTCCCAGGCTGCACGTGCTCCTCACGTGGGCGGCCTAGGTTCGGATAACTGCGGAGGCTCGGTGCTAGGCTCGGGCGCTTCTGGAGGTCTGGAGTGAGGCTCGGCGAAGCTTCGAGTGGTTCGAGCCTTGAGGTCGAGGAAGAGGCTCGGATCGGGGCGACGTGGCGCGATCACGACCGTGCGATCTTGGTGAAGATCGACGGTCGTTGTTGACTCCGGCTGCTGTCGACATGGATGATCAACAACCGTCAGATCTAAGCTGATCCAACGGTGGTTGACGCTCCCTGAAGATGGCGACGTGGCATGCTCGGGACCGTGGGATCACTGATCGATCCTACGGTGCATGGAAATCGAGGAAGGGGGCGACGTGGCTGGCTCAGGACCATTCGATCAAAATGATCGAACGGTGGCTGTACTTCTTCTCCACCGGCCCTCCGCCACCTGCGGAGGAGAAGGCTGGGCTCCGGCGAAGGGGAGCTCGCTCCGCCCTACTGTCATGGCGTCTATGAAGGTCGATGGCTGGTCTGAGGTATCTCGGAAGATATGCGGCGGTGCGGCGGAGCCTCAGGTGGTTTCAGGAGCGGAGGAGGAGCTCTGGGGCACGGTGGCGATGAAGCTCGAAGTTGTCTCCGGTGACTCTCCGTTCAATGAGCAGAGGGGTACCTGTATGTGTCAGAGGCAGAGCCGGAGCTCGTGCGTGCACTCGTGAGGGTGGGTGGTTGACTGGCGAGGCCTAAGGGTGACGGAAGTGGTCTGGCGAAGGAGCTCCGGCCAAGTGGCGGAGCTGGAGATTGAGGTATGGTGATATGTGTCGTCGGAGGTCGTAAAGGCTACCACGAAGATGGGAGCTTCGACGCGAAGCTCGGCGGAATGGAATGGAGGCGAGAAGATGACCGGAGGCGGCGAGTAACAAGCGAGAAAAAGTGAAGAAAAATGAAGCGAAGATCGGCGATGGATGGAGGCGTTTACCTGTGGTTTGGAGCTCGATTTCGAGGTCCAGGTCGTCCCTCGAAGGGGCGGTAAGGCCCTGAGCTCAAGCAGCAACTCGGAGGAGGGCTGCGACACGGCGGTGGCACCGCGGATCTCGCCGGAGAAGAAGGTCCGTCTTCGCTCAAGGATTCACTCAATTCCTGTCACAAATCGAAAGCTCCGAGCTCTAGGTTCTTCCCTGGAATGGCGGATAGCCATGACGGTGGCTGGTGATGGTGTATTTATAGGATGGAGATGGCAGCAGTGTTGGCGACGAGGCGAGGTTCATGGGCGTCATGGAGCGACTCTGGTGGTCGTAGTGGGGAGTGCGGTAGCTGGCGAGGATGAGGGACGAGTGGGTGGCATCGTAGAGGTGGTGGTGCTCGTCTGCGGTGGTCGAGGAGCTGCCAAGAATAGGAAGGGAGTGCCCCTCCGCAAGGCAGAGAACGTGGGAGAGAGGGGCACCCGAGGTAGGAGACAAAGTCTCCACCGTTGGATCTTCTGATCCAACGGTGGTGATCGAAGCGGAATGGGACGTGTGTGATTAGATCGGGGCGCGGTGATGATGGGCCGTGATCGTGCCACGTGGAGGGAGCTGGGCGAAGCGCGGGCGAGCGGCATGGATGAGGAGATGGAGATGATCGAAGGGACGAGGAGCGCCAACGGAAGAGCGGTTGTGATGGAGGGATCAGGGGCTTGTTCAGATGGTTCATATGCCGCCACGTGGCGAGCTCTGGAAGAGGCGCGGACGGGCGGATCAGATGAGGCCCTGGAGATGATCTGACGGCGTGGATTTAAGGCGCACGTGGAAGCATTTAGGCCGTTGGATCTATAGCGTAATCCAACGGCTGTGGCTGCGGGCGACTGGGGCAAGGGGAGCGGGCAGCGTGGCGCAACCAGAGGGCGCCACGTGGCCTGCTGTGAATGGCTGGAAGAAAATGAATGTGTAGAGAGAAGAGAGGGCCGAATTTGGAAAAACTCAAAACATGAAAGTTGTAGGTCTCGATGAGATCTACAAGTTTCATGTTGACCAAAGACGGAGATGAGGTCAAATATGATACATAAATACAAAGATACAAATATACATATATGTAGTATACAAGGTGACCCAAAAACCCAACTTTCTCATACGAGCTCCAAATTGGATGAAATTAGTCTCATTTTAAAGGTCTGTGTAGTATTCTAAGAGTAAGTAGACCTAGTTCGGAGTTTGTATGAGGGATTTATGTGCATTTTAGTGTACAGGGGTTCTAGGGCTTTATTGACTAATTTACAAGGGGGATATTTGGCATTCTTCCCTATATTATCAACTAAGGAGTACATATTATAAGGAAGAGGTTATTTTAGTGAGTGGATATTTTACAAGGGATTTTGGCTTCTTATTTGAATGCAAATGGACTGCTAAAATGAATGTATTATGTATGTATGAATGAATGCTATTTATGCATTATAAAGGGAAATATGCCTCTATTTACTCGGGAACAAGGCTCTATTTTTGACTTTTGAAGTGATGAATCACAGATTCATCAACCCCCTATACTTAAACCTTGCTCGTCCCCGAGCAACTAAATGAAATGCAGAAGTGAAATGATTTTGGGTTCCATACCAAGGTCATGAACAAAAGTTAAAAATAGAGCTTGACTCGACCTTTGGATTAATTATGTGTCGGAACCTTATTGGGATCTGAGTTTAAGACTTAACAGACTTCAAGTTCCACAAGTCTTCTATTCAAGACTCCTCAACACACCTAATCAGAACAAGTCTACATACACAAACTCTAATGACCATGAATCTTTCCATGCAGTGTAAGTGATATACGACTCCCCACCTCAGAAGTAACAAAGAAACAACCTCCCCCAGCCTGGTAACTCTAATGCCTCGGTCTAGCAACTCTTTCCTCAAGAAGCAGGGTATTCCCTTCTAAGTTCAAGTGCAACCGGCTCAAGAAGAGGGGGAAGAAGTATAGATTTTTGGGAGCTCAGCCAGTGTAGCTAAGTCTCCCGCTGCAAGCTTCATGAGATGTAACATGGGGACCATAAGCTTTTGCTTTTCTTGACTACGTACACTCCGGTGGGGTTATTAAATTTTCAATCGGACCCACCACTTTTTCGGAGTTCTTTTTGGCACTTTTTTCAAGTGCCTCTGTACAACATATCTACATGGTGCAGCATATATACAAGAAATTTCCTCTTGAGCCAGTGGACTATCCCTCTTTTGAAGCTTGAAGCTTTATTGCAACCCACGGCTTCTGTCTTTAGCCTTCATCACCACTAGGCCAAGTTGAGATGCACTTCCTTCACTAGAAGAAGAAGAGAGGTTCCGCCTAGAAGTACTACCCTCATATGCTACCCCAAGCTAAAGGAAACTGCCTCCTCATCACCTCATCCGTAGAGAGCCATGTGTAAAGTGCTGGTGCACGTCAAGCCATTGTCTCTAAGAGTCATGTGTGTGTTGTTAAGTGCTCTACTCAGGCTCATCAAGATGACATATGAACATAGACTTGCAGACTTAAAGAATTAAGTCACCTGACCTGAAAAATCTTAACTTCAGTTCCTATAAGGTTCCTCTAAAATTAGGTGGATTAAGGTCAAATCACTTCCATCCTCAATATTTTCTCATAACTTCGTTCAGAACCCACTAGCTTTTCACTTTTCCTATGCAAAATATGCAGATGACATGTCATGCTATGAAAATGCAAGACTCTCTTTTTTCTTTTTGGATGCAGAGATGTTATGCAAAATAAGAAGCCTTTATTTTCAACTTTTTTCATTTTATTTTCTATTATTACACAATCTTTAGTTTGTAATAATATACATAGTATCATATTTTACAGGAGTATTATTTTTGTTTTATGCAAGTAAGATATTTATTTTTTTCAATTTTTACCCACCATACTTATTGCATAATATATACAAAAATACGCGAAAATACGCAAAAGTACGAGCTATAGGTAAAGTATATATGTAATATATACACGCCCCCCTATACTTAGCGTGTGTTATGTCCTCAGAGCACAAAAAGCGACAAAAAAGACATAGCTTGGGCTAAGCGTAGGAGAGCTAAAATTACAAAAATGTATAGAAGTCGCACCGCCCCCCTATACTTAGGCTCTTGACTGCCTAAGTGTAGAAGAAGATCAAAAAATGGGGCGGGCGAGGGAGAGATGGGTAGTGGATGAGTATCAATGCGGGCATCGGTCCCCCCTATACTTAGGCTTAGGTCAGCCTAAGTATAGGTAAGAAATGAGTATGAGGACCAATGTGATCTGGAGGATGTACAGTGAACTGACTCAGGTGACCCCTCCCCCTATACTTAGGATCTGGTTATCCTAAGTATAGTCCAGGATAGTGATCTAATGAGGCGGGGATGGGTTACTAAAGTCGTGTAAGAGAGAGGATAAGATGTACAGGAAGAATGATATATACAGATGAGTCGGTCTGAATCTTTCGAGATGTTGCGGATGGCTGGAGTTCACTGCTGCAAGGTCTCATACGCGGCTTGAGGTGTATCTGCTGTATCTGTCTCGCGCATGAATACAATCTCCTCAACATGGACTAACTGCTCATTGGATTCGACGAAGTGCTTCAACAGCTGTCCATTCACTAAGAATGTCGGTGCGTCATCTGCAAGATCTGAGATCTCGACACATCCACTATCACGCACCGTACGGACGACAAATGGGCCTGTCCACTTAGACTTCAACTTGCCTTGGAAAATCTTCAGCCTAGCATTGAACAACCATACCTTCTATCCAGGAACAAAGGTCTTTCGTCTGATATACCTGTCATGCCAACGCTTCACCTTGTCCTTGTACACCAAACTGTTGTCATATGCACGGTTTCTGACTTCCACAAGCTCATTCAGATCCATGTCTCTCTGCTTCTGACCCAGGTGTGTGTTCCAATTGACCTTCTTGATTGCCCATTCTGATTTGTGCAATAACTCTGCGGGAAAGTGGCACGGCTTTCCGAATACCAATCGGAATGGGGAGGTGCCTAATGGTGTCTTGTAAGCTGTCCTATACGCCCAGAGGACTTGATCCAAGATCTGAGACCAGTCCTTCCTGTCCGGGCAGACAAGCTTTTGCAATATGGTTTTCACCTCCCTATTTGATACCTCAGCCATACCATTGGTTTGTGGGTGGTAAGGACTTGCGACACGGTGTTCAATACCGTAATCCTTCAGGAGTTTCTTCACCTCCCGATTCACAAAGTGGCTACCCCCGTCTGATATCATCATTTTGGGAATCCCGAACCTAGAGATTATGTGCTCTCTGATGAATTTGCAGACAGTCCTGCTGTCTGCAGCTCGGGTCGGGATAGCCTCCACCCATCTGGACAGATAGTCTACCGCAAGAAGGATATATTCGAACCCGTGGCTGACAGGGAATGGGCCCATGAAATCGATGCCCCAGGCATCAAAGACATCACAAATGATGACCGGCTGCATTGGCATCTCATCCTTGGAACCAACGGTTCCTCCCATTCTCTGGCAAACTGGGCATGACTTCGCGAAGGCGGTGGCATCGCGAAATAGAGTCGGCCAGTAGAAGCCACATTGAAGTACCTTCCATGCGGTCCTCTTCCCGGAGTGGTGTCCTCCTGCCTCCAAACTGTGGCATAAAGAAAGGACACTCTGGTATTCCTCCTGAGTAATACACCGTCTCCAGACACAATCCGGTCCTTCGAAGAAAAGCATCGGATCCTCCCAATGGTAGTGTCTAGCGTCCGACTTCAGTCGGTCGATTTGGCTCTTGGGCCAATCTTTGGGAACTTTCTTGGAGACAAGATAGTTCACGATATTGGCATACCATGGGAGTGAGTCGATAACAAAAATCGACTCGTCAGGGAAGGAGTCTCGAATTGGTGAATCCTCGGAAGTATTAAGATCTTCGAGACGAGAGAGATGATCGGCCACTACATTCTTCTTTCCAGGTTTATCACGGATGTCCAAGTCAAACTCCTGGATAAGTAAAATCCATCGAAGAAGACGCGCCTTCGCATCCTTCTTCTCCATCAAATATCGTAGTACCGTGTGGTCAGTGAACACCGTTACCTTGGATCCAATTAGGTGAGATCTGAATTTGTCCAAGGCAAACACTACCGCAAGCATTTCCTTTTCCGTAACTGTATAGTTACGCTGAGCAGAATCAAGCACTTTGCTTGCGTAATGAATTGCAAAAGGGACGCCATCTCTTCTTTGTCCCAACACAGCCCCAACAGCATAATCAGAGGCGTCCGTCATGATCTCAAAAGGTAGAGACCAATCTGGGGCTTGTAGGATGGGTGCGTCCATAATCATTCCTTGTAAAAGCTTAAAGGCCTCAAGATATTTGTGATCAATAATAAACTCCATGTCTTTGCCTAAAAGCTCAGTTAGCGGTCGGGCGATCTTAGAAAAATCCTTAATGAATCTCCGATAAAATCCAACATGCCCGAGGAACGACCGCAACTGCTTTACGTTGGTGGGTGGCTGGAGTCGTCTGATCACATCCACCTTGGCAGGGTCAACCTCCATTCCTCTCTTGGAGATGACATGCCCCAACACTATGCCCTCCGTCACCATGAAGTGACTTTTCTCCCAGGAGAGCACCAGATTAACTTCACAACATCTTTTGAGGACTCGGTCCAGATTCCTAAGACAGGAATCGAAAGAATCGCCGTGGACCGAGAAGTCATCCATGAAGACTTCCAAGAATTCGCCGACCATTTCGGCGAATACAGCAATCATGCACCTTTGAAAAGTACCTGGAGCATTGCATAGCCCAAAAGGCATGCGCCTGAAAGCATAGGTACCAAAGGGGCATGTAAACGTGGTTTTTTCCTGGTCCTCTGGAGCTATGGCTACTTGATTGTAGCCCGAGAACCCATCTAGGAAGCAGAAGACTCTTTTCCCGCTAATCTCTCTAGGATCTGATCAATTAATGGTAGGAGGAAATGATCCTTCTTCGTCGCGGCATTCAGGCGTCTGTAATCCACACAGACGCGCCACGACGTGGGTACTCGCGTCACGATCTCCTCTCCGTCCTCATTGGTGGTCGTCTGAATTCCCGACTTTTTCGGGACAACATGAATTGGGGCCACCCACTTAGAGTCGGAGATTGGGTAAATGAAACCCGCGTCGCACCATTTTTCTATCTCTTTCTTCACGACCTCTCGTAAATTTGGATTCAACCGGCGTTGGAATTCACGAGAGGGTTTGGCTTCTTTCTCCAAGTAAATATGGTGCGAACAGAGAGCGGGATTTATCCCGTGGAGATCTGAAATGCTCCAGCCTATTGCCTTGCGGTTTTTCTCTAGGATTTCTAGCAAGCGAGATTCCTGCTCCTCGGTCAATTGCGAACTGATGATGACCGTAAATTTCTTGTCTTGGCCCGCAAGGAAGGCATACTTTAAGGTTGTGGGTAAGGGTTTGAGCTCAGGAATAGTGTGATCGTCTAAGAAATCTAGCTCAATCTGATCTGATTCGGTGTTGGAAGTGGCTGGATCGTTCTCTGTGATTGCTGCCACCAAGTTCGGCTCTGGAGTCGGATCGTCAAAGGTCTCCATACAATCGGCAAACGCCTCGTCCGACTCGTCATCCTCATCTTCCGATTGTCCTAGAGATGTAAGGACTAACAGGCCCAATTGGGCCTCTGCGTCATCGAAGATGTAGGGCGATGCAGGCTCAGAGCTGTACTCGTTCCTGAGGATCTCGCAGACTGACTCGTGCACTGGATCATCTTCGGAGGAGATGGACACATCGGTGCTGGCTGGGTTCTGTCTCCATGGCCCAACTAAGTCTACATGCTCGCAGTCTGTTCCAGTAGAAGAGTACTCGGTGCTGGATTCTGAATCCGGTCTCTGCCATCTTGTCTGCTTCATTTCAAGTTCCTCATCTCCGCCTGGAGTTTGGAACTGAATCTTCCCGATCTTATAATCAAATAAGGCCCTTGCTGTTCTGAGGAAGGGCCTACCTAAAATGATCTGGGAGTCTCTCCAATTACGAGGGATTTCCATATCCAGGACAGTGAAGTCCACCATGTATTCTTGTCCCTCGACTTTGATCACAATGTTCCTCAATTCTCCTTGGGACCTCTTGGTTGATTTATCAGCAAACTGTAGGAGGGCTCTAGATTTCCTAAGAGGTCCGAGATTAAGCCGCTCATAGAGGGCTGTAGGCATCAGATTGATCGAGGAACCATTGTCCAGGAGAGTACGTGCAAACGCGATGTCATCAACATGACTCACTACATAATGTGCACCCATATCTCTTTGTTTCCTTGGAAACGAGTTCTTTATTGCACAAGTCGTGGCTACTGATAAAACGTGTTTCTCAACACGGATTTTGGTCTTCCTGCTAACCCTAGTAGGTGTGCATCTCACCTTAAGGTATTTTTGGAATGCAGGGGTCATCTCCACGTACTTGTCAAAGGGGATTGTGACCTTGATATATTTGTTGCAGAATTCAGCCATCTTAGGGTCATCTTTTTGGATTTTTTTGGTTTTCTTCTTTCCACCCGTAAGAGCTCGGGGGAAGGGATTATTGACTCTAACTCAGGTTCGAAAACTGAAATTTTCTCATTGACTTCGGGAACTGAGTTCTTAACAGGACTCTGACTCTGATACAAACTAGGACTCTGACTCTGACTGAAAAGAAAATGCTGAGGCGAAACCGGTGACGCTTCTTCCGCGACTGTTGGACGATCCTCCTCAGATGGAGGTGCGGGCTCTTCATCGGTTTCTTCTGACTCTATGCAAATGCGAGAATGCTGCTTCGAGGACTCAGATATCTTCTTCTTCTGCCGGCGATGATGGTGGTGATGCTCCTCCTCTTCTTCCTCCGAGTTCTCCTCAGGTAGAGTGTCGAAGGCTCCTTCCTTCTGCTCCCGTGCCCGATCAGGTATGGTCACGGTCCTTCCTCTCCTGAGGGACATGTGATTTACATTATCGTACGAAACGATCTCATGTTCAGATAAATAATTATCTGAATAGTATACCTGATCTCGAGGTCAGTTCTGGCCATGGAGTATGTTGTTCGGGTTGGCCTGAACCTGTGCGGGAATCGGGGTCTTTGGCACCATCTGTTGGTCCTGGGTACGAGAGACACGATTAATATCGGTTCTCATATCCAGATAATCATTCTGCATCTGTTGGACCCTATCAGACAAGGTCTGGATCGCCAAGGTGAGGGACTCCAATTCAGTGGGCTGGGCTGGCTGATGTGCAGACGAGGTTCTGTATTGGCCCTGCTGGCCATGCCGATATTGCTGTTGCTGATGGGATGGTGCTGGCCCCTGCTGATAGGTGCGCTGCTGCTGCTGGTACTGTTGCGGCTGGTACCCTTGTTCTGGCCTGGACTGAAAGCGCGGTGTGGGAACGGGCCTGGTTTCTTGGTAGGCTGGGGATGAATGGTGAGACTGATCCTTCCCCATTTCGACCTGCCTGACAATCGGGTCACGGCTATACCAAAGCCCGTTGATCTCGTACACTTACGGAGGTTCCTCGTATCCCGTCTCCACTTGTGGGGGTGCATGCTGGTCTTGCTGGGTGTAAGTCTGATCCCAGCTACTCTGACACCCAGGTGCCTGTTCATGTACAAGATGGACTCGATGTACAGGTACAGGTGGTGCAGAAGGGGCAGGTAGCTTGATCTTAGCTACCTTCTCAGAAAGTTCCTCCACTTGCTTCGGTAGACGCGAAAGAGACTCAAGTTCCGCGACTCTCTTGTGGATCTGCTCGACCATGGTAAGCTTGTCGGCAATCATCCCCATGCTGGGGATGAGGTCCTCAGTCAGATCCGCTACAGTCCTTCGGGTTGTCTCATTGGATAGGATTGAGGGAGACAACTGATAGGCCCTGGTGGCCTGCGACCTGCCGGTTTCCACCATCTGCTCCAGGATCTTCCATACGGTGTGCTCGTTTTTGTTCAGATAGCTTCCTCCACAGGCGGCACTGACTAACCCCTGCATCTTTGGGGTTAGACCACAGATCAAGGTCTGGACTAAGATCGCCTTTGAAATACCGTGGCAGGGGCATTTCTGTACTAAATCATTGAACCTATCCCAAGCGTCATGGAAAGGTTCACTAGGTCCTTGGGCGAAGCTGGCGATCTTCGTTCTCATCTGGTTTGTCCTACTGAGAGGGTAGAACTTTTTCAAGAATAGGTCCTTGAACTGCATCCAGGTATTGCATACCACCCCTAGGTTTTTCAACCAATGAGCAGACTTATCACCTAAGGCAAAAGGGGTGGCCTTCAGCCGAATATAATCTTGGCCAACATTGGGATGGCTAAGATTGTTGCACACCAACTCGAAGTCACGGAGGAAAGTGTATGGTTCTTCATTTAGGTTTCCGTTGAACTTCGGAAGCAGACTAAGGAAGTGGGGCTTCAGCTCAAATGCCTCGGCGGGAACTGCAGGTGCCAACCAGTTCTGAATCTCGTTCTCTGCCGGGTTATAGGTATCGACCATTGGTCGGTCGATTCCTTCTGCTACTATAATATGTCCCATCCGCGCCGTGAGATCTGCATTCTTCTGTTCGGCTTCAGCGAGACGAGCAAGAATCTTTTTTATTTGTTCCTCATCCGGTGGTACTTTTGGCGGCATCTTGTCCTCTAGTCCTGGGGGGAAAATAAGGTCGATGTCAGAGGATAAATCAAGGAAAGGATTACCGAGGCGATGATCTTCCTCGATAATCTCGGAGGAGATGAAAGGGTTGGTTTGAGAGTTACCACCCTGAGTATGAGGGAACCAAGACTCAAGAGGGTCATGAGTCCTGGGTGGTCCAAGGTGCGCTTGGGCCGATGAAGACGAGTCGCTTGGGGGACTCATAGAGAGATTGGTGAATAACGCGTCGAGATCTCCCCAGCTACTCATCTTGATGTGGCGAGAAGAAGATAGGATTTTACTCCTACCTGAAGCAAGCAAAATCAATCCAAAACCCTGGTTCACACTCAACACAGTGAAGGACTCGAATTCGAGTCCAATTAATCTTGTAATTTTTAAGTGTGATTGTTCAAACAAGATAGCAAGGATTACGCGGCCTATAGGGAAGTCGGCTTAGAGCCGGATGCGTCTTCCCTGTTTATCCTGTCGCCTAAGATACCGCCGATCCTTCATTTCTTCGCTCCTATCCGGAGTTGGGGACTCAATGACGTGCCCCTATCTACCTGCAAGCAGGCGGAGGCTGACAAAGCTAGGCCTTGTCGCAGAGTACCGCTGGTTCGCCCCTATCTACCTGTGAAGGCGGAGGCTACTTGGTACTTGTCAATGAGCTTAAAAGTATCCCACTCGTGATATTTGCTAAGATCAGTTGGCTCGTGATATGGAAGGCGGGGATTTGGGCTCTGCCTTAAGGTGTTCACACACACTCAAGTACCCTCACTTAGCCTGAAAACAGGGTCGGGGATTAATCTCCCGCAAACAATTTTCAAATTTTATTCTCTTTTTTTGGTCAATACTGATTAGCAGTCCCGATTTTAAGTTAAGTTATCACTGATTAAGTCCACCACACAGCACGCCTATCGGACAGTCCCAATTTCCGTTTAATTAAATGTGAAAATCAGAGGGAGAAATCGAGAAAAAGCCTATGCAAGATAAAACAATGATGTTATGCTGAGTTCAGGAGACTTACAGTGATCCCTTCGCTTTTATGCAGGATGCAGAACAGAATTGAAATTTTATCTAAATGCAAATGCAGACGATGAAAGCCGCTCCTAGACAGGCGGTTCTATTAGCGTGAAGAACAATTTAATTTGGCTAAGTACTACGGTCTAAGTGCGTCTTTTAAGTGATTTGTGTGGTCCTAATGATTACGAGCACAAGCAATTCCTAGATTGGCTCGGGGAGCCGCTAGTGCAAGCTAAGTTACAATTCAACCACACAGCACACGGGGACACGATTCCACTATTTTTACACACGCGAGAACCCAAACGGGAATCGCTGGAAATGATGCGAAAAATGTGGAAATAAATGAATTACAGGTTCTCTCAAATCACTCAAACTAATTCGAATGTGTGTTCCTCGAAGCGTCTTCGACTCCGGTGTCCCTCGCACAAAAACAAGTTGAGGTCAGATAAAGAACGACACAAAAATGTAAAAAATTAAAAGACAGAGAAATATTCACAAGAAAAACCGGGGGTCAGACTACCCGGGGAAAGAAAATCAAGCAATCAGAATTTCAACAAAAATTAACCTAAGTCGTGCCTCCCCGACAACGGCGCCATTTTGACAGCCCGCCCGCACCCTTAATTAATTCGAGCAAATTAATGTCCAAATTAATGTTAATCGTTCGTTGCAGTCGGATACGAGAGGCTAGTCAAAAATCACTTTAATTAGTTTCGAGTTAATTTCAAGCGGCAAAATTTTTTACTTGGTGAAGTCCAAGGTCGAACTCAGGGAGGCAACTATCTCCTTAGGTTAAATTTTAGCAAAATCCAAGTGTGAGATTTTCAGGGAAAATATTTTTTGGTCTTTTTCTATTTTCTATGAAGACACATGCAATCCGCAGGCCAATATAACAATTAATTCAATTAAGATATCAAATGAAGTCCAAAAATTCTAAAAATTGGCTAGATGATTAAATATGATGAAAATGATCTACCCTAATTTTTTTGGAATTTTTAGACACTAAATGAATTTACTGTGAATTAAATATGCAGACAGGGTGATTTTCAATATTTTATTTTTAATAAATATCAAATCACAATTTCTTCAAGAAATATAATTATCCTAGATAGCACTAATGATGATGAATCCGGGAAAATTGACAGATCTGAATTTCAATGTGAAATGAATTTATTAAAATTAAAATGCGAAAACCACTCAACAATTTATTTAGGCCTCGATATGTGCGCAAATGACATGAAATTTTTATGGAATATTGTCCTTAAGCTACTGTGAATTTTTGAGGATTTTTGGAACCACAGAGAATTACTAGAAATTAAAAGGTGTCAATGGGCAAAATATTCCAAAAATATACCAATTAATTCATTGATAATTCCACTGAAATTACAAAAATGTGACACGTGGCTCAATAGACAGAGGACAAATTTCTCAACAAAATGCAACTTTTAGAATTGAAAAATGATGTAATATGTAACCTAGGGATGCGTGCAAACACAGGGTTGTAAATGCAATACAGAATAATAAAAATACAAAAAGCAAATATGTTGACAGGGACTAAAATGCAATTACCTATTATGTTGGGGACTCGAGTGCAATTTCTCCACAAGGCACGTACTCCTCACGTGGGGTCTGCTTCACAGGGACCTTTGTGCAATATTGAAAAGTTCCAGGGGCCTCAGTGTAAATTTCCCAGGCTGCACGTGCTCCTCACGTGGGCGGCCTAGGTTCGGATAACTGCGAAGGCTCGGTGCTAGGCTCGGGCGCTTCTGGAGGTCTGGAGTGAGGCTCGGCGAAGCTTCGGGTGGTTCGAGCCTTGAGGTCAGGGAAGAGGCTCGGATCGGGGCGACGTGGCGCGATCACGACCGTGCGATCTTGGTGAAGATCGACGGTCGTTGTTGACTCCGGCTGCTGTCGACGTGGATGATCAACAACCGTCAGATCTAAGCTGATCTAACGGTGGTTGACGCTCCCTGAAGATGGCGACGTGGCATGCTCGGGACCGTGGGATCACTGATCGATCCTACGGTGCATGGAAATCGAGGAAGGGGGTGACGTGGCTGGCTCAGGACCGTTCGATCAAAATGATCGAAAGCTGGTTGTACTTCTTCTCCACCGGCCCTCCGCCACCTGCGGAGGAGAAGGCTGGGCTCCGACAAAGGGAGCTCGCTCCTCCCTACTGTCCTGGCGTCTATGAAGGTCGATGGCTGGTCTGAGGTATCTCAGAAGATATGCGGCGGTGCGGTGGAGCCTCAGGTGGTTTCAGGAGCGGAGGAGGAGCTCTGGGGCACGGTGGCGATGAAGCTCGAAGTTGTCTCCGGTGACTCTCCGTTCAATGAGCAGAGGGGTACCTGCATGTGTCAGAGGCAGAGCTGGAGCTCGTGCGTGCACTCGTGAGGGTGGGTGGTTGACTGGCGAGGCCTAAGGGTGACAGAAGTGGTCTGACGAAGGAGCTCCGGCCAAGTGGCGGAGCTGGAGATTGAGGTACGGTGATATGCGTCGTCGGAGGTCGTGAAGGCTACCGCGAAGATGGGAGCTTCGACGCGAAGCTCGGCGGAATGGAATGGAGGCGAGAAGATGACCGGAGGCGGCGAGTAACAAGCGACAAAAAGTGAAGAAAAATGAAGCGAAGATCGGCGATGGATGGAGGCGTTTACCTAAGGTTTGGAGCTCGATTTCGAGGTCCAGGTCGTCGCTCGAAGGGGCGGTAAGGCCCTGAGCTCAAGCAGCAACTCGGAGGAGGGTTGCGACACGGCGTTGGCACCGCGGATCTCGCCGGAGAAGAAGGTCCGTCTTCGCTCAAGGATTCACTCAATTCCTGTCACAAATCGAAAGCTCCGAGCTCTAGGTTCTTCCCTGGAATGGCGGATAGCCATGACGGTGGCTGGTGATGGTGTATTTATAGGATGGAGGTGGCAGCAGTGTTGGCGACGAGGCGAGGTTCATGGGCGTCATGGAGCGACTCTGGTGGTCGTAGTGGGGAGTGCGGTAGCTGGCAAGGATGAGGGACGAGTGGGTGACATAGTGGAGGTGGTGGTGCTCGTCTGCGGTGGTCGAGGAGCTGCCAAGAATAGGAAGGGGGCGCCCCTCCGCAAGGCAGAGAACGTGGGAGAGAGGGGCACCCGAGGTAGGAGATGAAGTCTGCGGAATGGGACGTGTGTGATTAGATCGGGGCGCGGTGATGATGGGCCGTGATCGAGCCACGTGGAGGGAGTTGGGCGAAGCGCGGGCGAGCGGCTTGGATGAGGAGATGGAGATGATCGAAGGGACGAGGAGCGCCAACGGAAGAGCGGCTGTGATGGAGGGATCAGGGGCTGGATCAGATGGTTCATATGCCGCCACGTGGCGAGCTCTGGAAGAGGCGCGGACGGGCGGATCAGATGAGGCCCTGGAGATGATCTGACGGCGTGGATTTAAGGCGCACGTGGAAGCATCTAGGCCGTTGGATCTATAGCGTAATCCAACGGCTGTGGCTGCGGGCGACTGCGACAAGGGGAGCGGGCCGCGTGGCGCAACCAGAGGGCGCCACGTGGCCTGCTGTGAATGGCTGGAAGAAAATGAATGTGTAGAGAGAAGAGGGGGCCGAATTTGAAAGTTGTAGGTCTCGATGAGATCTACAAGTTTCATGTTGACCAAAGACGGAGATGAGGTCAAATATGATACATAAATACAAAGATACAAATATACATATATGCAGTATACAAGGTGACCCAAAAACCCAACTTTCTCATACGAGCTCCAAATTGGATGAAATTAGTCTCATTTTAAAGGTCTGTGTAGTATTCTAAGAGTAAGTAGACCTAGTTCGGAGTTTGTATGAGGGATTTATGTGCATTTTAGTGTACATGGGTTCTAGGGCTTTATTGACTAATTTACAAGGGGGATATTTGGCATTCTTCCCTATATTATCAACTAAGGAGTACATATTATAAGGAAGAGGTTATTTTAGTGAGTGGATATTTTACAAGGGATTTTGGCTTCTTATTTGAATGCTAATGGACTGCTAAAATGAATGTATTATGTATGTATGAATGAATGCTATTTATGCATTATAAAGGGAAATATGCCTCTATTTACTCGGGAACAAGGCTCTATTTTTGACTTTTGAAGTGATGAATCACAGATTCATCACCACTGAGCAGGCTCCTGGAGGTCAATCACTTGACCGGACCAAATTATACGGATTGGATTCGAAATTAGGATCTTGTTTTATCTACAGAGCGCATCTC
The DNA here is from genome assembly GCA_037367405.1 of Ottelia alismoides. Lineage (NCBI taxonomy): Eukaryota > Viridiplantae > Streptophyta > Magnoliopsida > Alismatales > Hydrocharitaceae > Ottelia > Ottelia alismoides. The sequence goes on from JAZKJV010005437.1 coordinate 250,293, forward strand.
GTATGTGTTATCCAAGGACAAGATAGCAAACCCTAGGACTGCAGAAAATAAATCTTTTAATGAGAAATATGATGAAGATCATAACTTGGCGGGTCATTGTCCAATGTGTTTCAGAAGCAACATGTGGAAATGAACCATTGCCAAGAAATTATGTTGAATCTGAAGGAAATGTTCAGTGACATAAGCCGCACACAACGCTATAATGTGATGAAAGATCTTATTCGCTGCAAGATGCAGGAAGGGACCTCTGTCAGAGAACACGTACTCAAAGTGTTTTGGGTACCTCTCTGAATTGGAAACTCTGGGAGCCTACATGTTTTCTGATATGCAGGTTGATTTCATTCTCCTGTCGCTCCTTAAGTCTTTCAATAACTTTGTCGCGTCATATCACATGAGCAAAGATGATTTCACTAACGTTGGGCTGTTAGCTGCATTAAAGTCTACAGAAGACGTAATGAGGAAGGATGGCCCCTCTGCTAGTGCAATGGTTGCACAAGTGAAGGGAAAGCACGATCGGAAGCAAGATTCTCGGAAGGGCCTGCCCCAGAAGATAAAGAAGAAGAATCAAGGAGTTGGTTCATCTTCTAGTGCTTCCACACTAATGACATCGAAGAAGACCGATGTAGGTCACCACTGCAACAAGCCGGGGCACTAGCGACGTAACTGCCTAGAATACCTGAAGTCTGCTGACAAAGGTAAAGCCCCAGCAGGTATGAAATCTACTTTCATCATTGAAACTAGCTTTCTCATTGAACGAGAAGGAAGTTGGGTTGTAGATTCTGGTGCATCTGTTCATGTATGCAATTCGTTGCATTTGTTTCAGGAAACTAGGAATCATGAGCAAGGGGAGATAGTCATCCAGATGAGATCTGATGCAAGTGTCGCAGCAGTCGCCATCGGGAGCAGCCGACTATCGTTATCTAGTGGTCGAGTCTTAGTACTTAAAGAGTGTCTTTATGTACCTGAAGTTAGAAGAAATCTAATATCTGATCTAAGCTTGTTAGAAATGGATATTCCTTCACTTTCTATAATATATTAATCATAAACTGTTACAATAAATATATTGCGGATGGCATTTTGACTTCTGGTGGACTCTATGAATTATGCATTGATGAATGTGTCATGAATGTTACTATCACTAATAATGGAAACCCCAAAAGATCCAAGGAGGATGGAAATCATTCGAATATGATTTGGCATCAAAGGCTTGGTCATTTATCCGTTGATAGGATCAAAAGATTGATAAAGGGTGGACCTTTAGATTTTCTACAGGTTCAATCTTTACCTACCGATGAACATTGCATTCGAGGAAAAATGACTAGAACACCTTTCCATAACAAGGTTACGAGATGCGAAGGTATTCTAACCTAATACATACTGATATGTATGGTCCCTTCAATACCGCAACTAGAAATGAATATCGATATTATTTTACGTTTATTGATGACCGTTTGTGATACGTGTTTATCTTCCTACTACATCATAAATCTGAAAATTTTGAAAAGTTCAAAGGGTTTAAGGCTTTGGTTGAGAACCAAACCGATAAGAAAGATTAAATGGATTCGATCTGATCGAGGTGGTGAGTACCTCTCAAATGAATTTAAGAAATATATTAAAGAGAATGGAATTTTCTGCAATCTCACTCCCCCTGGAACCCCCCAACTTAATGGTGTTGCTGAAAGACGCAACAGGACCATCATGGACATGGTCCGTTCAATGATGAGAAAAGCACGTTTACCTCTTAGTTTCTGGGCATATGCAGTAGAGACTGCAATATATATCCTGAATAAGATTCCTAGCAAATTTGTACCCAATACTCCTCACGAGCTATGGTATGGTACCAAGCCTAGGGTAAGACATTTGAGGGTTTTGGGTTGCTTGGTCCATGCGAAGAATGTGGACACAAGTAAGCTAGAATCTCGTACTTGTGAGTATTACTTTATTGGGTATGTTAAAGATGGTATTGGATATCAGCTTTATGACCCTGAGATCCAAAAGGTCTTTGTCTCTAGAGATGTGAAATTTCTGGAGGATGATTTCCTTAAAGGTCAAGATAGAAATGAAGTAGAGGAACTTATTTAATCTCCTGAGGATTCTAAGATTCCTGGACCAGAAACTTGAAGAGATAAATAAAGATGAAACACCCGTACCTCTTCGAAGGAGTTCGAGGGTGCTTGCACCACCTGAAAGGTATGGATTCCATGTGTCAAGTGAGACTGACAATGATCCTACTTCATTTGATGAAGCACTCATGGATCATGACATGGATAGATGGATGCTAGCAATGAAGTCAAAAATTGACTCCATGCAAAAGAATGGTGTATGGACCCTAGAGGATCCAACTAAAGGGGTGAAACCCATTGGGTGTAAATGGATCTTCAAGAGAAAAAGGGGACCTGATGGGAAAGTAGAGACTTTCAAGGCATGGCTAGTGGCCAAGGGCTACACACAGAGAGAAGGCATCGACTACGATGAGATGTTCTCTCTTCTAGCTATGCTTAAGTTCATCAGGACACTGTTAGCTATAGCTGCATCTCTTGACTACAACATCTGGCAGATGGACGTCAAGATAGCTTTTCTTAATGGATACCTCGAGGAGGATATCTATATGGAAGAGCCCCAGGGCTTCATAGTTGAGGATGGAAAAGTATGCAAGCTGAAGAAATCCATCTATTGGCTCAAACAAGCTTCTCGTAGCTGGAACATCAGATTTGACAAAACCATAAAGAGGTATGATTTTGTGCAGAATCCTGATGAACCTTGTGTATACAAGAAGCTTAGTTGTAGCGCCATATTTTCATCGTGCTTTATGTAGATGATATCCTTATCATTAGAAATGATACAGGAATGATGACCAGTGTGAAGATTTGGCTATCCCATACCTTCGAGAAGAAAGATCTTGGAGAAGCCTCTTACATCTTAGGCCTGAAGTTATTCAGAAACCAAGAAAAGAGGATATTGGGATTATCACAACATGGATACATTAAAAAGATTCTTGAACGATTCCGTATGTATAGTTCCAAGAAAGGATTTCTCCCCTTAAGACTTGGTATCCATCTTTTTAAATTTATGGCTCCTCAAAGTGTTGAGGAAAAGAAGGCCATGGTTGGATGCCCTTACGCATCGGCTATAAGAAGCTTAATGTATGCCATGATGTGTACTAGGACAGACATCTGCCATGCAGTGGGAGTGGTAAGTCATTACCAATCCTGCTATGGAGAGCAACACTGGAATGCAATAGAGAGCATATTCAAATATCTAAGACAGGCGTAAGATTACATCTTGGTCTATGGAGATGGTGATCTCCAAGTCTTGGGATATACAGATTTAGACTTCCAGTCTGATATTTATGATCGAAAGTCGACATCAGGTTTATTTTCATGTTGAACAGTGGTGCTGTGAGTTGGAGAAGCAAGAAGAAGGACACTACGACGGATTCAATAACAAAAGCCGAATACATTACCGCATGGGATGCTGCAAAGGAGGTTGTGTGGTTGCGCAAGTTCTTCATCTTGGAGCTTGGCGTAGTTTCCTCTAATACTCCCATCCCGTCACTCTGCGATAACACGGGATCCATTGCCTCGGAAAAGGAACCCAGATGGCATCAAAAGAGCAAGCACGTGGAAAGGAAATACCACATCATTCAGGAGATTAAAAAGCATGGTGATATCATCATCACCAAGGTTGCCTCTACCGACAACATTGTTGATCCTCTTACCAAACCTCTGACACAGAAGGTTTTCGACCAGCGTGTAATGAGTATGGGTTTACGGATTGTACCTGAATGGTTCTGAGGGCTAGTGGGAGATTGTTGGACTTGTGAGCCTCGGGCGAACCATTCTTACAATAAATGTTATTGTAACATATATATATATATATGTATGTATGTATGTATGTATGTATACATATATATATGTTTATCAATAAAAGTTACTGATGTTTCACTCCCTTTCTGAAATTAAATGAATGAATGCACTATTAGGTCCCTCTATACAATTATGGTTATGTACCATGGCCATCTTGATGATCATATAGTTGTTTATTCATTAAATGAATCATAGAGGTTGGTGTTATGAATATCTAAAGAGTTAGATAGAGGACTCGTCAAGCACCGTCAAATGATCATTAGGAAATGATCTCCAGCCTGAGTAGGAGATGGCAATCCTTTCTCACATAGGCTGATATCTGACCGACCTCTTTATGCAGGTCCTCTGCATGGGAATGGTGATTCGGAGGTGTCAAATTAGTTAGGTCAAGGGGTTGACTTAATGAGATCGAGATAAAGTCCTATGTTGAATTTTGTCACAGCATAGGCACACATTCTCTGACCGAAGACAGATGTGTTACTATATGTCTGAGTGTGTACATTTGGCAGATCAATAGGTTGATGACCTAACCAAGGTCTATACACCGATGTGCTGGTGTGCATGTAAGGGCATATGAGTAATACGATCTCTCAAAGGGATCATACAGGTTCACTTGTGTATCAGAAGACATGAGCTCACTCATGAGGTATTGGGACCGATCAAATTCCATGCATGGTCGTCGTTCTTTGGAAGCAGGACAAGAATTTGAAGGTATGATATATGCTTTGGGAAAGCATATAATCGATATCGAATCCCAATGACCAAGATTGAGAAACTTGGTGATCAAACCCTGAAGAAGATAGTGTAAAATTGATCTACATCTTCAGGTTGATCATAGGTCCTCTAGTATGTAGGATGTACAGGTATTGGGAATACCTGAGGGTGATGTGATCATAAACGATTGTATAACCATGACGCTTCCATTCCGAGGGAGTGATGAAACAGGTCTGGATTTTAGTGACTCCTCTTAGTAGAGAAGCAATCTGATCTTGGTCCAAGTGTTGGACATTGGTATGAATGAGATTCGGATGTAATGAGAAGATTAGATTTGCGGTCTTGATTTAATCAAGCATATGTGGGAGGTACATAAGATCTGGATTTGAGATGAGATATCAACATCCAAGTCACTATACGTGGAAAAATACTATCGCCATGTCCTTATCTCCATGTATCTGCGGAGAAAGCGCATTATTCTTGAAGGAGTTCAAGAATAATTCATTTGATGAATTGTGTATCCAAGCAACAAGGTGTTGATAATTAAATGAGATTTAATTATCAAAATTAATATGAATAGGATTCATATTATGAGAATGATTATCCTAGATAATTAATGGGATTTAATTATCAAAGGAAATACATATTGTGGATAGTGCTATCCATTATACCGGTGTATATATTATGAATGTGATTTATAATATATTAGAAAGAGAGTACCTTTGTAAATAGCATTTGTTAATTGTTAATGTGAATTGGATTCACATTAAGCAATTAATTGGAAATGTAATTTACAATTTAGTTTAGGCTGTGAATATGATTCACATACTTTCAATGGCATGACTGAAATATTCACAAATTAATTTGGAATTAATTTAGTGGATAATTTTGCAATAAATATGCACTAATTAATTGGTAATTAATTTAGTGGATAATATTGCAAATAAATAGGAGATAATAAGATAAAATAAAAATGGGATAATTGGCCACCAAATGAGGTGGCGTCACCCATGAATTAGTCATGGGTGACGCCCCATGTTTTTAGGTGGGCAATTATCCTCTTTTTAATAATTATCATATTATCTTGTGATAATTAATTTTATTGAATTAAATTATGTTGATGATAATACAACATATATTTAATTTAATATAAATTAATATATTGTTGTTTTTGAACAACAAAGATCATAGCCATTGATTTAATACATATATCAATCTAACCATTGATTTTGTGTATGCCATGGATTGTGATCCATGGACTCCCAAACTAATATAAAAGGAGGGCAACCCTAGCCTCTCAACGACACATAAGAGTACATGCCTACTCTCTCTCTATCATTCTCGTCCTCTCTCTCTCTCTAAGGTGATCGTCCACCTTGTGCTTTGAGGGAACAAGCAATCGTCTCCATGCCATTGTGTTGTCGCTTTGATTGCTCGTGGATCCCGTCGATGGATTTTGTTGGATGAAATCAAAAGATTCAAGGCTTGGATTTTCATCGAGGATTGCAAGAGGAATGGATCTCATCATCACGCCCGTAAGCGCCATCTTCGTAGATAGGACATCAGTCAGGAAGATCTCTTGCTTTAGAGATCTTGTGATTGCAACCACGCTTCAAGAGGTATTTCTAATACTTTGTGGTTTGATGAAAGATCCAAAAAATGTTCTAGTGATCATGTGGTTTCTTCACTTGATTTAAAAAATTTTAATTTCCGCAGAACCCAGCGACTAGTACAACTAGTCATCCCGATCGCATGAGATGCGATCAACACGCTTCTGTATTCACTTGAGGATTCCTCACATCCTTCAGATATAAGCCCCGGATTGGGCCAAGATAGATCTGAATGGAGTTGAAATATCCATGTAGCTGACCCTACTTAATTGTGGGAAAAGGCTTTGTTGTTGTTGAAATATACAAAATAAAAAAATCAAATATCTAAAACATAGATAAATATAACTACGAATTAGCCCTAAAAGTAAATTGTAAATATATACCTCTAAAAATAAATAAATATCATAATAAATACTTTATAAAATAATAAACATTTTTATTTTATAACTTAAAATTAATCAAATAATTTAAGATTAATTTTATATTTTATAAAAAATTAAGGCTAGGTTTTTCCTAATTGGTTCACGTGGACCAACCAGGGCACATCTGGTGTTGACCCGTGGTCAACTCTCTGACCAGCACTTGCATCTTGTTAGAACCTCATTCGACCCTTTCTTCCTCGTTTTTTTGTGGGTCAAATCTTTCATCCTCTCACCTTACTTCCTCAGCAACTTTTGTTCCTCCAACAATGGACTTACTCATGGGCATGATTCCTTGGCCAATGGGACACTAAATCTATGCCACCACTTCAATCTTTGGAGCCAGTTGTCCACCTTGTACAAAAACCACCTCCAACCTTTTCCATCTCTTTAAAACTTTGGATTGACATCCGTGACAGGGGTGTCTCCATCTACCTCGGGCAGGGCCAGGCAAGGTTGAAGGAGGCTTCCAGCACCACCTCCAGTGGAGTGTTGCCGTCGAGGTTCTACTTCCTGGTCATGCTAGTGAGGAACTACCTTTCCTCGCATTCCTTAGATTAGAAGTATCCATAGTTTTTATTTTTGCTTTTCATCTCCCCATTTAGTAACCTAATCGCATCTTCGTAGTTTGCCAGAGCTAGCATCCGGCTAACCTCTCCCCTGAGCCTTGTCGGTTCTACTGCCTCTCTATCACCGCAAAATTCTTCCCCTTCGCTTCTACTACACCCGACACCTTCCACTCAACCCACACCCTCGTAGAGTACGATCTCAGTTGCTCCACCTCTACCATCATCATTGGAGCAACTCCTCCCGTCTCCCTACACTTCCATTCACCCTGGTGCAGGGTTGAGGCAATTTTCCCTCGACCCTTTGACTCTTTTTTGCAGGTCATGGAACTTAACTACCTACTGGAGCATTTCGGTAGCCAACCGGAGGTTCCTGGAGTGTCACAGGTCCGCTGGCCCTGTGCGAGCACTCCGACTATCACTGGAGCAGTTTGAGTCATCTAACGGAGAGAATATACCCTCAGGAGCAATCAAGCCGATTCGCAGCTCCAAGGCACTGTTCTCATCTCGTCGGAGCTTCCTTACTGTTCTTCATCGTCATATCCCTGGATTGAAGGCTCGCTCCAAATTACACCAGTGTCGTTTGATCGAGCTCAGTCTTCATTGTCAGATCATCCCCAATGTTCTAATCTTGGCCGTCAAACACCAACCGGTATTGGACATCGGGAGCGTGCCATGTGGCAAGTGAACTCATGTTAGTCATTGGATCTGTGCCCCTTTGGGTATTTGCATCTTTAGCCTCAGACAGTTTCATATTTAATATTTAGACTTTAAACTTTAACTAATTATTCAAAATATATTTTTTTCACTCACCATGCCTCCACCAAATTTGATATCCTTCCATGAAACCCATTTTATAAAGATGTAACTGGGTTTCATCCTTGGATCTCTTCCTCATTAAACGACATTTTTTATACGGACACAAGATAGTTCCGTTTGAATCCACGATATGGGAATCTTGCGTATAAGCAAATTCTATAAATTCCTGAACACATTTTTGAAAGGTATATGTAACACGTCCATCTACTACACACTTGTACATCCACTCTCTATTAGTCATATTGATCAACCTAAATGAAACAATTCATATTGTAAAATGAGATGGGAAGATTAAACTTTGAGTTAATCTAGGAGAACGTGTAAAGAATACTTAAACCTTACCCATTGTTGACTTCAAAGATGAGAAGAGAAATGTCTTAATTATGTTATCACTTAAGACCATCCGTAAGGATTCGAACTTACTAAAAGGCAACCGTTATCACAAGCTATTTCTTTCTGAGGAAATTTCGACAGCATAACCCTGCACTTCTCATGTATACCTCAAAAATCAATCGCAATTAACTTTCAAAATAATCATATTGGTGATTCTTTCGATAGTAAATTATGATTGATTTGGTATACCGAAGAGGAAGGGGTTATGAAACCGAATTTCCTTAAAAAACAAACAGCTTGTCACAACGACCACCTTTTAGTAAGTTTGAATCTTACGGACCTCCTTAGGCTCAGTTCTCCGAACTAAGGAAAGCTAACATTATGTAATACTTTAAGATCAGTTTACACCATACATTTGTACATGCTACAAATGAGACTATAAAATGATCTTAAATTATTTAATCATTTATGTTAGTCGTGCATTTATGTAAATTTGATTGGTTAACGATGGAGATATGGATAAGTGTGATCCCAAATTAGTGCCTAATAAAGTGTTTGGCTCAATAGTATTGGATGGGTACCTGCAAAAAACTGAATTTTACACGTGCAAACATCAAAATCCATGACTATTGGTCTGGGATAAGCCATCCCAAAGTGAGTCCAATAGTGCTGTGAAAAAAAATATAACATAGTTGGAGGTGATCAAATCCACCATTGTGTTGCACACGCCTCCCAGTGTACAGGGCCACTTGCCACCCGGTGTGGAGGGACGCATTGTGTGTGAATGATTTTGTACAATTTAATATTCTAATTAGTAGTTAGTGTTTTAGCCTTATCATCAACCTAACTATAAGATAATGTGATATACTTGTCACGTTAACAAGAATTTAATGTGATAATAAATTATCACAGAAGAAATGTTGGTGCATATCATATTTCATATCAACACTATATGAAATTCTCTAACTAATATTAAGGGTGTTTATCATATCTCATATCCACACTATATAAAATTGACTAACTAATGTTATTCACAAGTTATACCTAATGTTATTCAAAAAATTATACCTAATGTTAATTATTTAAGCACAAATATACAACATCATGGCATGATATTCCTATATCGTAATTTTAGTCATAAAAGAATTAACTATACTAACAAGTGTAAATGTTGTAATGGACTTTCTATCCTTTGTATTTTACAATGTCTAGACCTAATGTTGGTTGAGTCATTTTATCGAACCCCTACAATGCATAAAATTCTACATGTAAATGAGATAACCGCAATCGAATTAACAAGAATATAGTTATTCACTCTTATCCTAAACATGTAAAAATGTTCAAACACATATGTTGTATACACTATATCCAACAAGAAAACCAAAAAAATGAAACCTAAAACTATCAAAACAAGACAATTTTTTAATGAAATTTTAAAAAATGAGAGAGAGAGAGAGAGGAGGAAGTATTATACTGAATGGTGGATGTGTATCTACTCGAAACACGTAAACGGTGGGCGCCGGTGGCAGAGAAGAAGTTTGGCGGTCGCCGGAGGGGAAATTTGGGGGAGGGTTGGGCATGAGAATGAGGAAGAAAGGGGCATCCGTCGTTCTGTTTATGGACCTCGGCGAGTACACTTAAGTGCTCGCCCATCCGTATGCATGTGCTCACCCAAAAATTGCAGGCGCTCGCGTCATCCGTGTATAAAAATTCAAGTGGGCGAGCACAAGTGCAATATTAGTGCTCTCCCAAATTGGCAATCGTGCGCCATGCGACCGCTCCTCAGTATTCAAACATGCGACCCATGTGGGCGAGCACATGTGGTCTTCCAGTGCTCGCCCAGAGCCGACCGAGCACATGTGCTCGCCTAAGGGATGCAAGTCTGTGCATGCCAAATATGATTTTTTTGTAGTGATATTTTGTAATATTTGCATACAAGCCCCCAAACATCTCGTATTTACATCTAGATCCTCGACCATGTCATCTCATGTGCATGTGCGTGTGAGGTGGGGGCATTTTGTAGGAGACCCCTCGTGGGTTTGGACATTTGTATTTGGTCCATTAACTTTTTATTTACTCTATATTTTTGGAGAAATTGCTGGATGACCCATGGACTTATTTTTATTTACAAAAATGCCTCTGGTAGTAATGTAGCTTCTTTTTATTTTCTTTATTTATTTAAATATTAATTTGTGATTCAAAAATTCACCAAAAATAAACCTGAGTGCTTGACTTGACGTAGATTAATGTTATATTTTTTCATTTCATTTTTAGGCACTTTTATTATTTATTAAAAATCAAAAGTAACCTAATTTTACCATATCTATTGTAGAAAATACATAAAAAATCTAAAAATCCTTTGAAAAAATCTGAAAAAATATTGTGTTTATTTAGTTAGTTTTCAATTGCACAAATTAAAAAACAAAAAATTTATGAAAGAAAACTCCTAAAATTAAAAATACCTAAAATCCCTTATAAAAATATAAAAATCTCTAATAATACCAAAAAAATCATATTTTTTATTTTTTGAAATGTATTTATACTATTATTATTATATATAATTTAATTTGGAAAATTTTAGACTTAATTTTCTATTTTTATTTTCCATGTCAATTTTGAATATTAACTAAACCCTGATTAAGGGTATTTTATTTTAAAAATATATAAAAACCAGCAAAAACTCTTAAAAATTGCAAAATAGTATAAAAAATTTAAAACCCAAAAATATTTTATTTTCTTTATTTTGAATCTATTTATTATTATTTATTTCTACCTTATCTTATATTGTATATATACTCTATATATATATATTATATTTTAAAAGAAAAATAAATACAAAAAATAAAAAGAAAGTATAAAATCAGAAAACTAAAAATCAAAATACAAAAATGTAAAAAAAATAAAATAGAGGAATAGTAAAATAAAAAAACCCACATAAAAAGAAATATAGACAAAGAATTCACATTCACATTTTGCATTCATTGCCCAATCTATCTAGTTTGCTCCATGTGATCGACCTCTACATGCTTACACACTATATACATCCATTGTAGAGTTAAAATAAATTTTAACTCCACATTTGCTTTTCGTTACTTAATATTTATTATTACTGGTTAATTGTTGATTAATGAGGTTTTTATGGATCGTCATAGCGATTGTATCTTCACCTTGTGTGAGGCATATTTTGACCCACGCAAAATCTCGATTATCAGTACCATGGAAATGTGGAAAGTAATTAGAAGCAACTTGCCAATTCAATGTGCTCATTACTTGAAAGCAAGTTCTAGCATAAAAAATTGTATGCAAAGAGAAATCATAAAGTCTAGAAAACAAATTCCAAGTATGATTTCTTATATTCTCATGAATATTAGGAAGAGATCAAGGTTACCTCTTGAAGCATGAGCCTTTAAAGGAAGTGATGACTCGTGTATCTTCCCATGAACTTTTATATATACTTCTCGAAGTTTTCATGTAGGTATGAGATCAAAATGATCTCAATATCCCATTTTCATCTCATGTCGAACCCTTTTTCACATAAGCAAAGTACAATGCAAAAGATGATCGTCTCTCTCATAGAGTCACACCTATGAAGAGAAGATGTAGGGTTGATTGTTGACGTGTGGGGCTCTCTATCCCTCTATCTATCTATCTATCTATCTATATATATATATATATATAGAGAGAGAGAGAGAGGGGGGTGTGCTTGTGTATTTGAGAGTTTTCAACTCTCAACAATTCTCTCTCAATGATCAAGGCAACTAGTCTCTCAAAAGGCAAAGACAATTCATGTGTGGGAAGAGAGAGGCATGCCCTCTCTTTTATATACAAGGGAGGATAGTCAAGGAGTCCTAATCCTTATGTGGTCGTCCAACTTGAGACCCTTAGATGATTAATCAAAGTCTAGTATCGTATACCAGTACTATTAGGACTGAGAGGTAATTTGCCTTCCATTTATCATAAAGAATAAACAACAAAAAAATAGGAGAGTATTTATCAAATAAGGACTCATGGTAGACGACCAAGCTTCTCAAGATTCTATTTCCACCTTATCCAAATTGATGTCATAACTATTGTCCCAATAGATGTTGGTTGTTGCATTCAATTATCATAATTGGGAAAATTATGAGTCATCTCATAATTTATGAAGCTTTATTCATAAACCCAATCTAAATCTAATTTACGTTTAATTTTCAATGTAAATCACATTCACATGTGTACCTCGAAATAATTTACGTTTATAAATATGAATCTTATTCATATATATAAATATACAAATATATAAATTATTATGAATCAATATCCAAATCAATGAAGTATATATGATGTGGATCATATCAACAAAACCCTGGATATACACATATATATATATATATATGATAATAACAATTATTATCATATCCTTGATATAGAATTGACATAATAACTGCACCTCGGACTACCGCAATTATATATTAGGGGGGAATTCCTACTTTGCCTAAGTACGAGTCCTACTCCAATTAAGACTCATGAGAAAAAATATTGGTAACTTGGATATAATGTCGAGGATACAATACTATCTATATGCAGTGACTTGAAACTTGGATAACTGTCCAATTTTGGGATTTATACCACTTTTGGTGAAACGTAATACACTCTACCATTGAGCTTGAGCTGAAACGATTCACACTCTCTGTGAGTTGAATGAAATGCATTACACTCTCCATGAGCTTAATAAATGATATAAGTGATTAACTCGACTTCCTACACCATTTCTAGTTGTTGTCCAAATCATTGGAGTTTTAGACATGAGGTTAAGGAGTTACTTCATCTCCATTTTCATTCCTATTCCTGTTTCCAACATTTGGACATTGAAATTAGAACTGGAATCTGCTCGTATCACTAAGCCAAGAAGTGGAGTCCCTAAAATCCATTTGGTTTAATCATTCACTCGGAATGGAAGTGTCAAATTATATGAAAAATAGATTTAACCGAGAGTATTCCCAATACACATCCATCATTCATATGAAGATTCTAGTATACCCAAAGTCCAAACCTTATTTTGAAAATCCTCTTACAGGCATATAAATAATTTTTTTCATTCAATAATAGGGTGACAATATTATTTATATAGTTTCCAAAAGTATATATTAATATCTCAAATTCATGTCTTATTTAATCAACAAGACAACCATGTATGGAATTCTTTATGATCACATTGTATCTCATGAGTGAGCTCTGTCCCCCAATTCATCAAGTATGAACCTGTAATCGATATATGGACCTCGATTAGAGCTTCAACCTAATGGTCTGTCTAATATGCACATTTAGCACAATGATGCATATCTGTCTCTAGTCAACGAATTAATGACTGAACGTGATAGTTACAATTTAGGTCTTAGTTTAACTCGACCTCATATAGTCACTCTTTGACTTGACTTATCTGGCACACTCGAATCACTATTCATATGCAAAGGATCTACATCAATATGTCAATAGGAAATTAGTATATAGAGAAAGATTGTCATATTTTTCTCAATCTGGAGATCATTATCGAATATGTATGATATTCAATATGTCCATGGTACATAACCTTATTTGTGCATGGGGACCTTAATTAAGTGCATTCACTATCCTTCATTTTAGATAGACATTAGAACATAATAACTTTTATTTCATTAATGTGGTCGCCAAGGGCTGACAAGTCCAACAATCGCAACAATGACATTGTAAATATGAGTGAGGTAAGTTGCAACACTCCAATATAAGATAGTCCTACGTCGAAAAATCACAAAGTTTGGTAGTGTGTTACGGAAAAGTTTCCTCAACAATAGTGTAGGGACCTAAGAATGGAACGTTACATCTTTTCCAATGATGAAGAATCTGATGATCCAAATGTTTGTAAATTATTGATGGTACCACGAATGGACTTGGTGAAATTCCATAAAAAAGATAGCATTTGAACTAAAATAGGTGATGGTGGTTTCTCATACACAGTTGTAATACAAAATTATTTTACATTAAGCTCGTGTGTGTAATAGATGGAAATAAAGAGATTGGGTTATATTTGGCCTAAGGGAGTTTACTGGAGCCTCCCGTGCTAAAAAACTCTGGAAAAAAATTCCAAATAATAAAAAGGAGGGACCATTTTGATTATGCATTATTATTGATCATGAGAGAGGATGGGCAACTTTATTTGCTATTTGAAGGCAGAATCTCCCTTCATGAAAGCATAAAGATGGCAGACATGTGAGCCCATGATGAACCATTATGCAATAAAAATTATTACAAATTACTCCTTAATCTGAAATAAAGAATAACTAATTTGCATAATAGGTCTCATCGTATAAATAAGGTTATGTACCGTGGCCATCTTCATATCATACATTTGTATATTCAAATATTTGATCATAGAGGTTGGTGTAATGTTGAATATATACAAGGTTAGTTTGAGGGCTCAATCATATCGTAAAGTGATTATTAATAAAGGATCTCCAGTCTGAGAAGGAGATGATATTACATACTACAAAGGCCAACATCCAACAGACCTCTTTATGCAGGTCCTCTATATAGGAGTAGAGATTTAGAGATGTCATGTTAGTTGACTCAAAGAGTTGAGTTAATTAGATTGAGATAACCAAGACCTGTGTTGTATATTATCATGATATAGGCACGCATCCTCTCATTGGATTTATATGTGTCACTGTATGTTGGAGTATATACATTTGGAAGACTATTAGTATGATGACTGAGTCATGGTCTATACACTGGTGTAATGGTGTACATATATAAGATCATATATGTATTATAATCTCTTAAAGGGAACATACAAATATAAGTGCATCATGATAATCTATCTTCTTACATTCAGTTCAATTTGTACCAAGTGTCTCTAGTATGATGATTTTTTTTGTTCCAAAAATTATATAATGACGTTGTCCTTGGTTTTCAAATTAGAATGAAACAATTGAAGAATCCTTCCAAGCAACTGAACAGGAGAGCACGTGGAAGGAAATAAGGAGGTCTAACAAAAAATCGTGGTACTCATCACAGAGTTTAGTAATGTCATCTTATATTGAATACATGTTTTGCTAAAATTTCTTTTATACTCACTATTAAAAACATATGAAAATTAGCATGTGATTTGCTGGTATTCATGTAGTTATTGGTTATTGTTATTCGATAATATATTATCATACATATAAGATAACTTCACACTTTGTATCGTGCAGATAGATGGCTAGTGGTTATAGCAACATGAGGAATCAATGCTAGGCGATTGAACCACACTAAGAACTGTGTGCATTTGATTATTTTTTGTTATCTGATATTTATTTCACTGGTCAACTATTTTCTTATCATTTTCAATGGATTTTATGGTTGACTGAGTTATGTTCCGAGTCAAGATTTCTCATTGTAGTATTTGGTGTAACATTAGAAGTAATGCATAAATTGACATCTTAGTAGTTTTCTGACGAATCTTTTTTCTTTTTTGAAAGAACGAGTCTTCCTTCTTAGATAGTAAAGATAATAGGATTTGCATCATCTCAAGCGACTACAAAGGAATAGGTTGTAAACTTGGAAACCAATTTTAAGGATGTTAGCAAAGATCACTTTGCTTTTATAAGTAATTTGAAAAACTTGTGTGCTACAAAATGGTGAAAGGTACTAACATTTATATTAATAGTTTGCAGATGATATGCTGGCATATATAGTGAAGATCATGTTGCTTTTGTATTAATAGTTTTCAGATGAGCAGCATTGAGAAGTAGTTGATACAAGAGTTTGTTTACAAGTCAATCCACATATCCACCAGCAAGAAATTTGTGACTTTAGAAGTGCAAAAGTCTTTGGTAAGTATTAACATCTTACCGAAAAGTCCATTATATAGAACGTATAATTGACTTAGATGCTTCACTTCATACAGGTAAAAGGGGCACTAGATGAATTATATATATGCTCTATATATTCATAAAAGGAATCATTTATATCAGAACTAGAGCGAACTGTTGCAAGGATAGCCTACATTATTGAAGTGACCATGCAACTAAAAATCATCCAACCAAGCATCTTTAATGCTTCTCATAGCTATGATTATCGCCCATGCCTAGGTTGCGATTCTAATTATGGAAGACTAAAAGTTTTTATGGGTAGTAATTGGGGGAGGATGGAAAGATTTGGTGGCTTTCATGAATCTCCGGTACTACGTGTTTGGGTTTCCATTTGATTTCCTTTTACGCTATATTTTCTACATGGGAGTACATATGAGGTTTAATTTTTTTCTTTTACTTAATAAATTTATTGAAATACATTTCTATTTAAGTTGGTTTAACTAAAATATATTATCATCAAAACAGGTTGTAGGTTCTATTTTTTTAGGGTGCATTTGGTTCATGGGTTATATAAGGGAGGGTAACCCACCTCAGGTGTGGGTTATTAGGTGAATAACCCGAATGTGAGTTTTAGTGTTTGGTTAGCGGGGTTTTACTGTTAATAGGGGATAGGACATTTATTAAAGTTTGGGATAGTGATTGGTTGTTGATTGTTTTTTAGGTAGTGGTGTTGGTGGTAGAATATTGCATTTTGGACCTTTTCAACTTCTGCATTTTTTACTCCTATGAATTTTGTAGTTTGGTTGAAGATTTTGTGTCTTCGGTAATCACATGGTGATTTATTACCTTAGTTATCAAGATTTATGTATGGAACTTATATTTAGTCATGTAGTTCATGTAGTTTATCGAATTTATTAATATAGATAACGAGACTTGGACTTCGCTAATATAATTGTTTAATTTTTAGGAGGAAACCATACCTTCAATTAAATGTATGTCTTCAAATATAATAGTTGGAAAATTTTTATCTTTGAAGTACATAAGGTGCAATTTCCCCAAATTTGTCTAGCCAGTTTTTCAGGCAGTCTTAATGGAGCTACTAGCATGCACTAATTTCAGCATGTATTTTCATGGTAGATATTTACGAAATGCTGAAAATATCATAAAGTGCAAAAACATAATTTCAATTAAAAAGGAATTGTTTTTCAAAAATACCCAAAAAACAGAAGCTTGTGTAGTCTGTGTATCTTATCATCAGAAATACGATTAAATCGTTCATCCTTCCCAAAAAAATAATGAGATAAAATGTTATATACCATGGTTATTATAAGCACTTTTGAGATGCTAATTGTTATAACCACAAATGGAATTATTATTATTATTGAGAAGTCACATTATCAAACCCAGAATATTATAAGGTTGGATTTGCAAATTCAATTGATTGGATTGTGGTTATACGTGAGATAGTCATGGGCTTATTTTTGAAAAATCTATTGAAGCTTGTACTCATTGCAAATTAAACATACAATACTCGTTGATGATTGAGAATCAAGGATCCCTTGAAACAGAGCATTACTAGATCTACATTATAACATGCATATCAACAATGAGCTCGTTTACCGGATCAAGAGCGGATGTAAATTCGCTTGAGAGGTGGATGATCATTCTTTCTTTCTCTCTGATTGATTGTACCGCTTCCTCTGACTTCTCCTCCTTAAAATCCATTACAAACTCCAAAACATGATATAGATCAACCAAGAATATTTTCTCCACAGACTTTATAGTTGGAGGGAGGGAGGATGCATTCACCTTAAACCAACATGATACCTAAAATGGTAGTATAGTCATATTATTATTGGTTCGAATTAAAGTAAATTAGGGAAATGGAACTTGCATTATTAAAGAGCTTACTTGTCTTGGGTACGTGTACCACAAGTGGTCCTCAACGTCCTTAACCTTTGAGACTTGTCAAACATCAACGGAGCATCCTTTCCACAACTATATATGCGATCATGGTTAAATGGAAAATCGAACGGTAATATGACCATAAGCATGTTCTAATGTGACAAATATATGGCATTTTAATTTGTGGAAATGCAACAGTTGTGAGTGAATACATCTTAGATATGAAAAGAAATATGTACATCTGAAAGTACAATCGAATCAAAAGTATGCAGGGACGAGACATCCGAAAATAAGAAAAAGAAATATGTAGCATTAACCAAACTACAATTGCGCGGACATATTTAAGATGAGGATGTGCAAGTTACTACCCCTCCCATTTTGTCTATTTTTATGCATATACCTCATCCTACCATTGTACATCGTACATGCCATGTTGTCACGATGTTGTTCACCACGTTGCATCTCGGTCTGTGTGACTCTAACCTCGACATCGAGTTTGGTTTCTAATTCCGGAGGTTTTGGCACCAAATACTTTTCAATTTGGTCGAACCACTTTTCCAAACAATTTTATGAAATTATGAATGATTGTAGTGGTCGTTACAACGTCCCTTTCTGTCTCGAACGCGTATGTGGGCATGCACGAGAGACATCTGACCCTCTTCTTCCATACTCTGAAGGTCCTCTCTACGTCGTTATGCAGCTTCGAGTGCATGTGATTGAACAAATGTTTGTGGGAGATGTATCGCTCCACCTTGTCTAGTACTTGCCACTCTGGTAGATGGTATGTGATACCACGATATTGTGCCATAAATGAGTTTGTATTCATATATCCACAATCCACCTGATATCTGCATCCCTCTGGTACAATGAAGCCTCTCCGATTAATTGTATCCTTGAGCACAGACATATCTAAGACAGGTCCCTCCCAACCAACAATGATGTACGCAAACAAATAATCAAACGATGTTGCTACATGACAAAATACAATATGCATTACTTCCTGTTACGAAAGGTAGACTCTAGACCTATAGGGATGGTTGCCTTAATATGTGTCCCATTGATAGGATCAATGACACCCTATAACATATTTCAATTAGACAAGGACACAAAGGGAAATAAATGATATCAACCGGACATAACCACCATATGTGGAAATAAGGAGCATAACAATGATCCGAGGTTATGCGATGTGGCTCTTCCTTCATAGGAAGGCAAATTAGCAGGTCCTACAACTGCAAAACCCTTTGGATGTGCTACTATATAGTCGACCTAGAGTACTGGACCCATTCTTGGAGCACCTCGTTTGGTTGCGCAGGACCCAATGCAAAGAAGAATGTGCAAACTTGCTCTGTGGTATTCAGGTTGCGTGTGTTAGTTAAGCTCGTGTGTTGCTCATGTAACTCTACAAACTTCATCAAAGTTTCAAGCTCCATTTGAAAGCATATATACGATTGCTTCACATGGCCTGACAGAATATATTCAATCCACATACGTCCTGACCATGGCCTCGTATTAAGAGGAATGGGTATAAATGATGGCTCATGTTCACGAGTGGCCTCTATGAATCTCCTCGAACATATTGTACAATTGATCATCCATCTAGGAAAAGAAAACTGTGTAAGTTGTTTATTAGTCATATAAAGTGCATCAACCCATGGCTACATCAAGCAACCCATTTATAAGGGTGGCATCACAAAATCCCCCATCTATAACCAAGTTATTATGGTTATGTATAACGCATTTAAGTTGGAAATGAAAATGGAAAGCACATAGATAAATTCATCCATAAAACACGAGAATGTCCAATGTGTAATACAAATAAAAATGTTAGAAATGGCAGGAGAAAATGTCTACTGGTACCATAAACTTATACAATTAAAATTGTTTGTGGGGTTATTCGTAGATGCCTCCATTGCTCGAACTCTAGATGTCTTATGGCTGGCCAAGAACATGATAAACCCAATCCTGCAGGTACTCGGGATCATCCTTAATGGTCCGAAACAACTCCCTTTTGGCAGGGTGTATCAATGCATCTACAAGCGAGACAACAGTTGTAAGAGAGAGTACAAGACATGCCTCCCTCAATTCCCTGTAGGTTGCACGGGCGTCCTTATCTTGTTACCTTCTTTGCACCCCTATCCTCTCTTCTATCATGCCCATGAAATTGGATGTGTCCGGGGGGCATGCATCATGTCCGCACTCTTCCGATGCTTAGATCCCGAGGATATCTATGTGGACCTACTGACGACGAGCGGTGTGGGTACCTCATCAACATCCTCTACATCATCGCTCTTCTTGATCTTGGTTTACCTACTCATCCCCAATATGCTAAGTTCCAATCATACCACATGATGAGCATGCATATCGTCTTGTTGTGGTGCCCTCCTGATAATGTAGGATACTTCCTTGAAGTAAAGAAAGGGACAATTTTTGTACTTGCGATGTGAGTTGCCGACCTGAAATATGTAGCATTACTAATACATAAATTGCATCTATGTAACATAAACTGCAAAGTAAGTCATACCTCCAACCAAGCCATCTCATATGTGGCGATCGGATGATTGCCCATGCTATCCCATCCCCAATCAGACTTGTTTCGTAGGTACAAGTAAGAAGCATTGTCCCTTTTGAAGATCTTCCAACAAGACTAGAGGTGCTCCTTTGTGTAGCGAAAACCCGCATGTTCATTAAATTGTCGTAGGATGCCATTCCAAACGACGGTGGTAAATGACTTCTCCGACCAATAGTTTTGGTCACGAGCCTCTAGCATACAAATAATCAAAATCCTATCTTGCATCGATGTCCAGTTCGCCACCCTCCCTGAATTTCCCCAGCCCTCTCCGCTCCCCTCCTGCACAACCTTCCACTTAGACTGACGAGGCATCTCTATTCTAATGAAATAATACATTCAAATTGCACGATTTTACTTTCAGCTTTGATATTATGGTCAAGCAACAAGATATCATGCAAAGGTAGGTTGTATCCAACACTCGGTAATAACATTTGAACATTACAACATCTAGCATACTAGGAAAATATCGTATTACATGCATAGAATAATTAAAAGGAGAACTTCATAGCTCATGCTCAAATACTAAAAGGTTGTTGCATGTACTCATATCATCATTGCACCTTAGGCTAGGACATCCACACAGCAGGATAAAATCAGCATCCATTTGAGTTACATGTAAAGACCGCACAATTTGTATTATCACTGCATGAATACAATGGCCAGACATAATTGCATATGATTGGTGGGATGGTGGCTATCACAGGTTCTCATAATGTCATTGCACCTCAGCTTGGGACATCCATATCATGTTACAATGCACAAAGAGAAAACATCACTGCATGTTAATGGTAGGGAAATGGCCATCACAGGTGCTCATATCATTATTGTACCTCAAACTGGGATATTCACACAGCAGGATAAAATCAAAACATGTCTGAGTTACATGTAAAGACCACACAAATTGTATTATGGATACGATGGCCAAACATAACATATGATTGGTAGGATGATGGTTATCACAGGTGGTCATAACATCATTGCACCTCAGCTTGGGACATCCGGATCATGAGTTAAAATCATCACACAGATGTGCTACATGTGGTGACAAAGCAAATAATAAGATCACTACAATGTACAAAGGGAAAACATCAATGCATGTCATTGGTAGGAAAATGTTCATCGCATGTGCTCGTATAATCATTATACCTCAGCCCACATCTTCCAATAAATGTAGTGAAAGCATCACAAGATCCCATAAAATGTAATTAGAATGTAAATTGTAAGTCCACTGCCAGGAACAAGGATCATACATCATTGCATGTGTTGGGATGGAAAATAATCCTCACAGGAGCTTAGTAATCTCATCATTATGTCTCAACACGGCAAAGGCTAATGGAAGTGTATCATCTTTGCAAGCACTCAGAGAGGATACTTTTCCATGACATGTTGCAATGTTTGACTCTAATCATCGCACATGCTCAGTTTCCATGCACTTATTTGATTAAGGTGATATGAGCTTGTAGACAAAGCCAAGTATAGCAAAGTATAGAAAAAGAGAAAATCCCTAGTGCTCTGAGTCATCGTCATCGCATCTCATCATTCGAAAAAAATATGGTATCAATCCATCACACGTCACATGTAATCTGGATTACATAGCATTCCATTCATCATTGCAGGTATTCAGGGAGAGAATGTATTCATCTCATCATCATGACTATTCAGATAGACCGATCACCAATAGTAGTTGACATGTTGGTAAACATTGTTAGGTTGCTCAATACATTGCAAACGATATAAATTGGCTTAATATATGGACGGGCCTTATATCATCAAACATGTCATCTAGCATATAAAAGGCCAACATATAGCATCAAGACGATTACATAATCAACCTAGACATCTTGAGCATCGAAAAAACTCGCATAATCAGAATTATAAATTCACTGCATACAAAGGAAACATGAAACACATTTCATAGCATAACAATCTACAGCCAATGCAAGAAATATCATGCACCGACGTGAATATCATGTGCACCATATGTGGATGGAAAAACATAGGTTACAACATATTGTGATAACATCCAACCTGAATAAGGCCCTAGCCTTTCAAGCAAAAATATTCACCAACATCCAGGGATTTAGTTTATATGATAAATCAACAACAACAAACGACCACTTTGCTAAAGTTCTTTTAAGATTCCCTTATTGGCACGTTCAGATAACTTCACTTGGGTTTGCTTAAAGAGTATTTTTAGAATCCATTAAGTGTTATAGTGTACAAGTATGTCTCATTCGGGTCCATTTAGAATTCGGATTAAGGAAGAAGTGAGGAGACGTTTGCCTCTTCTTCTCTTACATTGAAGTTCGCACACAATCTAATTTTGTAGGATGGATTGAGTTACTTTTTATTGTTCATGAGGGATGGTTCTGATTGGGTCCCTAAATTTTAAGTATGACTTTTCAATAATAAAGATATTTATTTCTTTAACTTATCACATAAAGTTTCTTTTTAGTGCAAAACATCATCATATTAGAACCCGTGAACTTGTGATTTTGAAAATGCTCACATGATTTATGCTAATTATTTTTTTTCTCTAAGGTTACATGTTCATGATTTATCAAATGGACCATCTACAAGTTATTCCAGCAAATGAACATATGTATTCTTTTAAGAAATCTTGATAGTTGTTGGTGGTATTTCATGTTGTGATGTTTTTGAATGATGTTTAATTAATATTTGATTAACTTTTGTCCTTAGATGATTCCATAATTTGTACTCTTTGCTTGGAATTTCATGAGTGATGTAGGAATGAACAAATCATCGATACATGTATATTATTATATATAAAATTATATTCAATAAATAAAATGGTAAAATTAGTTTAAATAAAAATAATGAAATCATATTTATATCATTAATCTTTGATTTTTATGACAATTATTTGTCGGCATTGTCAAAATAGTGATGAAAAAAACATTGACATACATAAGAAGAGTCAATTAGTATGCTATATACAGTGACACAAAAAGCCTTGACAAAATCAAATAGTGACGGTTTTTATCCATTGTAAAAAATGAGTTTCAAGATGATTTCCATTCATTGCAATTTTAATTTTCTCAGTGAATAGATATTATTGCTAAATATGTAGCAATGACTTATTTAGTAATGATTCTTACGAGGAATCATAAATTCATCACGGGATGGTATAGCTACGTTTTATTTGGTGTGCTCTTAACAAAAAAACCATCGCTATAGCTATGATTTGTTGTAGTGGTGAATATGTATACATTGGCGATAGATTACGTAAGATGTAAATATATTAATTGTATTTATTTCATAATAATTACAAGAATATGGGAAGAAGAAGATACAAGCGATGATATATGGTTAGAAAGAAATTTACAACTATAATTACATGGGAAAATAGATATACGATTTCGTATAGAGATATTTGTGGATATCAAAGGGATATAAATATCCATATACATTGTACTGCATAGACATGTATGGCTGTCATAATTTGTATAAAATAGATACCATGAAGAATTGAATATATATATATATATATATATATATATATATATATAGGGTCATATGTGGCTGCCCCTAGGGGCAGCCAACATGGCTGCCCCCGCCTTATTTGGGCAAATTTTTTTATTTTTTTTGAAAAATAACACCATGTACATTCATCCCTATATCCCTCCTATATACCATTCGAATTTCGTCAGAAACAGAAACTCCTACGGCCTCCATCCGGACAGTAATTTTTTAACGGTAACAGGATTTTTTTAAATCGATACCATCGAGATGGAGGCCGTAGGAGTCTCTGTTTCTGACGAAATTCGAATGGTATATAGGAGGGATATATGGATGAATATACATGGTTTTATTTTTCAAAAAAAATAAAAAAACGCCGAAAAATGGGGCGGGGGCAGCCATGTTGGCTGCCCCCAGGGGGCAGCCCCATTTTTTCCATATATGTATATGTATGTATATATATATATATATATATATATATATATATATATATATTCACATCTATTTGCATACCTATCACTCAGGTGTCATGCCTTTTTTTGCCTAATTATCGAGCAACATCCTTTCAAATATAAATGTATCTTAAGGTATATCTAAATAATCAAGAAATCTATTACCCATTCATATAATTTGGATATTCATGAGTTCGTATACCTATGATCCATTCAGATAATTCAAGTACCCATTAGTATTGCATATCCATAGTATTATTAGAATTGCATATCCATTGGAATCGTCAGATCAGTCAATATTTAGGATGTCTTTGTTCCAAGAAAAATTGCATGATTTGACAGGTTGAACATAATAGATGAAATTGCACATACATTGCATTTGATGGTATCCATGTGTACTCCTAACTGTTAGAATAATCTGGTTACTTGTTAGAATGGGATATCGATTATAATTTGGTGGGTCGACCATGACCTTATAACAATGGATCAGGACGGGATCACGAACGAACGGACCCATGAACACTCCTATTTATTGAAACTTTTTTTATAGAAAATAATATCGTAAAAAAGATACAGTAGGTCTGTCTAATCCTACCGAGCAAGATAGTATCCAAGTCCATATTTCATAGGTATCCATATGCAGGCATTTGTTGGAATCACCAAGAAAACGAGAGTCAAACGAAATAAATCGACGGGGTACCTTTCCATACGATAAGTCTTTCGTGCTTCCTTTAAGGTTTGTTTCTACTGCAAAAATCTGACTTCAAAAAAACTATTCCCAGCGGGTTTGTTGTTCACGTAATTACATTATATATTCAACATACGTTTTTCAGCCAACTCTCCACTAGATTGAAAATATTATAAAATTGGGATACTGTGAACGAACACGGTCGATTTAGTCATTCTGTTTCTCAGAAAGATATTGTACTCCATTTGCTAAAGATGTAACCAATCGGAGGTGGGGAATCAAACGTGCATGAAATTAGGAAATGAATTGGAAATTGTGAGCAATAGAATGCTTCCTGAAAGATTACTATTATATCTCCTAACCCTCCGATTGTTACAAAAATTTTAAGGGTGCCACAGCCGTTGATGGAAAAAAGAGCTCAGCCCAGGTTTCCAGGGTTCGCGAAAAAACAGCCAAGCACTGCAAAGGTTTTAATGCTGCTTCTTTTTGCACAGATTAATTAAAGAAACCACTTGATGCAGAAATAAAAACGAAACAACAGAGAAATCTGATGGGAGCCTGAAATGAATCTCAATCCCTCCGAAGCTGAATCTCAAGCATGAGAATGAGATACTGTACTCGGTCCAAAAACGATAAAAGAAATAGCCATTGTTCCAGACCCTAAGAAACCGAGAAGGGTCATAACAAAACGGAGGGGTGTCATTCCCAGTGGCAGGATATACATAACACGTTCGGGCAGTTAAGACAAGCAAAACATTTTCATCAGGCAGAACATAATCTATAGCCAAAGAAACAATAACAATTAACCAAGGTAGGTGTCACAGAAAAAGCTGAAAATGCCCATTCCACTGGTATCTCGTGCTCAAGCTTCAGCAACCTATTTTTCACTCCTCGATGACGTTAACAAGTTCATACTCAACCAGCGAAAGATTGTTATCCTCTTTCACCGTGAAACTCGCAGGTTCAGCCGCCTCAATGCGACCCCATTTGTCAACTGCCAACCTCATTGAGCCCTTGAACATATCAATTTTTGCATTGCGTAGAATCAAAGATGCGTCTGGTTTCATCATATCAACTGCACCGTTAATAGAGTCAATGTCAATATCTAATCCTGTGAATTGCCTATTAGATAATACTCAAAAGAAGTAAAAGGTAAACATGGAATGCAATAAAATCGTGAAGACAGTAGTGAACACCTTAGCCCTCAGTGGCCCTGAGGCAGCGATGGCAAATGTCGAGATTGCGGCTGAGGAGATGTGCATGGTGAGGCTGATGGCGGTATCACCATGGGCAGCGTGGTTGGTAGAGGAAGGTGGAGAATCTTTGAAGGCGAGACCCTTGACGACGGAGGCGAGTGGCACGATTCACCACCATAATCGTGTGCTTACTCTTCTGGAGTTGAATGAGGGGAATTTTAACCAAAGTTTTTTTTATTTTCGAATCAACCGTCCAAAATTTTTATTGAGAGAACCAGACTAGAGTTGGTGGTGGGTCAGATCCACTCTTCGGACCCAATTGTTTTGGGTGGGTTCATCTGCAATTCTGGATATTGTTCTGTAACAGGCCATGAATTGGATCCAAGCCAGGGTTTTAGCTCCGCCCTCCTTCCCAACTTTTGGTTTCGTATGCATTGTGAGCCCTCGAGGCTTCAAAGGATGGTCATGGTGATCAAGCTACTGTAGTTGCTGGTGCTTTGCTGATTTTGGAGTCACCCCCAATGTTGGAGACTGGTCGAATGATGCAGATTTCTGCTAGTGGTGCTTGGGTGGTGCTCAGGGAAAGATGGCGAAGTTTTTGCATTTTTGAGTGAGAAGGGAGGGATTAGCGGAGGCATTGGGAAGGGAGGGAAGAATGGGGAGGTGGTTTGAGTGGGGCAGACATGGTGGATGGGCTGTGGGGGACTTCGGCTCGTAGTGCAGGCCATGCATTCTCATAGGATGCAGCAGACGGATGATTGAACCTCGGTTTGCTGGACCTGAAAACCGAGTGGAGAGGATCGGCCAGATGTTTTTGCGAGATTCTGCCAGGTGCCTGCTCCAAGGCGGCCATGTTGTTGGGAGTGTCGAGCATGGAAGGAGGGGTGCTTGCGAGGGGTGATGGGTTGGCCACCTCGGGGAAAGCAAGATAGAGTTGGTTTCCACCGCCAACAGTTTCCCGGTGGGTAGTTCTCTTCAAAAGCAGACGGCTCTTCGCATGTCAAGAGAGATGGTAGAGGCGGACTCCTCAGGTGCCCAATGAAGTTTATCTCTTGAAATATGTAGGGTTTTGAGCATCCAAAAAAGCGGAGGATTGGTGGCTCGCTTCTGGATATGTGTCTAGTGAATGTGGTCTATTTGCAGGAGACAGTTGGAAACCTGAGACCTTTTTATGAGGTCAGACTCGAGGGTCAAGCTGTCAAGAGTTCAGGGCAGTTGCCTGTAATGGGGCTTCTGGTGGGGGTATAGTTGGGTGGAACCGTGATATTCTGAAGCTGGTAAACAACATTGAGGCTCGATACTCGTTGACTATGGTGTTGCTTCACAAGTTAGATGATGTGTGTCTCATGTTCTATTCGATCTGTGGCCCTATGGACACGACATTTGGCTCAAAACTGCAGGAGTTGTTTTGGCATGCTCGAGGTTTTCAGATCTTCCCTGGCTCATCAATGATAATTTTAATGTCACCTTAATAGTTGTTGATCAGCCCCGTAAACGGGGTGGAAAGGACCTTGGTTCCCCTGCTTTTCTACGCTTTGTAAGTGACATGTCCCTGGAAATTTTGGATGTGTCAAACTCCCAGTATACCTGGCACAATACCAAGTCAAGTTCCCATATTGATTGCTTCCTTTAGACTCATATGAGGGTGAATGGGCGTAAAAAAGGAGTTTCTTTTAGACTCAAAGGTGAGTCAGACATAAGATGTTTGCCAACTCCAGTACTCTTTGTTCTTGAGGCATATAAGCTCCCGTGGATGATTTCCGTACTGTGGATGGAGATTTTTTTGCAGACTACTGTTTGGACAACATGTCGATTCCAATCCTAAATACGCACATGACGCTCATTTCTTTTTAGATGGGGTGCTTTTATGGCAGATGATGGTGTCTACCGTTATCGAGCTCTTTGGAGTCGTCTCGGTTCTCAAACAAATGGCAACAAGTCACTTTTTGTCCCCTTTGGATTGTTTAGGAAGGATGTTTTGGCTTATATGGTCTCGTTGTGATCGCTGCAAGGTGCCCTTTTGATTAGCTATTTGGGCTTACCATTGGTTGGCGGTGGTCTTCAGCAGTCAGACTTACTAGTTGTACTGGAGAGACTCAAGCGTAGGCTTGCATGACAACAGGCTTCCTGCTGTTGAGGGGTGACTGCCGAATGAAGCTAAAGGTGGTCCTATTTGCAATTCTTATCTTATTTTTTCTCGTGCACAGTGTATTCCCTTAGTTAGCTGGAAGATCGTGATGCTAACAAAGAATGATGGGAGATTGGGGCCTGAATGCAATGAACAGAGCTCTTCTGTCCATGTAGGTCTCACATATCTAGGCTGGTGGATAAAACCTGCTTTGTTCTCTATTGAGGAGGATTTATGACGTTTCCATGAGTTTGTCTTGGTGGTCTAGCTGAGGCGTTATTACTCGTGATCAAGGTTTTAAAAAGTGTGAGGCATATCAAGGCGTTTTCCCAGAATTACCTCGAGGCGTAAGCCTCACTCGTGAAAAAAAATCACAAAACATAATAATCAATCATAATTACAATTTTCAAGTTCTAGAAATTAGGTAATTATGATTAAATACATAACTCCATGACATTTCAAGGCTAACATCATGGTTTAAACATCCAAGTTGCTATATAACTCTCTTCTTTTGGATTCTAAATCGGTACGGAGTCAAGTAAATATGGATATGCAAGTACAATAATGGGTAACTCTCGCAAAATTTAAAGTTTTGAATCAAATTTAACTAAAAAGACTAGATGTAATACACCATTTTCAAAATTAAGTGAGATATGTGTCATTCAATTGAGAAGGATAAGAGAGTAAGCAATGAAACAGTAATCACTTTTTGAGGATTGGGGCATAAAACACTTGAATATTACATGTTATGACCATCTTTGTTCATGCATACTTTGATATAGATTAATTTTGTCCCGATTGAATAGAAGAAAAGATGAGACATGTTTACAAAAATATATTTTTCTAAATTTAAGTCAAGGTAGAGGACTTGCATCCAAACATTTTAATAAAGAAAGCATTTATGTTTGATTCATATTAAAGAGTAGAGGCATTAGATTTAAGAACTCAAAACTCAATTTTTTGTTCATATTGATATATATAAAGAACATGTATAACAAAGTAAAAATAAGAATAATATGTAATAAACTACAAAATTGTATTTTAGTGAATCTTGTAATTAAGGACTTGAAAATACTTGCCTACGAAAGATGAAAAGCTCACAATCAAAAAGAAAAGAAAAATATTATAGGAAAAAATAAAAAATCAGCTCATACATGAAGCACCGCCTCGAGGCGCACGCCTCACTGAGGTTGCATAAGGCTATAGCCTCGAGGCATTTTTCCTTGAAAAATGCCTCGAGGTGTATGCCTCAGCACCTCGAGGTGTGTTTTTTAAAAACAATGCTCGTGATTTGATTGACTTGCGGTGTCATAAGAAGACCCTCTACTTTGGCATAAAGATTAGATCACATTCATTAACAAACTTGACTTAATTAAATGACTTCCTAAGGATAAGAAGATATGAGTTCGGCACGTGAACTAAGAAAACTATACAAAACTGCCATTGAGAGAAAGAAGTTCATTTTTATCTCCAGACCTTTAGAGTTCTTATACCTAGACTTCTTTGAACCTTGCAAACTCCACCATTGATATTTTATCATAGTAAACAACTACTCACGTTTCACTTGGGTTTTTTTCCTTACAATCAAGAACTCAGCTTTCTTTAAATTTTGGAAGGTTAGCCAAGCAGATTCAAAACGAACAAAGAACAATCACTATTCACTAAGTTAAGAAGTGATCATGATAATAAGTTTGAGAATGAGAACTTTCAATACTACGATCGGAGTTAAGCATGAATTCTTGACTCCATGGACAGTAACTTAGAATAGTACATTCGAGCGGAAGAACCATGTTATACAGAAATGTGCTCGTACTATGCTTTGTGAATACATTTTGTCGTGTTACTTTGGGCAAAGGCCATAAGTATAGCATGTAATGCATTAAACAAAATTTTTGATCTATCTTGGATTAAAGAAAACACCTTTTGAGCTTTATTTCAATCGCTCACCAAGGATTTGCTACTCCGTGTTTTTGGATACAATTTGTTTTGTTCTTAATACTAAGGATACACAACAGCAACAACAAAGTTTTCTCCCACATTAAGTAAGTTGGGCAACATGGATGCTTTGCATCCATTCATATCTATTTTGGATCATTCTCAAACTCAGATCCAAGTAATTAAGATCCCTTCATATAGTCTCCTCCCAATACTTCTTAAGCCATCCTCGCCCTATTTTAGTGCAACTTCTCCTATCTCGCATCTTTTCATTGGTGCATCATCAGACCTCCTTTGGAAATGATCAAATCACCCTAAGCGGTTCCTTCTCATCTTATCCTCAATCGAAGCTACACCAACTTTCCTTCTAAACACATCATTCTGGATCGTATCTTCTCGTGTCTACCCACACATTATCGTAACAATTTCACTTCAACTACCATCATTTCTGTTATTGTCAAATTTGTCAAGATTATCCTTAGTATTAAGATAATTTGAATCGAAAAGGAAAGAAGGCATCTTCCTAAGATAAAATTCACAAAGTAAAGCATACAGGACATTCAATAAGAACGTCATTACTGTTGTGAAATCAGTCAATGTTTTGTTTGATGAAAATTTGAGGAAGACTTCGCAACTACAACAATTGGAAAAGGAGTTGATGTTTCATTTGATGAAAATTTGAGGAAAGCTCTTCAACCAAAGCAATTAGAAAATGAGGAAAAGATCTAGAGTGATTATTCTTCGAGTATACTAGAGAAAGATGACTACGATGATCTACCCAAGGATTTTAACTTTGTTTGGAATCACTTCAAAGTTTGTTATTGAGGTTGTATCCAAAGGAAGTCAGACAATATTGCACTTTAACACACTTACAATATCAGCCTCGTATCCCTCGATAAGCCAAAAATCCACAGATCAAAAATCCACAGATGAGATGAGCAATGCAAAAAGAACTTTCAGATTTTGAAGAAATCATGTGTAGGATCTTGTACCCAATCCTCAAGACCACATGGCTATAGGCAACAGGTAGATATTTAAGAACAAGTTGGATGAATTAGGAAATATTGTTAGAAATAAAGCAAGACTTGTTACACAAAGATACTCAATAGGAATGCATCGATTTTGGATTTTAAAGAAATTGATGAGAATGTAAATGTTGCTAAGAATAGATAAATCGAAATGTCATTAGCATTTGCATATTTCAAAGAAATCAAACTCTATCAAATTGATGTGAAAATGCATTTCTTAATGGATTCATCAAAGAGGAAGACTATGTCAAACAGACCTAGCTTTGAAGGCACGACCAAACTCAATTATGTTTTTAAGATAAAAAAAAAGTCCTTTATGAACTTAGCAAGCTCTTAGAGCTTGATATGTTAGAGTTAGATACCCCAGATTTTAAAGGAGGTAAAGTTAATTGCATTATTTATTAAAAGTGGAAACTCTGATTTTATCCCTATCTCCTACACCCAAATCCTCATCCACAGCACCCAAAATTGTCGAGAGTTTTATGTTATGTTACTATTTTTCAATTTATTTTATTCTAAGTCCTTATTATGTAATTTACTCGTCAGGGTTTCACTCTTCTATACAAGGGAATCCTTGGGCTCTATGAATAATACAACGTATTTTCCTCAACATGGTATCAAACCGAAGCCCTGAGCCCCACCTCCCAGCCCTACCTCCAACCTTGCCTATCGTGCCTCATTCCGAAGGCACGACCGCTGCCCAACGGTGAAAGCATTGTTGCCCTAGCGGCAGCCTTGCTTCTCGTCGTTGCCCTAGCGGCAGCCTTGTCTCCCAGTAATTGCTCTGCAGCTACTTGGCCGCCTAGTTGCTGCCACCAGCCACATCTAGCGACATTGCCGACGTCACCTAGCGGCCCCCATAGCTGCTCGAGCGTCACCCGACAACGCCCAACGCCATTCGGTGTTGCTCGGTACTTCTCCTGCTACCCTGATTTCGTACTTTTTGGTCTAATTTTAGAGTTTTTGGTCTGATTTCGTCTCTTTTCATATCAAAATCAGATCACTTTTTGTCGACTATTGTCTAAGGTTGGTTGTGGTATGGGTATATGCCCACAACCACCCCTCT
Organism: Ottelia alismoides; assembly: GCA_037367405.1. Classification (NCBI taxonomy): domain Eukaryota; kingdom Viridiplantae; phylum Streptophyta; class Magnoliopsida; order Alismatales; family Hydrocharitaceae; genus Ottelia; species Ottelia alismoides. The sequence continues at coordinate 282,878 of JAZKJV010005437.1, forward strand.
TCATGTTCGCGTAGATACTCCACGATCTGTCTACGTCCAATTATCTGTCCACGATGTCAGAAAATAGAGTTGATACCCCATCCACAGTGGCTTCAAGGGTCTGGCACATATAATCAAGATGGATGGCACAAACTACAAGTTGTGGATGACACAGTTCATAAATCTATAGCAGAGCCATGAAAAGAAGCATGTTATGGAGTAGGATGAGCCGGTGGACAAGATTGGAACAAACACCTCACGGGAGACAGATGATGTGTATGTTAAAGTACAACTATCTAGTATTGCCTCTGTTGAGATAACCAATGATATCTTGAGTCAGCCCACAACAAAGGTGATGTGTGACATCCTCGTAGGTACATACTCTGAGTCGAAGATCCTACAACTCCGACATGATATCTTCACAACCAAACAGTTCATGCCATGTACACATCTCTTAGGGTTATGTTTGAACAACTCCATAGCTACATACCTCTGACGGCCTTACCAATACCATGACCGAGTGTTTCTGGTTACCCTTAACCCAGAATACGACTCATCTCACTCTCAGTTCCTCACAGATGCTACCATACTACCTATGGAGGAGGTGTATCACAAATTGAGCAAATTGAGCATCCCCTCTACTACATCTTCTTAGACATCGTCGGCTATGGCAGCTTCCTAGGGTAGATGTGGCTCACTTGAGCTTAGAGGAAGGGGCATACGTAGCAGAGGAGGCACACGTTGACACCCACTATGTTTGTATTGTCACTGATCAGGACATTCAGAGGACACATGATATTCTAATGATTTTTTTTGGAAAAGTTAAGTATGAGTGTGTATTTATATGCACAAATATATAACATACTAATGATTTTTTTGGAAAAGTGAAGTATACATTCATACTATTTATAAAGGATTAAATGTAAATATGTTTAAACTATCATACAACTAGATTAAACGTTGGAAAAAAGTGTTTCTTGGTCTACTCTTTATAACCCAATCCTACCATCCTCTTCATTCAACTTCCCACTGCACTGATTAAACATTGGAAAAAAGCATTTCTTAGTCTACTCGTTATAACCCAATCCCATCATCCTCTTCATTCAACTTCCCACTACACACCGCATGCAACCTTTGTATTATTTTAATTATGTAAACTAATTATTTCTATTATAATAATAACATAATTTGATAAATACATACCTTGTTGATATTATGTATCAACTAAATATTAAATCATGTTATGAGGTGCCCACCATGTGATGTAGAATATGCATCCCTTCATTGAATATCGATATCCATTTTACAAATATCGGGATTTATTTTCAAGGACATGATACCATATTTTCCATATACGTATAATACCTAAATCCACATCCGACTTTGAAGACATGTGCAAATACAATATGACATGCCTACACATGTATCTGTATTTATTTGTTTGCATCCCTAGCAAGAACTCAGCCTCCTGAAAAAGGGACATTGTTGCAATATTTGACCGTATTGACCGAATATTTGGTTGAAAATTCTTATTCGGTGTGTGACCGAATAAAATATTTATATTCAATCTATATTCGACCCAACTCGAATATTCGACCAACTAGTGGAACAATTACTGATTTTTTTATTTTTTTATTTTTAAATTCCCATTTATCTCAGTATTACCACAAATGTTAAAGCTCCATATATGTAACGTGTTAATTGATACTTTTATATTGGACTCATTGATTAATGACCATATACGCATAAATATATAAGATTATATATATCAGACATAATTTTATATTTGAAGTAATTAAAAAATACATAACCAATAATTCTAAATATCCTCATGTTTGCCCGAATATTCATAATTCAATGGCCCTTTCGACTGAACATCAAATACCAACTTCTACAACACTGAAAAGGAATGGGTCTAACTTTTGATGGTTGATCTTAAGGGTTGATGCCTCCTTCGGTCATCTTGAGAAAAAAGGTTGTATCATCAATATATTACAACAATAGGAACATGATGTATATCCACCATTGCCAATGATCTTTGTCATCATTTCATTGTTATTTTAATTATTTATGATATAAGGTATTTTATATTGTTGATGATCAATCATGTCTTCAAGAAACTAAGGCATTCTTGACAAAAAAAATGTGTCGACGGATCTTGATCAAATGTAGTACTTTCTTGGCATTATTAAGTCTGATAGAGATTGGAGGTTTAGAATTGTCATAGAGAAAAGACACTACAAAGATACTAAAAGAAGATGGACTTAATGATACCAAATCTTCTCTAGTTCTTATTTAAGTCAAGATCAAGAACAAGACCACCAGCGACCTCCTTTAACATACACAAATGTACAACAGACTAGACTTGACATCAATTTTTGGTCAATTGATGCAAATAAAATTTAGGGGAGAATTGTTAAGGGGTGAGAAAGAGAAAATTAGGTAAGGGAATAAGGAGCACACCAAGTTGCGTGGGAGGGGAGAAGAAGAAGATAAGGGAAGGAAGGATTTGAGAAGAGAAAGAAATTCAAAGGGGAAAGGAGGATAAAGCCAATGGTTAATCAACTTTTACTTTATTTCATGTCCTAAATTACATAGGAGTAGGTTGCCTTATATAGGGAATTAATACATTAAGAAAGCACCCTTTCACCCAAAAGACACAACCAAACCAAAAGACGCATCCGAAGATTGTGACTTTTGATTTTTTACAACAAAAAACACTAAAAACAAAATTACAGCAACACTATGTTTTGTACTGCATCAGTTGTGTAGGATAGTTAATTGATAATCTTTGCATGATTCAGCAATGTAAAAATGGAAAAGGTTATATTGAGCTCTACTCTAGGATGTCAATCCGAATCTACCTATTGGATACCCATCCCGAACTCGTCCCATTTAAGGACCCAAAACCCAACTCATTTACTTTTGGATGGGTTTCGATTTTAAATTTACTACCATGCGAGTATAGGTAAGGGTTTGGAATAGCCTTGTGGGTACCTGAACCCGAACCTGTCTCAAACTTATATAAAAAAAGATATATTTACACCCATAACCTTAAGTAATTTCGTAATTACACCCAGAACTCTATGTAATCACAAATTACACCCAGAACTCTGTGTAATCACGAATTACACCTAGAACCTCGAATAATGTTTAACTCTTACATGACATAACCATGTGTCTAGTTACATCCATTTATGTGTTAATTTTGATGGATTTCATCAATTTTGGACAATTTTACCCCTCGAACAAAATCACATTTCCAAAATATACCCCTCATCTTCCTCAATTTAAGCAACCAGAACACCACATTCTCGTCGTCTTCATCTTCCAATTCGTAGCCATATATAGTCCACGGACATTTCCTTACGTTCCTCCTAGCGTGGATCCAAGAACTCCCCGAAAATCCATGTATACATCGCCCTGCAGAATGCATCATCATTCCCCACACTGATATCCTATAGGAGGTTATTGGAACCATTTACATCTGAGAACTTTGGAGCAAGTTCTTCCTCATACCTCTATGCATCCTCTTCCATTACAAGTTTACAACTCCTTCATTTTGTTCAACCTCATACTCCACACTCAACACACACCCAGAAGTGCACCACATCAGTCATGTCTCATACCCTCCCCGTTGATCCACTGCATTTGCCCGACATACCTACGTATGGATCAACTACAATTCCTTTGTCATGTACGCATATCCATTTCTCGTGGGATCCTCGACTACAATTACGGCAACTTGTCCTGGCTTCTCCACAAGTGGTACCTCCAGCAGCAGCTCCTCTTCCAACTTCGCATATTCAATCAACGAGGGCTTCTGGTGCAAAATGCCATGCTGGAGGTGGGACGCATAATAGCTAATTCCCAACTGTGATGCATCGAGGATGTCCTTCTCGACCAGGACCCAGAGAAGCACAGCCTAATCAACATCCCAACCTCATCCCTCCATACAGTCTCTGCAGCTTCTTGTGCAGCTTCCTCCTCAGCGATAATGAATTAATTCAAAAGAAAGCCTTCAAGGGCGAAGGCGGTGGTGTCATCGGCAAGGAGGCGGGAGGGATCATCGAGCTCGGGACGACGGATAGGGACCTGGAAGGCATGGGCGATGGCAACGCGACCGAGGGAGATGCGAGAGTTGTGGATGAGGGAGCGACAGGGGGGGTCGTAGTTAGCGACGAGATCAGTAAGGAGGACACGGTAGAGGGGGGAAAGGCAAAGGACCAGAGGTTTCATGGAAGGACATATCGGTATCGATATCGGTACCATGTCGATATCGATATATCGAAGCCCTATCGCCGACATCGAACCGAGATTGTGAATAAAATAGCCTGTCGATACCGATATCGACCATATCGGCGATATATCGGTGACCTGTCGATACCGATATATCGCCGATATATCAGGATACGGCCTTCCATGTAGAGAAGGAGGAAGGGGGAGGAGGCCCAACCCATCGATAACCTCACCTTCTACGACATAAACAAGCCTTATGGAGTTGGAAGATGATGGAATGGTGAAACCTCTTGCTCTATCGTATGGAGCAAAATGAACACTCCGGCGCAACAGAATTGATCATGGTTGTGATCCTAGAACTCAAAGATTCATGCCTAGGATTGTTCACTAAGCCACTTGCATGCACGCAATTTGAGAAATGTTGCAACAAGCTGAGCATGATTGATATATATGCTCCAGCTTCAAGGGGGTGTTGAGAGTCGTATTGTTAGCCCCAAATGTAGGGGCATTCTGGACAACTCACTATCTAGGAGTCATCCCTCATGTAACCCTAATCCTAGGTCTCCATCTATATAAGGAGCCCTAAAGTCTGCTTTCTAAGTAAGAAAAGAAATTATATTCTTCAACTGACTCGAATCGTGGGTTCGATGGCTTCGAGTTGATCTGTATTTCATGGCTCGCTACTCCTCTACCTAAGTTGTTGCTACTGTTGCGGGCCCTTGGGAAAGAGGCGACCATTGGGCCAAAGAGGCGATAGTAAGCAGAACGAGGAGACAGAGCACAAGGGAAAAGCCTGCCTTGGTCATGGTTGTGAGGCAATTGTTATTAATCTGAGGTGGTGGGGCAGTGGTAAGCAGAGGAAAGGGGAGGGGCTGGAGGAGGAAGGGGGGAGGGAGGTGGTCGACATAGGAAGGGGGGAGGGACTAGAGGAAGAAGGGGAGGGGTGTTTTTTTCTTTTTTTTTACTTTAAATTTAATTTCGTTGTTGGATCAAGTATAGGTTAGACTAAATCAATGGTCTGGTTGAGTTAATGGACTAAACTAGCATAGGGTTATGGGCAAGGCCTTAAATGTCGGTTTCGGTCACCATTTCGGTACCGACCAAAATAGAATTTCGATGGAATTTCGGTGGAATTTCGACCGAAATTTCGGTCATTTCGGTCATTTTTTGTACTAGGACCCTCATATTTCGGTCAATTTCGGTCATTTCGGTCGAATTTCGATTTCGACTGGATATCGATATTCGACAGAAATTCGACCGAATTTCGCTGAAATTTGAGGCCATGGTTATGGGTTATGGGTGCAAGACGAAGCACTTATTAGGGGTTCTGGGTGTAATTCGCAATTATGCAGAGTTTCAGGTGTAATTAAAAAACTACTCATGTTTATGGGTGTAAATATCTCAAAAATAAATATAAATATAGATGTGTGTTGCATCTTAGTCAAATCTATTTCATATCTAATAGGTGATGATCAACATATATAAAAATTCAAGTCAATTTTCTCGTCTCCATCCATTTATTCATATTCGACTACATTTTTGTATATTCAATAAATAAAAATTGTCAACTCAAAAGAGCTAACATCTAATATATATAAACCTTTAACATTCCATACACATTGCACAGCTTTGTGTACCCACCATATTACATGATTTTCCTCTGTTTAATCTAAGTGTTAAAATCTTGTGTGCATTTATAAATTAACTTAAGATTTTGCTATGGCGAATATGTAGGTATCCATTGGGTGCACACGCATCCACCATGTACATGGGCACCCGTTAGAAATTACTTGTTTAATAAATGGATGGGTATGGGAAGTGTTTTTATTGGATATGTATTCAGGGGCCTAAACTCGACCTGTTGATATCCCTACTTTACTCCACTCTAGTGCTACTAATGCACATTATCTTGAAGACTAACGATCCACTCCAAGCTATGGGCTAGCTTATGCCAATTGTGGAAGCTAAGCACCATGTTATGGTCCAACCTACACGTGACATTATATAGATGACTTCCTTGATCACATTGGTGTAACCAGCAAGCAACCACTGACTCTGTTTTGTGTCACTCCACCAAAGACATGATTACTTCTAAAAAATTTGATATACCTAATATTGCATCTAAGCTACAACTTGTAGCTGTCATTACAAATGCCCTTGCAAAAGTTGTAAAGTTGTATTTATGACAATATGGGCTTGGTTGATACCTACCGTCTAGCTTGGCGGAGCTTTAGAGCATGTGTATTAACACATGTTAAGCTAGCTAACTTAACTTGTGAAGATTGAAGAACCTTGCTAATATGAGATATTAGGTTCATAATAAACATACCAATGTCTACTCTCTTCGTATATGGGAGATATTAGGTTCTCTTAATAAACATAGGAGTGTCTAGTGCTAATATGAGAATATTAAAACCTTGCTTCAAAAATGCGTAACAATAAAAGGTTTATTTATCACTCTAAAGTAACATTATAATGAAGCGAAACATTTTCTTAAGTCCTTTTTAAAGGATGTTATACACCATATCAAAAAAAAAAAATAAGGTACCCTATACAGATAAAATCCATTTTAGTGAATGTTCTTTTTTCAAAAGCCAGTGAACCCTGAGTTCCTCAGAAAAGGAATTGCAGGAGAAAATAAGAAGACAATAAAATGAATTATATTCATAGGACAAGGGTAGGGTGTCTTATTCTTAGGTCATACCATGAAGGGAAGGGATATACATAGAAAGAAAGTACATGGAAATAGAATAAATGAAAAATAAGTCAAAAATAGGAAAACACAAATAACATCAACAATCCCCTTCAAGTTAGAGCATATCTATCAATCATGTATAACTTGCAAGTCAACAGACATACATGCTTCTTTGGAAGTGCCTCGGTAAAAATATCCACAAGTTGAAATTCTCTGGAGATATGCAAAGTAGAGATATTCCCTCCACATATTGCATCATAAATATGTTGGAGTATTCGTTGTATGTGTCTTATGAGTTGTGGAGGGTAAATGGATCTGGAGAAGATCCATTTATCCCATCCAGTTGTTTAGTCCCACATTGTCCAGTGGCAGGACTTGGAGACTCTGGAGAGGCTATATAAAGAGCCCTAGACCTCATGTATCATATGAGAAAAAGTAATGCAAGATATGCCCCTTTGAGGGCTTCTCCCGTGGTTTCATCCCGCTCCTTAGGGAGTAGGGTTCCACGTTAAACCTTGTGTTCTATGTTTCATCTTTCTATTATTGCTCTGTTTATCATTATCGCTTCCGCGTGTTTATTTTCTAACATGGTATCAGAGCGGGTCGATTCTCGAGGGTTTTCTTTTATGTTCGTTTGTAATATGTTCGAGATTCGTTTTATGTTGAAGATATGTTGTTTGTGTTCGAGATCTTTTCATATCATTCTTGTTCTACGGATGGATTTATTTTCTAGGGTTTCATTTTTGAAACCCTATTTCCTGTCGTCGAAGCTCTCATCTTCCAGCGCCCCCCCCCCCCCCCCCGTGGGCTCCAATCCAGGCCGAAGCAATCTCCCAGCCCAGATTTCCTCAGACATGCATGTTTATTTTCAATAACGCAGGCATTGTATCCCCCCTTCTAGGTGACGATATCATTGCGCATGAAAGAAGCGGTTCCAGGCCGCGAAGACAGATAATCTGTCTTCTTGTTCCCGTCCCAGCGACAGCAAATCGATGGCCGCTCGTTCCTCTTCAGCCGCAGCACGGCTTCCAAGCGTCAGTCTCGCTGCCAAGCACCTCCAGATCGGCTCCCCGCGCCGCATCATACAGGTCGTAGACCCGCGCTCCCCGGCGCAGACCTACGCGATCCTACCGGCGGAATAACCTCTCCTGCGGCGACTCAAGAGCAGGGCTCCAGAAGGAGCGATGCCGCTCCTGCCTCCCTCATGGCAGCATACAGCCCTCGCTCCTCCAGACCTGCGAGTTCCACTCCTTGCTCCAGTGCCTCCCGATGTCGCAGCTGCAGAGGCGGCGCAAGGGACCCTCCCCTCTTCGAAACATCACCAAGGGGCGACGCACGTCCCTGTTCCAGCCGCTGCTTGATGCAGCGTGAAATGGAAATATATGGCTGCATTTATTTAATTTTTATCCGTTGATTTTATTTACGTTTATTTTGAGTCGTCGTATTTTTAATTAAATAAAAGAGATCGCTTGTGATCTCAATTAGTTAGAGATTTGAATTTCAAATTAGTCGGTTAGTCGGTTAGAGTCAAATTAGGATAATTAGTTTGAATTTGAATTTGATTTCTATTTTTGTAATCTCATCCCTCTTATATAAAGGGATGATGGGCTATTGTTATAATAAGTTCAGTGATATGAAAAATTGAGATTTTATTCTCTATCTCTCTCTCCCCTCTCTCTCCCCTCACGTGGTCTTCACGTTTCTTTTCTCCAACCCCTCGTGTTCCTGACGAGCTTCTCCTCTCAACCCCTCCAATTTATTCCTCTCTCGTCTCTCTCCTCCCCTACGCGATCTCCGCGATTCTCTTCTCCAAAATCCCTCGTTTTTCCGACGAGCTTCTCTCCTCAACCCTTCCATTTCTTCCTCACCAAATATCTCCACCATCAAATAAGTTATTTTCCCGCCATCGTCAAATTTCATTTGCATCATTTGGTATCAGAGCATGTCCTACAGATCGTCCTCACGATCTGACGATCCGTCCAGACATTCGCGCCGACCCCAGTTCTTCCATGGGATGATTGGGAACGCTAATTCGGATTTATCCACCTCCAAGCCTGTAGATCCAACAATTCGTCGGGAGACGAATTTTTTCAAGCGGAGGAGAGTTGATGCAGCGTGAAATGGAAATATATGGCTGCATTTATTTATTTTTATCCATTGATTTTATTTACGTTTATTTTGAGTCGTCGTATTTTTAATTAAATAAAAGAGATCGCTTGTGATCTCAATTAATTAGAGATTTGAATTTCAAATTAGTCGGTTAGAGTCAAATTAGGATAATTAGTTTGAATTTGGATTTGATTTCTATTTTTGTAATCTCATCCCTCTTATATAAAGGGATGATGGGCTATTGTTATAATAAGTTCAGTGATATGAAAAATTGAGATTTTATTCTCTATCTCTCTCTCCTCTCTCCCCTCACGTGGTCTTCACGTTTCTTTTCTCCAACCCCTCGTGTTCCTGACGAGCTTCTCCTCTCAACCCCTCCAATTCATTCCTCTCTCGTCTCTCTCCTCCCCTACGCGATCTCCGCGATTCTCTTCTCCAAAATCCCTCGTTTTTCCAACGAGCTTCTCTCCTCAACTCTTCCATTTCTTCCCCACCAAATATCTCCACCATCAAATAAGTTATTTTCCCGCCATCGCCAAATTTCATTTTGCATCACTGCTCCAGGTGGCTCTTGCCTTCTCTCCAGGCGGAAGCCTCCTCTTCGCTTTCTACTAGCCACGCAGGCGGCCCCGATCAGCAGGTTGTGGCGACGTTGCTCTGATTCGCCTCCCTCGCGTCATCAGCGATGCTCCAGCGCCGCACCAGTCGCGCCTCCTCGCACGCTCCCCCTGGATTCCAAGGCAGCGGCCGCAACCTTCATACTCAGGAGGCGGCGGCGGCAAGAGGGTTCCCACGATTGGGAACCCTAGTCGCAGATGTGGGGGGGCTTGATGGCACTCCGATTTATTTTTAAAAAAAGGTGGCTTGCGTTATTGGGCCTTGCAAAAAAAAGGAGAGGTCTGCTGCAGTTTATTAAAAAAAGTTTTTTGGGGAAAAGAGGAAAAAAATGGGCGCGTATAAAAAAACGTACGCAAGTTGGAAAAAAATGGATTTGAAAAAAAAGGAAGGAAGAAAGAAAAAGGTTGAATGGCTTTTAAAAAAATATGACTGCTTAAAAAATTCATGAAAAGCCGCAACGAATTTTTTGAGGATATTCATGTTTTCCCCACATATTTATATATTATCTTGCCTTCACCCAACTTGGTCGACGTCCATGTTTTCCAACAAGTATGAGAGAAAGGGGGAGTATGGTGTAGAGTCACAGGTCATGTTCCATACTCAAGAGGCCAGCCAGATATTCCAGACTCTACAGTTCAGATTATTTCAAACTCGACAGATTGGTTAGAGTCCAAGTTTGAGGCACTCCATGTTGAGGCACATTTTCGAGTTCTCCAAAGAGACTCATTTTGAGACATGCACATGTATGCGCTCATTCTCAGATGAGCACATGTTTGCCATCCTTTGTTATGGTCCCCACTTTTCTTGTTTTCGGCCAGAGTTTTCATGTGAGCCATAGGAACTCCAGAGTAGAGGACCATTCTCTATGCCATGTTGGCAAGGGTTTTCATGTGGTATCATAAGTACACCAGAGTAGTGCACCATTCTCTGTGCCAAATGGGAGAGACCCAGTTCTCCGACGAGGAGACTTATTCAGACTCCATTCTCCAACGATTGTGGACTCCGACGAGGATTGCATTTCCATGGCCTTTACTAGTTCGGCCCTTTTCAGAGATAGTGCAGGTGTCCACATAGTTGTGGCGGGCCAGAGTACTCCGACGAAGAGACTCATTTCAGTTGCAGTGACTCTGACAGGCACAGTTCAGAGCACATGCTCTCCGACGAGGAGATTCAGCATACTCACACTCCAGTCCGTTCGTCCTCCTCACCTACATGGCATGAGAAGCAACGTCCTCAACAGCAACAGTTGTGCGCGTTGGGTTGATATTGTTCGTAGTGTCATGTAGCGTGGGTTGAGTTTCTTTCTGTTTGTCCAAGCTGAACATTGCATGCTCCAGCTTGAGGGGGAGTGTTGGAGTATTCGTTGTATGCGCCTTGGAAAAGATCCATTTACGCCACCCAGTTATTTAGTCCCACATTGTCCAGTGGTGGGACTTGGAGGCTCTGGAGAGGCTATATAAAGAGTCCCAAACCTCCTGTATCAGATGAGAAAAAGTAATGCAAGATATGCCCCTTTGAGGGCTTCTCCCGTGGTTTCATCCCGCTCCTTAGGGAGTAGGGTTCCACGTTAAACCTTGTGTTCTATGTTTCATCTTTCTATTATTGCTTTGTTTATCATTATCGCTTCCGCATGTTTATTTTCTAACAAAATAAAATGCCAATCAACTTCGATACGCTTGGTCCTCTCATGGAAGGCGTGATTAGAGGCAATGTATGTTGCGGACTTGTCAGTAAGAGGAACATGAGTAGCAGCATGAAGTGTAGAAGGGCATATCGCGATATATCGTCGATATATCGATATCAAGAGGCCGAGGGTATCGATATCAGGTTACATATCCTTTTACAAGGATATCGACGATATATTATTGATATATCGACGATATACCACCATACCATCACATATCGGCCAAATTGATTGGATTCAATACAAAAATTCCTCGATATCGACCGATATCATTGAAATTTTGCCGATATCTATATATTGATTAATAATATCCTTGTAAGCTTGGTTTCACTACTTATTTTGTTACTCCTAATATTAAAACACATCACGTTTTATATATTTTGTTTCGGATCAGGTGTGTTGCTGCCGCACCCCGCAAGGGGGGCCAATCTGGGCCCCCCTAGGCTCGTTGACCGGGCATCGAGACCTCCATCTGGTAGGGTATGGTGCGACAGGGAGGTGCATACAATGGTTTTCAACTTAGAGATGCCCAAACGATTTTAATTCATTTTCTTCCCTTCGAATATATTATTATGAATTGTCTCTTAGAAAAATACTACTATGCTCTTTATTTGTTTGGTTTCCAAAAAGCTCAAAAATTTTGTTTATACATAATATGTTATGCAATATAAGTCTTAGATGAACTCAATTTCCAATATATATAAGTCAACAACCAACATTAACAATGATATGCTCGATAAGACAAATATGTGCAATATAAGGATTATAGATGATCGATATGTGTGATATAAATGTATGTTTTTAAGTTATTTAGTGTTATAAGAATTTGAATGGACTACATTTCCAATATCCATAAGTTAACAATCAACAATAACAACGATATGTTCGATATGACTGATATATGCAATATAAGAGTCATAGATGATCGATATGTATGATGTAATAGTATATTTGTAGTTATTTAGTGTTCTAAGAACTTGGACGAACTCCATTTTCCAATATCTATAGGTCGACAATTAACAGTACCGGTAATATATTTGATATGATCGATATGTGAGATATGAGGATCATAAATGAATTATATATGTTATCTAGGTGTATATTTGTAAGTTATTTCATGTTATAAAAACTTGAATGAAATCCATTTCCAATATCTATAAGTCAAGAATCAACATTAACATCGATATGTTCGAATGACCGGTATGTGTGATATATGGGCTATAAATGGACCGATATGTGTAGTATAAGTGTGTATTTACAGGTTAGTTGTTGTTTTAATATCTCGGATGATCTTAATTTCTGAAAAATGGCAAAAAGATGCCATTTTTAAAACATTTCCGACATTTCCACCGTTATCGTCAATATATCGACGATATATCCCGATATATCCTTTCTCGGGCAAACCGAAACAATATCGATATCGATATGGCTTTCTATGGCATGGAGTCCAAAATCGAGTAGAAATTTAACTGTGGATGTGATTCATAGATAAGATTAATGTGGATAGTGCTATCTACAATAATCATAAATATTGTAAATGTGATTCATAATATCAAAGAAAGATTTAACTATAAATAAGATTTACAAATTAAGTAAATGTGAATTGAATTCACAATATACGATCAAATATGAATCGGATTCACATTGTACAATAAATGTAAATGTGATTTACACTAAATATTTGATGGATGAATATGGTTCATAATTAATCAATGATTTGTTTGTAATTGTAGCAAATAATTTGCAAATTATTTGGTGATATTTTGTTGACAAATAATTCTATAAAAAAAGAATTAATGGAATGAGATTACGTTAAAAGGAGATCGGAGAGAGAAATTTTTCTCGAACCAAGGGGGGACGTCCAACCTCCTTAATGAGGAAGGAGGTTATCTCTTTTCCTAATTCTTGGAAGATGGCTCTCTTCTTTCTCTTTATTCATGAGAATGAAATTGATTTTAATTGAATTAAATTTGTTGAAGAATGTCTTCAATGTGTTTTCCTCTTAAAATTAATTATTATTGTTGCAAATTATTGCAACAAAATCTTGATCATTGATTTAATTAGGATTGCATTAGGAGTGCATCCTAACCATCCAATTTGTATAAAAGAAGGGCTAACCGTATCCCTTTTCTACACGCAATTAAGTTGAAGCAAAAGTTACAACAACTCCATCTCTCTCTATGCGTGCTCCATCTCTCTCTCAACTCTTGGTGGTCATCCACCTAGGGTTTTGTTGAAAGCCCTGTCGTCGTCACACTGCCGGACTAACTTCTCAGGGAACTTCGTCTACTTCGAAGCATTGTGCTCTTGAAGAAGGTAGCGGATTTCGTACGAAGAAATCGAGAGGTCCCCCGCTCAAATCATCGCTTTGGATTGTGGGAAGCATGTGTTTCATCCACGTGCACACAAGTACTCTCTCATCGGATCGGACGTGAGACGGAAGGCCTCTTCCTTTAGAGGCTATGTGATCACGGTCATGCTTCAAGAGGTAAGCCTTATACTTGTGCGATAATGATGAAACGGCATGGGAATCATTCACATGTCATGTGGTTTCATCGAAAAAATTTATCTTACGCTTCCCCGCCGATTAGTATGATTAGCCGACCTAGATAGTATACGATATGATCTCCACGCTTACGTGATGCACGAGTCCTTATTCGACTCCCTTCACACATGTCGGAGAATTTTATGGTATTTGCATGAGTACGGAGTAATCTGCAACATAAAGTTAGATCATCTGTCCACTGAGGTCCTGATCTAAGTGTATCTTTATTATAGTTGCATCATTTTTTGAATCAGAAAAGGAGGAAACACTCTAGAGGCGTCCGCCCCAAGACGATGATGCACATTGGCCACCGATGCTAACCTAAACTTTATCCAACACCTCTGAGATGGGTAGTTGGATCTGTGACAGTGAATGCACTACGTGCAGCCATGGCCAGAATCATGGCATCAACCTCCTCGGGAATTGTTGTGGCTCGCATATTACAGATGGCGCTAGAAAAGTTGAGTTCTCTGTAAGCTACAAAAGATGAGACCAATAAAGGTCTCAAACTACTGTAGACGAACAAACATGACCTTAATCAATGGAAGTGTATCAGATGTGAGAAACTGGTCCTTTACGATCAGATAACGAGGATGAAGACCGACAAGAAATATGTAGACTTGCCACTCAGATCTTTCTTCCACCTATTCAGTACAATATGATGATTGAAAAATGGCAAGGTTCTCATAGAGTTCGATGAGATGTCGATCGCAATCCAAAACGCTAGACTCTCCCTGAGAAGTGGATTAGATTCGCATGTAAATGTCTGCAAGTCGCAACTTGGAGTATGTTGAGAATAGGTTTGTGCCATTTCATTCCACATGTCTTCATGATGTCATTGTGCAGGATATTGGTTGTAATATGGGACTAAACATTATTGGTTATCCGTGTCATGACCTAATAGTTGTCCACAAGTTAGGACTTATAGTCCTTGCTCGTTTCCTTTACAGGTCCCTTTGCCAGAATAGATATGTTCCTCTAACTGTCGATAAACAACTTGAAGGTCCGAGACCATAGCACATAATTATATGCACCCTTGAGTTTGATAGAAGTTCTTTGAATCATCAAAGAAAATGTGGAAAACAAGGGCTTAATCCCGGAAGGAGTCGTAGACATCACTGGCAGGATGAGAATTCAACAAAGCATTGTAGAAGTATGATCACTTATATGAGGATGATTGGGGCAGTAGCCAGCTACCATAGCACATAATTACATGCATCCTCTAGTTTGATAGAAGTCTCATGAACCTTCATACAATATGTGGAAAACAGGGACTTGTTCTCAGAAGGATTCTCAGCTATCACAATCAGGGAGAAAATTCAAGAAAGTGATGTAGAAGTCAGATATAGAGAACAATTAAGACAGTAGCACCATAGCACATAATTATTTGCACCCTTGAATTTAATAGAAGACCATGAACCAACATAGAAGATGTCGAAAACAAGAGCTAAGTCACGAAAGTATCCGTGGCCATCATGGTTAGGTAAGTTTTGTAGAAATTTGATTACTCATACGGAGAATGATTCGGGTAGTAGCTTTCTAGTCGGGAGAGACCTACATAGGGTGAGAACACACTAGGAGCTGTCAGGGCATTACTTGCATGCAGACCAATGATGTGCAGGTTGGTTGCTACTGCACGATGAAGAAGGCGATGCCCAGGAGTGATGTCGTGCATCGATGCACGGTGGACGTGTTTGAGCACAACGTGCACAGCTACTCGTGGGGAGAAGCGTTGACTAAGAACTCCGATTTAGGAACGTCGATCTGATACCATGTGGAAGAAAATAAGAAGACAATGGAATGAATTTTACTAACAAGGTAGGGTTTCTTATATAACGTGAAACCTTATGACCCGATAGGTAGCAATTACATAATAGATCTCATAGAAAGATAGTACATGGAAATAGACTAAACATAGAAATAAATCAAAAATAGGAAAACACAAATAATGACATGAGTAACCATCGACTTCAATAAAAACTTCTATAATATTAAGTTTGGAAATGGATATACTAAAATATTGCAGATACGTGTGGAAATCTCAACAATGGCTCATAAAATGTTTTTTAGAATTAAAATAACCTTAGTTCTTCGGAGAGTAAGCAACACAAAAATACTCTTATAGACATGAAGGTTGTGTATTTATGAAGGACGGCAGCAGCCCTCAGCATCACAGCAGCAGCTTGGATCATCACAGCAGCAACTATCCTCTAATCAACAAAAACAGCAGCAATATGGAAATTGGAAACATGAAGAAGCAACAGGAGGTTAGTCAGCGGTAGAAGCAAACAACCTCTTTGATTCTAGAGGATGATCCTAAAAACTTTGTGATTCATGGAAAAATCATAGAAGCGACGTGTAGTCTGGAAGAGTTAAGGTGGAAGGAGAGCAGCTTCAGCATGCTCAAAATATTGAGGTTGTTGTACCCTTCCCATCTATACAATAAGCAAACAAGATTTGGAGATCTCAAAGCCCCAAAATGCTGGACCTTTCTCTACCTTGATTAATAAATTCAGCAGCAATCCTTTTGATCCAGTGCCAAGGAAGGAGCAACAACTTCCTTTGATTTAGCAGGGGATTTATATTGCTGTTGGGAATCAAGAACCCCAGACTTTGTACCGGGCTCAGCTGGAGGCGTTGTTGATGAAGATTGGACAAAGGTTAAAAGCAAGAAGTAGTCAAAGAAAAAGAAGAAAAGAGCAGATAATGTTGGGATTTCTCCCGTACATCAGCAGTTGGAACAAGAGAAGGAAATGGAGTGGATGCCATAGACGAGCTGTTTGAGGCCACTATGCCGCAACCATCTACGGTGGTTATTTCTTTGCCAAAGAAACCAGATGATTCGATGCGGAAGAGTGGTTTTCTATTAACTCCTAAGCAGAAATCTATGGAGGAACTTGCTTCACAACAAGTTCTCAGTGTGGAGGCAGCTCCTCATGTTCCACTGCGGATGGAGTAAGATGATCTAGAGTTTAAGACTCCTCCTTTGCAGCTAAAGGTGAAAAAAGATCAAACCCAGTACAGAACAAAAAAATTGAAGAGCATCGTGAAAAGCAGATGGAAAATGAAGCAGAAGAGAAGTCTATAGCTGATGATGAGATAATCATATCCCCTGCGGAAATGGGGATATGTAGCACTGAACAAACAAGATTTGATAACTACATCAAAGAGGGTAGGCCTAAGGTTAAAGATAGGTCTAAAAGAGGGAGATATTCAGGGATAAAAGCATGGTTTAAAAAACGTGCCTTGATGCGAGGTGAGGCGGCCCAATAACGCCCTAGAACGGCCGCCTCAACTGGCTTCTGAGAGGTAATCACCTCAATTGCTCGAGGCGGAGGCAAAGAGGTCCTCGAGGCGGTTTTTTATTTTCTGAGTATTTTTTAATTTAAATCATTTATCATATTGACAATTTCATATGTTTATAAAGGTTTAGTTGTTTAGGATATAATTACACAGAATAAATGGTTAAATTTGGTCGTTTTCGTATTCATATTTACCATTAAAATTATCCAATTATGTCAATAAACTCTTACCATTATACCTTAAACATACAAATCCACAAATATCATAGAAAACATTACTCATAAATTTATTTTTAATGAGTGGTCACATAATAAGCTACGTAATATATCGAGAAGTATAAACAAGATAAAATTCAAGGGGAGTTTATGTAGTATCTCCATACGAACAGATCCATATACCCAAATAGAAATAAAATCCTTAATAAAAAAATCATTGAAGGCGTTGCCCCCACACCCCCACAGGGGGGAACACCTGCTTCCCCTAGCCCCCCCCCCCCACCCCGCCCCACCCCACCCCAAATGCTCGTTGATCAGGCACGAGATGACCATCTTAGGTATGGCAGAAGGGGTGCTACGATGGTTCTTCAACATGGGTTACATGGTTAGAATTCTGGGGAATATCAATAGACTCATTCTCCGATTGGATGGAAATTTAGTAAAAATACATATAGAGTTGTATTCTCTTTCAATATTCCTATCTTTATAACTTAATCATATGTTATAGTGATATATATCATATGTTAGTCTATATATATATAATTTCATTAATATATATTTTATTTTAGTTTTTATAGGTATTATCCTTATAAACTGAGGCTTACGCCTCCACTGCCTCGAGGTTACGCCATGCCTCGATTCCAGAGAAATCGCCTTGTTCCGTTTTTAGTTTTTTCAAATCATTGATAAAAGATAATCTCTATGGTAATGTATCTTCTATCCCGTTCAAATTAATGGGGAGGTTCTGCTCCAGTTCCAACCTTCTTTAATTCTCCACTTTGGCTAAAACAAATGCAGCGGGAACAACCTTGTGGGATTCTGCTCCTCACATTTCTATGAAGCAGCAAGAGCAATGAGGCATTGAGGACCTTTTTATGACTACTCCTTGGTCATTAACAAAAAAGCAAGAACAGCAGTAGATGCTTTAGAATACTGAAGTGTTGGAGGTCCCTTCAACTAACATTGAAACCTTAAAAGGTTATAGTGCAGCAAAAGTAAGTGAATGTGAGGAAGGTTCAGAGGAAAATTTCAGTGAGCCTTTAAGCAAGTCTTTTGATCCTAAGTTCAACTGGGAGATTAAAAAAAAGGAGTCGCCTAAAAAGATAACTCCAAGACACATAAGGGCTAAGAAAAAAGCACTTAGGAAGTTTAAAGGTAGTGCTTAGTCTTGTAGTTTTACAGGCCATGTTGGTTAATTTGAGTTAGATATATCTTGTATAGTCCATATGCCTCATTTATGCTACATTGTAGTATCTTTCTTTATGCAATGAGAGTGGATACTCGAGTCTCCAAAATTATCGGACTTGCGATTAAAAAATATGTATTTAACATAATAACATGTTACATCACATATCATGTGTGAAAAAAAACCCGACCGATATAAAAAATCAAAGAAATAAAAGGGTATCATTCATGATAATTACACTTTTGAAAGAACAGGTCTAATATATAGTAGAAACTAAAATTTTTATATAAACTAAAAACAATCAATACAAACCAGAGCCTATCTTGACTTGGATACATATCGCTATATTACTAATACTTACTAATCATAAATCTGATCATTTATTTATTTCAGATTTGTGTATCCAAAGCTTTAAAAATAAAAACTGCCTTCAGAGCTTCTCTCGTAAAAATTAGCAAGGAAATCAAGCAACAAAGTTGATCTCGATAACAGAGTAAGAATATCGACAATAATAGCAACAATATCAATCGAAATGATGAAATGTTAGAACTAATTCTTCAAATTTTGTTAACATCGGTGATACAAGATAACATATCATCGATATATTGCTCGATATTCATTGCTACCAAGATATTTTTTTATCCCTACTTTGAAGACAACATCTTGTGTTGCAACCAACAAACCCAAACAGATGCAGACAACCTTAACCTCTCGAAAAGTAGTTGCCCCTCACAATGTATTCATTTTCCCCTGAAATAAGCCCAGCGGTATCTCAGGAAGAATGGTTGATCCCCATCTTACTCCACATATGTCGAATCAAAGGGCACCTAAATGGATATCTTACGCAATGCATCAATCTAATTTTACCATTTGTTAAGAACCAAAAATGGCATGCCAAAAAGAATCTTGCAAAGATGAACACCTTAAAAACAACAATTTGTCCCAAACCTCCCAAGACAACAACTTTCAAGTCCCATCTGACCGATCTTTATTCCATATCCAGAGTTATATCTAGAGAATCGAGCCAAAACATGTAGGAGTCAATGATCCACAACATTGTCTCCTAAATCATTGCCACAATATTTGGCAACTCCAAGTCCTCTTACAATTTAAAATCTCCCAATGGCTTGCTAGGAAGAATTAAGAAAGGACTTCCCTACGAAGGCATGTGGATTATGGAGCAAGATGTCGATCATGAATAGGGCAAGGCATACTTCCAAAAGAAAGATGACAACTAACAAATACTTCGATTGAAATTAGATCATAACATACTTAGCAATAAAATTTCCTAATATACTTGACATGCAAAATGAAAAGACTACGAGTCATGAAAAATAAAAGAGGGGAAAAGATGAATATGCTTATAATTGGAAAAAAAACCACTCAGTTGATAGGACAATGTAATAGTAATTATGAAACCACCAAATAAATTATATTTATTCAAATCATGAGCCATTTGCTAAGCAAAATGCTATAAGAGAATAAAAAATCATGGTTGACATGCAGTATATAATATCTTTTTTCAGACGGTTTAAAGCGATCAAATGGCTAAGCAGTGGGATAATCAGTAACATACATGGATTATGTGGTTTGTAAAAAAATATCAAAAAAAATAAAAATACAATAATAAATATACATTGATTCAGCAAAAGGAACAAATTTTAAGTATGATGAAAACTTCAACTCAAGCAATTGAAAAAATCCTCCATGTTTATAAAGGAATGTATCATTGCAAATAAAAGGTAGAAATGTTCCCATAAATGAAAAAAATTCACATATATGCACCAAACTCCTAGCTTTAAGGCAAGTGGTGACAATAAGGGCAAGTGAAGGTGGAGAGAAGGTGGTGTCAGCAAATTGGAGAAGGCTATAAGCAATTGAACATGCAACGAGGGCAAGGGAGGAAGAAAAGTGCAGGCAGCAAGTATGTGTAATGTTTACTAAGGCTGGCTATCGAGCCCAACGAGCCGAGCCAGGCCCTGGCTCGGGCTCGTTCGAGCCGAGCTGGTTCAGGCTCAGTGAGCTTGAGCCTCTTATCGAGCAAGCTCGGGCTCGATAAGGCTCAAGCCGAGACCATTATTGAGCCTGGTCTGGGCTCGAACCACGTTTGGCTCATTAAGGGAAATGGAACTTTTTGGTAAAAAAATGGAGTGCATGGGCTTGAACCTGTGACTTCTTCTTTGAAGGATTGTCTTCCTTACCAATAGGTCACTATCTAAGTTACATTTCAAAAGGTAAATTATATTATATATTGTAACATTTTATTTGCTAATAAAAAAATACTAATTTTCCAATTATAACCTAGAAAAATATAAAGATAGATGTAGCTATGCGTTCCTTAGAAAAACATAACATTGGTCGCCACGTTAGTGGATAAGATATATTATAAGATATGATTATATTTAAAGACGTATAATAACATGAGATCATAAATAAGTCTACAATATAACATATATGGAACATTGCCATGTTAGAGTTCACATTCACAAATATGAACATAAATAGTTCTAAGGTACCCATGAAACAAAATTATATCTATCTACAGTTTGATTTGGTATAATATACATATTTAATTACTACCTATGTAGACAACTACAACTATAGATAAAGGTACTGGTTGTTGAACATGCAACTCCTCTTGTGTGTGTATTATATATAAATATATAAAGGGGGCAGGGAGCCTGCACCCTGGGGTATAGGAAACTCCCTGCACCCACCCTCATTTTTCGATTATTTTTTTATTTTTTTGAATTAAAAGTTAGGGGGGTTTCCTTAATATGTTAAGGGGAATATATGTTTCATGTTTCATGCAAAACAAACATTCCTAACACATTCATCTAGACATGGTCGATTTCAGCAATTCTGAGACCGTTAAAATTTGGTAGTCTTGATGGAGATGATAGAAGTCTCGAATTAAGTTGAATTTGGAATGACAACATGGTGACACATAGTGATCTAAATCCCTTAAGGTTTCATTTCAAAAAAAACAAAAAATAATGAAAAATTAGGCTGGGTGTAGGGAGTTACCTGCACCCACCGAGGTAGGCTCCTTTTCTCATATATAAATATTATATATATTCCTTATCGAGCATCTTATCGAGTTATCGAGCTGAGCAGGGCTCAACTCGGGTTCGGCTCATTAAGCTATCGAACCCAAAATTCCAGCTCGAGCTCGGCTCAATAGCTTAATGAGCATGTCTCATGAGTTCTTATCGAGCCGAGCCTGAGCATGGCTCATCAAGCCGTGATTCAATAGCCAGTCCTACTGTTTACTCAAGAGGGATCGGTGGCTTACACATATCCGATAAAATGTATTCTATAACAAGGTTGGATCTCACTGGCAAGCTTGCAAAAGTCGGCTGACTAGGCCGACTAGTCGGTCCGACTAGTTGAGTCAGGGTGGTAGCCGACTCGACTAGGCCTAATCGGCCCTTAGTCGATCCACCCGACTAGTAGGGCCGACTAGTCGGCCTAGTCGGCCGACTAATCGGCCGACTTTTACAACTTTTTTTATTTTTTTTTGTTTTTCACTTTTTTTTAAAACAAACATATTCTAATATGCTTAATGTTATATTTAAAGTCAATTACTTCTTTTGTTTCATCATGATATCATATAAAATGTACAAATATATGTATATACATACGAATATATGTATAAAAAACTGATTTATATATTTAAAAAAATTAAAAATTCAAAACCGACTAATGACCGACTAGTTCCGACTAGTTGCCCGACTGCCGACTAATCCTTAATAGGTGAACCCGCTGACTGAATACTGACTACCGCTTTCTGCAACCTTGCTCGCTGGTCACATATGCAATTGATGCAGTTCAAATAAGTGCTCGGACGGCATAATCACCAAATATGGCATAGTATACTGACCACATATTCATATGTGACCAGCCTCCTAGACAGACTTTCTTAACACTGCAAACAAATACTATATACGCATATAACTAAAGCCCATCTGTGTTTGGTCAGCAGTCAATTTCTCAAGAACTGAAAATTTAGACGACTCTCTTTTAATGTGAATATTCTATACATATAACAAAATCCAATTTTGTTTGGTCAGCTGTCAGTAACTCAAGTTTTGAATATTTTAACAATTCTATTTTTAATGTAAAAAAATTAAGTGTGAGAAAATGTAATTGTACAATTTTAACAATTCAGACACTAAAATTCTACTTTAACATGCAAGATTTTCAATATGCAAAATGGAAAATGGGAAGAAAAAAGGGTGGGAAAGTCTAAGATGACATTCGTAATTGTACCAGAATTTAGTATAGAAAAAATCCTTTGCAACACTCAGAGTTGATGGGCATTTTATGTGCATAGCTGTAAATTGTTGTAGCATGCTCTTGATTTCCAAAATTTGTAATATATACATGAGGAATCAAATAAAATGTGAGGCACCTTATTATGTGCCCCTTTAATATATATGAAACTAATGATGTTTTTCCATTCAGGGATTAACTATCAATTTAAATCACTTTGGCATGGGCTAGGTTTGCGACGCAGGCCAAGTAGATTGGCAATCAATTACCTGTATCGATGAATAGCATGAAGAAGAAAACACAGGAGAATGCATCTACCCCCCATTGTGCTAATAAATCAAGTAGTCCGTGCCAATAATACCTGTAATACCAATTATGATTGCTCATGATTACCATTAAAATACAGGTTTGCAATGCAGATCAAGTTGGTCGGCAATCAATCACCTGTATCCATGAATAGCTTGAAGAAGAAAACACAGGAGAATGCATCAATGTGCTAATAAATCCCATAGACCGTGCCAATAATACCCCTGATACCAATTATGATTGATCATGACTACCGTTACAATACCAGCTAGAATAACGTAAGGCCACAATAATTTTAGGTTAGAAATTAAAGTTTTCTTCTACACACGTTACACAGCTGTGTAGGCTGCGTTCCTGATACACATGAGGTCATGCACCCACAGTCGCAAAAACCCCAATCAAATTCCCTTCTAAACATGAGTATTGGCAACTGACATAGAACATGCTCCCTAAGATATCCCTAAATATCCAACTTAATGAGGCTTGTTATGCATTATGAACTAGGCGACACCAGCCAGATCCCTGGACTGGTAGCTTTATCCCCATCACATATCAATAAAAAATTGAGAAGTTAGTTTTGGAGATTCACAGGCATAAAACAACACAGAGACTAAAAACACAAATGCCGGGGCTAGTTCAGTATATCCTGCCCACATGTGGCAATAATGACATAAACTGCCTTGCGTAACGGCAAACACTGCCGAACACGTTTCAAAAAAGGGGCTGGACGGTAATTTCGTATGCATGATGAGAAGAGCTGGAACCATCGAGTAATAATTGGATGAAGAAATAGGCAAGTTGCCACACACAAAAAAAGAAACTTCCTTTGATATCAATACCACGTTGAAACATAAACGAAAAGAGCAGATGGAATGGCACGGACCTTGATCGTTGCGGGCGGTGAAGACGATGGTGCCGGTCTCATCACCTACGAGGCACTCGGCGATCGGCGTCTGACGGAGGTGGGCGGAGGCCGCGCGGCCCTTTTGAAGTACGGTGTTGGCACTGACGACCTTGACGATCACGGTGTGGCCGCCGGTTCCAGGCTTCAGCTGGTCCACCTTCACAAACACCGGCTTCCTCAGGGCCTGCTTAGGTTGTTGCTGCTGCGGCGACGGCAAGGGTTTCGGCTGCGATTGGTGCGATGAACCCTTAGCCGACGACATTCCTGCGCAAGGGGAAGGAAGACGGAGTGCGAGTAACGCGATGAAGAAGAAGAAACCCTAAAGACATGGTTTGTGTAGACTTTGTTGTGGAGAATCCCCGGGAAGGGTGCCGGGATGGGGGGGACTAATTGGTTAGCGGTTTCAGCGTGTTGGGTAATTGGGTCAGGTTTCAATAACAATATACGTGAATTTTAGTTATTTGGATAGTTATGAATGTTGGAGGACATGTGATTTGATGTAACATTAATTATATTTTATATTAATTGTTTATTTATTATAATAAATTTTAATATTATTTTTTATTTAAACATGATTAAAAAATATTGCAACAAAGTAATTATAAGGTCCATACAATTATTTCCATCCAAGGAACGCAGGGATAGAGGAGGAGGCATGACAGTTTATTCCGAGGTAACCTGGAAACCAAACGAGCTCATAAGGTTCGTTTGGTTGCAGGATTGGGCAGGGTTGGATTGGGTTGGTTACTATTCACATGGGTACCCCCTCCTCACAGTTTACTATTCACCCAGTCCACCCAACCCAACCCTGCCCAATCATGCAACCAAACGAATCCATGTCTTCAAATCGGAACAAAAGCTTCAAATTAAATTTTTTTTAGTTTTAAGAGAACAATCAAGTTCATTTGGATAAGAAGCAAACTACAACTAATTCCAATAACTACCACTAAAAAGCACACTTGTAACCCTATATGCTTTCATGATTACACATATAATCCTCTATAATCGTGAATTACATGGAGAACCATGAATAGTTGTTAACTATTACAGGCATAAGCAAGTGATAACCCTCGTCTAATCTTGTCGTTAACTTTGAGGGGACCATCAAAAATGATAACATTAACCTTTAAGTTCTAGATATTTACAACTATGGCATTCCTCCTTTCTCGTCCTCCTCAACGATCGCGATCCACTCGTGACATACAGCTATCTCGATTACTTCTTATCTACTCATGAGGCCCTGGTGAGCCCTAATAGAAGAATAGAGGGTGGTGGCTCTTTTTCACTGGAGTCCTACATCGATTCCACCTAAAGCCATCCCCATGTGACAAGCTCCACCATCAAGTTCGATTTATCAACCACAAACCACTAGCTTCCATCATGAGTGCTGATGAATCCACATTTCATCATCTTTATTCTATCATTTTGGCCTCAAAAACCCTAGCAAATGCGTGTAAATAGCCTTAATTAGAGCATCTTAGCATCCATGCATGTGCATGTAAATAGTGTATAAAATACTGTAATTAAAGCCAAAATTATAGAATAAATAAAAGAAAAGAAAAAAATAAAATATTGTAAATATTTTATGACCCGAAACCTCGAGACCTAGGCATCTTGATGAATAGGTCGACAAGGAATAAAGTAGGGGAAGATAAGGGTCAAAATACAGTCAAAATACCTATTCTTTTTAATTCATTATTTATTCATTTTGGGACCTATTTTTTGTTCCACTTTTTGTACCTCAAATAGAGAAACTTTGTCATGAAAGTTGTAGATAATTAAATAAATAAAAATACAAAATTGATTTTACTGAAAAATAATGTATAGATAAAAAGTTATGGTCTGAATAAGATTCCAAAACTCCAACTTCCCAGACCGGTATCTTGCAAACAAAAATTCGAAATGTACCAAACTCACCTTTAATTGTATATAACGTAAAATAATCTATTTAATGGAGGTGGTTTCGTATTTTTCGAAGTTACGGTTTGAAAGTTGAGTTTTGGACCCTACTTGTATACTTGTACATATTAAAATATTCATTTTATTATTTATTCATTATTTTTGTAATTTTATATTTTTGTAATTTTGTAAATATTACTTATAATATATATGTATATTAAAATCAGAATAAAACACAAAAGAAATACAAAATAAAAATACTTGTAATATAAAATACATACGTATTATACCTATAAATATACCTATATAATACATACTTATATTTTATTAAAAATACAAAACACATCAGAAAAATAAAACAAAAATATATTTAAGTGTATAAAAGTATTTTATATTTTTATAAAATAATAAACAAAACTAAATAAATTAAATACATAAAATAAAAATAAAATAATAAAATATATAGATAATATACCTATAAAGGGCATAAAAGGGAACTTGTAAAATTATACCTCATAAAAATAATTAAAATTTATAATAAAATACCTTATAAAATAATAAATATTTTTTTATTTAATAACCTAAATTTAATAATACCATTTACTATTTTAAAATGAATGTAGAAATGATTTTTTCCAGGATTTTCCTGGTTGGTCCACGTGGACCAACCAGGGGGCCTGGAGAGTTGACCTCGGGTCAACTCTCTGACCCCTCTCCTATAGGATGTCAGAGTGGGTTTTGACCCACTTTCAAGGTTTTTTGGGGGCCACGCCGTTCATTATCTTGTGTTGCTTCCTTCTCGAGACTTTTTCCTCGATCAGTGGTGAATCACGCCCAAGGGTCTCCTTGGGCTGTGGAGCACCGCATCGAGCTGACACTCTCGATTTGTGAGCCCCCTCGTCCACCTTTCAAAACCGAGCCCCCTTCTTCCTTCTCCTCTTTGAACTGGTTTTGGAGAGCCTCTGACCTCCGAGTGCGACAAGGTTGAGACTCCTGTGACAGGGGAGGCTCCTGGTACCCTCGTCGAGGTGCGGCGAAGCTCGCCAGCCGCGTTCCACCATCTCCGGCCACCTCCTGGCCGTGAGGTCTTACCTCGGGTACAAAGCCCTTGAGGTCCATTTTTCTTCGTTTTTTTCTTTCTGTATTTTACTTGTCTCTAGCCATAGACTCGATCGCCATCTTCATTTCGCTTTTCATCCACTCGATCGTCGCTCGCCATCCACCTCGCCGGAGCTCGTTCCGGCAAGCTTCTACCCACACCATCTATCACCTAACTTGCTCGTTCTTGCCCTGGAATCCCCCTCTGTCGTAGTGTGTTTCATCTGCAGGTGCCAGGAGCAAGGAGACCTTCCTGGGGGTCGAGTTTTGCAGCCGAACGAGCCACCTGGAGCCATCTTCTTTCCTCGAGCTCGCGGCAGCGCACCGGGGCTCCTCCGCCCATTTTGGCCCGGCCGCAGGCTCGGGGAACCGTCCAGGAATCATTGGAGCGCTGCTGAGATGAAGGAGGAGGCCGGAGGAGCACCCATTCGACGATCGAAGCTCGGGCCACCACCTGTTCGTCCATGTTCTTGGAGAGGGACCCAGAACCGTCAGATCGTGAGCCTGCTCCAGACTGAGCAGCAGCCGTAGGATCTTGTGAAGCCCCAGCCGTCCGATCGATATCAAGGATCTAATCTGGGCCGTGGGGTGCGAACCGGCATCGCGCAACGAGGAACCGACGCGTGGCATAAGTGACTGATCTTCGACCGTCGGATCCAAAGGGGGTAATTTTGCTTCATACCCCGCCAAGTTTTATACTTAAATATTAGTGCATAATCTTTCATTGGCCGTTGTTAATTTTTGTAATATTTATAGTAACCCCCCTACAGTTTTTAGGATATTACGCTTAGGTCTTCGCCAGGTCACGTGCGCTACGCACGTGCCCCTGGCAATTTTGCAAGGGGACCCAGGAGTTTTTGTGTATTTATTTTACGTACCTAAACTTTCAATTGCAGTTCAAAATTTCTGCTCTTTTTGCATTTGAACCCCGCAGGTTTTCGTTAATTGCATATTAGTCCATCCCAGGCGCGCGTGCTTTGCGCGTGGCTTTGGGTTATTTGCGGGGAAAGGCTTGCGGGTTTTGAGATTCACTTTTAGTCCGTACAAGTTTGATTGCAGTATAATATTTTGTGGACAAAATTGCAATTCGACCCCTGGAAGTTTGTCTATTTACAAATAGGCCCCTGCTATGCATTGTATTTTTGCATGTATTCCCTACTTATTTAGTGCATCATTTGAACTCGAAAAAATCCAAAAAAATTAACTTAAGCTCATGTTCTTGATGATTCACGCCATATTTTTGCATTGCATTTTTGTTGCATTTTCATATTTATTAAAAATAAAAAACATGCATTTTTCCTACTGTTTGCATTAGAAAATTCATAAAAATTATAAAAACGTTTTGAAAAATTCCAAAAAAAATTATATTTTGCTTGTCTTCTCATATTTTAGTGGCAGTCCAAAAACCACTAAAAATTTCAAAGTAAAAACCTTAAAAATTAGAAAACACTTAAAAACTTCAAAAAAATCTAAAAATACAAAGAAAAATCTTAAAAATATAAACTCAGTTTCTGTAGTTTCTCTATTTTATTTTCTTTAATTTAAGATTAATTTGGGAAAATTTTGTTACTGTTTGATATTTTTCATTCCCATTTTAATTTCGGCCAGTAGTGTATTTCACTGTTTTCTTGTATTTACACTTTTGAAAATACCAAAAATATTCTGAAAAATTTCCAAAAATCACAAAAACAGTAGAAAATTATAAAAAGATCATTTGAGCATTTTTTCTATTTTTACAAATACCTTATCCCCTCTTTCCTTATATTGTATATATATCCTATTATTGAAAATGAAATTATAAAAATATAAAATAAAAAAACCAAAATATAAAAATTAGAAAATCAAAAACCAAAATACAAAATCAAGAAGTAGAAATAAAATAAAAAAATATAAAATTAAAAACCCACAAAAACATTTGCATAGTGTAGACAACTCAATCACATCACATTTTTGTGCATCAATTGTTGATCTATCTTGCCTTGCTCCCTGTGTTCGAACTCTCTACATACTTGCCTCTATACATCTTTTATGTAGAGTTGAAAATAAATTTGACTCCACATTGTTTGTCATTATTTGATATTTTATTGTGGGTTCATTGTTGATTAATTACGGTTTCTTGTGGGTCGCCACAGCGACATAGTGGTCCCGCCTTGTGTGGACTATTTAGACCTGCGATAAATCATGATTATCAAGTGCCATCATAGCTTTATGCTCTTATCTTTGGCATTGAACGATTGAGGAGTGAGAGTAGGAGCACTTCCCAATGTCGATCGCACCAATCAGAAGTGTTGGAGGTTGGAGCGTCGGCTGATGTTGCTCTTCTCATGCTAAGGGAGAAGAAAATGAAGGAGGAGGAGCAGCGACCTTCCTCACTCATTTTAGCCCTCCTCTACACCATAGATTGTGTCGATGTGGATACTCGCTCAACGTAGAAAGGTATCTCATTTAACATGACGATGATTCAACAGATGGAAAATGTTATCCTTAGAGCATCGGATTGTCGGATGAGATTCATCACCCTTCTCCTTCTTCCATTCTTCCTTTTGTCTTTCCTTGTTGGAAATGCGGTGCTACTTGTGTCCCTCGGGTTGTTAGACATGTGAGCCTAGGGCGAACCATTTCAACAATAAAATGTTATTATAATTTATATATATTAATAAAGGTTATTGATTTTCACTCATTGAGATTATGAATGCATGCATTTATAAAGTACCTTGGTACAATTAGGGTTATCTACCGTGGTCATCTAAATAACCATGCAGCTATTAATCAAATGGTTGGATCATAGAGGTTGTTGTTGAGATGATATCTAAAGAGTTAGATTGAGATCTCATCTAGCACCGTCAAATTATTGAGAGGGGATCTCCGGTTTAATAAAAAGATGGCAATCCTTACTCCAAAGCTAACATCGGAATGACCTCTTAATGAAGGTCCTTTGCATAGGAATATAGATACGGAGGTGTCGGATAAGCTAATTCAAAGAGTTGACTTAACGAGGCCGAGATATCAAAGACATGTGTCATATGCTATCATGATATAGGCATGCATCCTCTAACCAGAGATAGGTGTATTGTTATATGTCTAAGTATGTACATTAGGCACTTGACTTAATGAGTTTGAGATATCAAATACCTATGTCATATGCTGCTATGATATAGGCACACATCCTCTGATCAGATATAGATGTGTTTCTATATGTCTAGATATGTACATTAAGCAGACCATTGGGTTAATGACCTTATCAGGCTCTATACACCGACGAGCTAGTATGCATACAAGGGCATATGAGTAATACAATCTATCAAAGGGATCAATATTGTTCACTATTGAATCGGAAAGACATGAGCACACACATGATATATTGGGACCAACCAAATTTCATCGATGATCATCTTATTTTGGAAGCATTACAGGATTTATAGGTACGACATATGCTTTTGGAAAGCATATGATCTACACCAACTCCCAATGGTCAAATGATAAACTTGATGATAAAACCACGAAGAAGACGGTTCAAATCTGATCAGAACTTCGGGTTTATTTTATGTCTTCAGTAAGCAGGATGTGCGGGTATTGGGAATACTTGAAGGTGATATGATCTTAATGATTGTATAACCATGACACTTTCATATCGAGGGAGTGATGAAATAAGTTTGGATTTTAGTGATCACTCAGTAGACCACTTATCTAATCTTAGTCCAAATGTTAGACATTGTCCTATATTTTATTCGGATGCAATGAAAAAATTAGATATTTTGTCTGTCTTGATCAGGCATCTCTAAGAGACCTTCTAGATCTAGATGTGAGATTGGACCTCACTATCTAAGTCACTATAAATGGATATATAGTCGTCATGTCCTTATCTCCAACCATTCGCGAAGAAGGCACACTATCATTGAAAGAGTTCAAGAATAGTTCCATTATTGACAATGTCTAAGCATTGAAAATTTAATGATTAAATTAGAATTAATTATCATTAAGAATGTGGATGTGATTCACATTATTTGAACATGCACAGAGAGGCATCTAAGATAATTAAATTGGATTGAATTATCATAGACAAGATTTGTATGGATAGCACTATCTACAACAATCATGGATCGTGTGGATGTGATCCATATCGTAGAGAATAAAGGTATTCCTACATCAAACTGTGCTTCGTTTCGGTATTTTAAAATTTTTAAAATATTAATTTTATACTATTTGATTTTCTATTTTTTAAATTTTGCAAAAGTTTTTTTACCTTTAAAAACATTGAAAAGATTGAACAATTTAAGATAAAGCACTCTTTTGAATTTTTCAATGATAGCAAATATATATCGAAAAATAGGGAAAATTATTTTGGGCTTTTTTCAACATTTTCTTATGTTTTTTTTTATGAAATTTCAGATTTTTTTTCTCAAAGTATAAATCCTTTAAATAAACTAAAAACAACAAATAAAGTAGACAAACAATAACGCGGACATTTTGGGATTTTTAAAATATCAGATAATGTCAAAATGCAATGAAAATTATACAAAATGAAAATGAAAAGATGAATTCTTTATATTTTCAAGATAACAATTTAATGATTTTTTGTATTTTTAAGTGAATTTATATGAATTTTTAATATTTTGATTATCTTCTAATTTTTATGGTTTTTATAAATGATAAATATGCAAAAATGATACCATAACTAAAATAAATCAAAACAAGCAAGCATGAATTTTTTTAGAATTTTGGAAGAGTTTTCCTATTTTGAATGATTTTTAAATGCAAACATGGCATTTTTGTGTCATTTTTGAATTTTGATAATAAGAAAAAAGATGAAAATGCAATTTGTAATTTATGTTATTTATGACCTTCTCTATGGGATTGATCTAGCATGTATCTATATACAGTCTTTATTTATTTATTTTAGGTTAAAATAATAATAAATATAAAATATTTATACAAGGATGTTGGTTAGTAAGAATATGGATTTATTGATATATACATGCATTTTATAAGGGATCTCAAGCTAAAATAAATGAATAAACATGATGAAATGTAGATTCATCAAAGACCATGGTGGCGCATGTTGGACTTGTAAGACCTTGATGATCCATTAATGCAAGAAATTTTATTATTTTATCATGACCATCTATAATGAATGATTTAGAATACACTTAATATTAAGGCCCCTCTATAAAATTAGGATTATGTACCGTGGCTATATTAAATACCATACAGTTGGGAGGACACAACTAACTTAACATGTGATATTTAATAAAGATCTACAATCTGAGAAAGATATGACAATCTTTCTCTAAAGGCTGGTTTATGACTGACTTCTTGATGCAAGTCCTCTACATAGTAATTGTGATTCAGAGATGTCAGAATAGTCAAGTCAAAGAGTTGACTTTATGAGGTTGAGATAAACTAAGGCCTGAATCGTAACTTTCATGATCAAGCACACATCCTTTGACCATAGACAGATATACAACTATATGTATGACTTGACGAGGTTGGGATAAACTAACCTAAATTGTATCCAATATTTCCGCTGACAAGTTCTAATTAGATTATGACTCATACTTAAAGATATCAATAAAATGATAATAATTGTTATTATCATGGATATGTGTATATGCAGTGTTTTAGATATGATACACATTATATATATTCTATTAATATGAATAATAATTTGTAATTATTGTGTATATATGATTCATATACTATTTCGAGACATAAATGTAAATTGGATTCCTATTGGAAACTAAATGTAAATTAGATTTACATTTTATTGTGCATCAACTCTCTTAAATTTCACAATCATGATAATTGAATTATCATGAAGATAATGCAAGAACCAATTAGGATGTCAATTAAGATAACATTAGGACATTGATTAGTACAAGGTGGTTATATACCATGAGTATTAATTTGATTAGGACTCTCCTATTTTTTATTTTAAATTTGTTTTTCTTGATGATAATTGATAGGTAACTTGTCTTGCATTCGTAATTATGATTAGAACATGATCCTAGACCTTGGTTGTTCATCCAAAGTCCATCATCATAGTAGTGCCCCACTAGAGTAAGACTCTAAGGGGTGTCTATCATGAGTATACAAGAGAGGGCATGTCTCTCTCTTGAAAATATATGAAATAGATGAAAGCATTTCCCTTCTAAAATACCTATGTAGCATTGATCATTGAGAGATACGTTTAAAGAATAGAAGGCTCTCTGATACACATTCTTCCCTCTCTCTATACAACCATACACATCCACCATCAAACATGCATCTTCTTTTCATAGCATGCCCCTACGAGAGAAGATTGTCTTCTTCATCGTGCTTCACGTACGTGCAAGAGGACTCTATTCATGAGATGAAATCAGAAGGTTAAGATATTATTAACTCATTCTTCGATGGACAACTTCAATAAGAAGTATATATCAAAGTTTGTGGGAAGCAACGTGACTCATCATCACACCCGCGAGAGGAGAGTCCTCATATCAAACTTCATTCAGGAGGTCTCTTGCTTTAGAGACTCACGCTTCAAGAGGTAACCATGATCTTTTCCTAATATTCATTATAATATATAAACTATATTAAGAAAGTTGTTTTTTTGCAATGTACAACATTGTTGTGCTGAATTTGCTTGTTCATATGATAAACACACAAAGTTTTGCAAATAGTTTGCTCTTTTTTCATGAATCCATGATACAGAGTTTATAAAAGGTTTATTTACTTCCTTCAATTGGTATCAGAATCATGGATATTTGTAAATAGTTTGTTTCCTTTAATTGGTATCAAAGTATTTAGATTGCATCCAAGCCCGATAAACAATCATCCAGATTGTTCCGATCATCGGGTACATTATCTTGCAACATTTTTAACGATTCAAACGATTCAATGATTTTCAAAGTTATTGATGCCCTCCCCTATTGTGAACTTTCTTTTGGGATATTAATGAGGTCTAGATGGTGGCATTCAGGAGAGATTCTGATGTTAAAAACGACTTTGGTTCAATCAAAGATCGTAGCACTAAAGTCATGAATTTTTAGCCACTATTTTTGAGTCATATAACATGATAAAATACTGATGAATCATCAATCAAGTCCTCAATTAGTGTGAAAAAGTTCCGTGTGATTCCTCCAGTACGACCTCGAGAAATTGGATTTCTCCATAAGCAAAGTCGGACAAGACTTGATTATTTTATTTAATTGTTTCTCATATTTCAGGAATCAAAATAGAGGGTAATATACTTGATATATTGACATAAAAAAATTGACCTATTATTTTTGACATATTTGGGATCACAACAAATTTTAAGTCCGAGCTACGTAGTGCTTTCTATTTTGAAGTATGTTGGTCGCAACGTACAAAATTGAATCTGAAATCATTGTTTGTTTAATTTTTTGGGTATATGAAATAAATTATATATATATATATATACTTTAATAATTTATGCACTTTGATGTTTGAAAATGCAATTAGAAATTGCGAAGTTGATCTGATCGATTTCACCAATTATCAAGATTGTTGCACTAAACATTATCAAAATTAAAAAGGTTTTAAATTCCTAAATATCTAAGTGTTATTATATAGTATTATACACGGTCGAAAAATCAATATAATCCCCTTAGTAAAATATGTACCAGCCGTGTTGTCGCGGATTAGAATGTTGAAGGTGACTAGACTCGGATATGCTAATAAGTTTCTTAGTTGGCACCCTGCGTCATATTTGAAGTGGAAGCGCTCTTGCTCCCTTTTAGCACTGCTCCCTTTTAGCATAAGTTTGCATTATCTGTACAGATCTATTTCAATGAAAGGTAGCATGATAAGTCTTGGCGTACTTTAACAAGTAAAATTGGAATAATGATTTGTACTAAGTCAGGGTATATACTATATGGTAACATCAAGTACATAAATATTCAAATACTTGGATTGCTTGATTGTCATTGTTTTAATTGGATACAAAAACCAAGATGATAAGCAAGTATCCATGTTATATACCTTACTGGATTAATTACGAGAATATGATTTGAAATAATTAATCATTAATTTAAATATAATATGGACTAAGTCATATGATGATATCCATGGTCTTTCATCATTGCAAAAGAACTTTATCGCTATGTTTGTATTTTTGGAGATGCTCATTCATAGTAATGACTTCGAGTACAAATTCAATTGTACCAGATTCTTCGTTTCATGAAAGAGATGGGTCGGATGCATAGCGACTCTAATGGTGTTCCCCTTATTATTGATGAGACATTGGATTGCGCATAGAGTAAATTATTTTTCACTCATTGGTGGTTTTTAATTGATAACATGCTAACTCCATATATGTGGGGAGTGTGGGAGTTGATGACCGAATTGAGAATATAAGTTGAACTTATAAGACAGAAAGAGTCCCCACTTCGTTCACTATAGTTGCATTTTCTTATATTATTGGCGTGCGATGAAAGTGGACATGATACTCAGATCTCTTAGTGAGGTCATTGAGTTAGCATGCCTCATGCTTTGAAAGCTTATAAGGGAAAGGCATTCAAAGTACACAAATACGAGAATATATTGAATTAAAAATATTAAATTGTTTGATCTCCTTAATCAGGATTTATTAAAGTGCATTATTTCATTTTCATATGAAATCTCTCAACCCACTGGACCAACTGCTTAAGGTTAATCAGTTGATCGGTCCAAATTATTTAGATTAGATCCATAATTTGAAACTCGTACTTGAGGTAAAGCGCATAGCATAAGTGCTCTCGTATATGAAGTATGAAAACTCTCAAACAGAGGATGCCAAAGTGTTCAACAAGAAACGAGACAAGGATTATTCGATCGCTCATTGCTAAATTCTTAGATTGTTGTCTAATGTGCTTCTGAAGCAACTTATAGACATTGAATCGACTCGTGACATCCTCCTAAATTTGAAGGAGATATACAAATATGCGAACCACTCTCTTTATACATTAAAGTCCACTAAGGACTTTATGAAGAATGATATCCCTCTAGCAGTGCAATGGTTGCACAATTTAAAGGGAAGCATAATAAGAAGGTGTATCTCCAAAGGGTCCAATCCAAGAGAAGAAAGGTCAAACTATTGATAAATCTTCTAATGCTTTAATACGTCTAACATCCATGGAGATGTATGTCTACCATCTCTACTATAAGGTAGGATTTTGGAAGAATAATCTTCCAGAATACCTAAAAAGTCCTTAGAGAGGACAAAGGTATATCTCTGGCAAATAAAAAATCTACATTCATAATTGAAACCAACTTACTCGTAGGACGAGAAGGTAGTTGGATTGTTGATTCTGGTATATCTGTTCATATATGCAATTTATTGAATATTTTTCAAAAAACTAGAACTCTTGATTAGGGGAGATAGTAATCGGGATGGGACCTGATGCAACTGTTGCAGTGATCGCCATTGGAAACTATACATTATCATTATCCAGTGGGAGATTCCTAAACATTAGAGATTGTCAACATGTACTGGATGTTAGAATGAACTTACTATCCATATTGAAGCTAGTTAGATGTGGATGTACTTTCCTTTTTTATAATAAACTTATCATAAGTTGTTATAGTAATTTTATAGCAGATCGTCTCTGACAGCATGTGGACTCTATGAAATGAACATGCATAAATGTGTCGTGAATATCAATGCCACTATTAATAATAAAACCCCTAAATGATCAAGAGAGGATGGAGATCATTGAACTATAATATGTCATCAAATACTTGGACATGTGTCTGTTGATAGGATCAGTAGACTGGTAGAGGACAGACCTATGATTAATATTGTCGGCCAATTATCGAATGAGAAATCTATTGATATGTTCTGTGAAACACAGTTAAACTAGGGTTTGAACTTCGGATATACCAAAGTCTTCCAATATGAAGGATGCATGAGTATTGGGAATACTCAGTGTTAAATCTATCTTAATAGATCATCTACCATGATACCTCCAATCTGATGGAATGCTGAAACCAGATGGATTTTAGTGGAACCATTTATTAGCTTAATAATTTGAGGGTTAATTATTACGTCTCATCTCATTTGAATCCAATGTTCAACTCCAATTTCAATTTTAATGTCCAAATGTTGGAAAGAGTAATAGAGATGGAAAATGGAAATAAATACACTTCTTGAGCTCATTTCTAAACTCAAATAGTTTGGATATGATTAGAAATGGTCAATGAAGCTGGGTTCAGCTGACTAATGCATTTTCCAGCTCATGGAGAGTGTGATGTGTTTCATTGAGCTTACTTAGAGTGCGATTTTTTTGGCTCGATCTCAACACTCGTAAGTGACACATTTTAGCTAAAATGGTATAAACCTTAATAGATAGATATCTAGATTTCAAGTCATTATACGTGGATAGTATGATCACCCCGATATTATCTTCAAGTATCTGATATTTCTGCTCACAAGTCCTAATTTGATTAGGTCTCATTCTTAATTATATGAATAAAATGATAATAATTGTTATGATCATGGATATATGTATTGTTAGACGTACAAACCTGAAGCCAACCATTTCTATACTAGATATTATTGTAATCTTTTGATATATCAATAAAGATTATTAATTTATTTCACTTCTTGTCTGAGAATATATGAATGAATGCACTTATAAGGTCACGTAGTATAATTAAGGTTATGTTCCATGGCCATCTTAATAATCATACATATGTTGATTCAATGGTTGAATCAGAAAGGATGGTGCTTGGATGATATCTAACGAGTTAGATTGAGGACTCATCAAGCACTGTCAGATGGTTGTTAAGAGAGGATCTCCAGCCTGAGAAGGAGATGGAAATTCTTATCTAAAAGTTGATGTATAACCGACCTCTTGATGCATGTCCTCTGCATAGGAATAGAGATTCAGAGGTATCAAATAAGTTAGGTCAAATAGTTGACTTAACGAGATCGAGATAACCAAGATCTATGTCATGTGCTATCATGATATATGAACACATCCTCTGACCGGAGACAAATGTATTACTATATGTCTAAGTATGCACATTAGACATATCATTAGGTTGATGACCTAATCAAGATCTATACACTGACGAGCTGGTGTGCATACAAGTGCATATGAGTAATACGATCTCTCAAAGGGATCATATATACTGACTACTAAACCAGAAGACACGAGCTCACTCATGAGGTATTGGAACTAATCAAATTCCATGCATGGTTGTCTTGCTTTGAAAACATGATAAGAACTCGTAGAAATGATATATACCTTTTTAGAAAGCATATGATAAATATCAACTCCCAATGATCGAATGAGAAACATAATAATAAAACCCTAAAGGAAATACTCTAAATATGATCTAAAACTATGGGTTTATTTTAGGTCTTCTAGTATGCAGGATGCACATGTATTAGGAATGCTCGATGGTGATGTGATCGTAAATGATTGCATAACCATGACACTTCCATTTCAAGGGAGTGACGAAATGAGTTTGGATTTCAGTGACTCATCTCATATTAGTAGTATGATCTTAGTCTAAATGTTGAAGACTGATCTAAATGTGGTTCAGATGTAATGAGAAGATTAGATTTATAGTTTAAGTTGATTAAACATCTCTGATAGGTCCTCGAGATATGAATTTGAGATATGATGTCAATATCCAAGTCACTATGCGTAGTATAATCACCCCATCCTTATCTCCAAGTGTCCACGGAGAAGGCACATTGTTCTTGAATGAGTTTAAGAATGATTCTATTTTTGATAAAGTATATGAGTACAAGGAAAATGATGATCAAATTAAATTTAATTACCATGAATAATATGAATCGATTCATATTATTTGAACACATGAGAATAGTAATCTTAGATAATTAAATATGATTTAATTATAAAATATATGATTAATGTAGAACCACTATCCATAATAATCAAGAATATTATAAACATGATTTATATTGTAAATAGGATTTACGAATTAAATGTTGGTATCAATTGGATTGACATCATACAATTAATTGTAAATCCAATTTACATTTCATGTTGGGTGGTTGAATTTGATTCGTAATTGTCAATGTCATGATTTAAATTATCACAAAATAATTTGGAATTATTTTGGCGAATAATTAAACAATAAAACTTGTTGCATGTTATTGAGCATGCTTTTCCATGCAAGTCTAAAAGTATCCTCATTGAGAAGCGAAGATAGAGTATTGCCGAGGTGACCCACAAGAAATCCCATATCTAGAAACAAGTACCCACAATATATGAATGATTAATGAATGAAAAAGATGTGAAGTACAATTTATTATACTCTACAAACAAAGATGAACAACGTATAAGCATGTTGAGGTTACACCATTGAGAGCAAACAAACACCTTAAGATTGTTACTAATCAAGAATGCATTATGTACACACATGTCTTTTTTATGTGGATTTTTTATTTTTAAATTTTATTTTTTCCTTTATATACTATATCAGACAAAAAGGGGCTTTCAGGTGTCACGGAGGCTTTTTGATAGTGAACATCTGAAATGCAAGTGAGAGAGCTCTGGTACAAGGGTCAAGCCGAAGAGCAGTCAGGTTGACGTCGCGAATCAGATTAATATATAGTAGGTGTTAGGGAGATAAAGTCCTTTATGAGGACTTGCCTCACTCACTCCACTACGGTCCCCTTCGTGTCGTACCACTCCTTAACCGGAAATCATCCATGCTTGCCCCTATGACTCTTCTCTCATTCCTGTCCTTCCTCACCCCCCTCGGCAATGGTGGGGGGCCTTGCGACGATCAGCGCTACCCTCGACTCGCCATTAAACTATAGAGAGGACTAAAGCTATTAGTCAGATTTACAGTTCACAACTGACGCACCCCGTGGTACGTATGGCTACTATTCGCGTGCTCCCACCTATAGCACTCCGAGGGTAGGGTAGAGAGGGGAGCCCCCCGGGGGTTAGCTGCCTAACTCCGGTCTTTAGCCTCAGTCAGAATCGCCCTCCCGTGAAATCACATGACCAGTGACCAAGGCCTCAGGCAGGCACAAGGGAAAAGTGTCTCGACCTGTATCTTAGGTGCCTCCCTCACTATATATTCAGCTCCGTAGACTGGGAAAGAGGCGCTCGATCGTCGCCATTATCTGACTAGACCAGGATTCAAAGATATAAGGAATCCACCTGAGAGCCCGGACCATGATAGAGTATACATAAACATCAACGAGACAAAAGTCTCAGGATACTGGAGTGGGACCCTCCATGGCATCGGGTCGTGTGGCTGCGTTGACTACATCTCTGACTCACGGAGTCAACTGTTCTCGGTGAAGCAGAGAGGAGAAGTAGGATAATGGAAAATCACTAGTCCACAGTGCTATCTAATCTAAAGAAAAATCCAAAAGGAATAGCATTGAAATCGATTTGGATTGATCAATTATAATTTCCTTCCAGAACCTATCAATATTCTTGATTTGATTTTCTTGTTGACCGTTGTAATATAACCGACAGTGATCTGTGACGACCCTTGCCCATGATATGATCGTCGAGTCAATTCACACGTTCTGTCAAAGAATATGAATTGAGAACCTGTGTTTTACGCGCTAAGCTATGTATACGAGTCGAGTTATACTGTGCAAGCAGGCTCGAGACCTCTTCGTGAGTGAATCTCCTGATTTGATCCGCAGTAAAAAGAATAATATGATCTTTTGAGGTCTAATAGAGCCCTATGTGATTCCACCAATTTGGAAAGAGATCAAAGGTGCTCCTGGGTACTATTATTTTTATGATTTTTATATTATAAAGTATTAAATAAATATATATGCATAATCATGTATTTAAGAATATATGAATATATATATAAGATAATGTTTATATGGTATAATGTATATACATATAATAATTCTACAGAAGTAAAAAAATATCAATGAATATAGTCTTGCAAATGTAAATACACACACACATATCTCAAAATATTTATAAAGTATTTATAATAATTATAGTAATAATATAGGGATATATAATACAATATAGGATTTATAAGAATAAATATGGATAAAAATAATCAAAATGTGCAAAATAAAATATTTTTGGGTTTTTAATATTTCTAATATTTATATAATTTTATGAGTATTTTTTTTTTGATTTGCAGGTATTTTTAAAGTCCAAAATATGCAAAAACAATAACTAGTTAAATAAGCTGAATTATTTAGGGGTTTAAAATATTAAATAAAATAAAAAATTCTCAAAACTAATTTTCATACGCAATAACACATATAAATAAAATTATTATATAGAAACATATATTTTTGGATTTTTACATATTTTCTATTGGATTTTGGAGCTTTTTATTTTTTTATCATTTTATTTTTCTATTTTAGTGACTTTTGGTCTAAAGCTATAAAATACAATAATATACTATGGGTATGCAAAAAATTATAATATAACGTGAAAGATGCACATTATCCAAATTTTGCATAGTTTTAAGATCACAGATGATATTTATAAAAAATTAAGCAAGCATACACAAAATTGAATACTAGTAGTGACCTTTTTACAAATATATTCAAGTTTCCATGCATTCTACAACCCTAAAATAAAAATCTAGGGACGATGTGCAATTTAAACACAAAATTTTAAATTAAAAATGCCTTTCAAGGGCATATTTACAATATACAAAATGGTTAAGGACGTCTTTACAAATTTACCACAAAAATTAACACGTAAGATATAAATTTTTGGACTAATTATAAATATAAAAACTCATAGAGGTATGGTTGTAAAATATCCACCTCACGTGGGGGTCCACGTGAGGTGAGCTAGCACAGACAACAATGATAATACAGAAAAATATGAGGGGTCTATGCAAAATTTCCACAATTATTTACACTTCAGACCTATCTTTTAATATTAAATTAAAATATACAAAAATGTAGGGGGTGCATGTAAAATTTTTCCCTGAAGGGCGCGCGAATGGACAACTAGAAGTGTGCAACGTAGGCCATTTAACTTCATCGAGTGGCTGAGATGAGGCAAAAATTCACCAATGACCCAGATTAGATCTGGGCCACACATGGAATCCGACGGTTGTAAGGGGAGGAGTAAGAACAGGGAAGAACAACTCCCTACCCCCCTTTGATCTTGAATAACTCCTCACTCCAGCCACCATCTTCATTATCGACGGGCTCCTGATCTTCTTGGAAGTGTCCCACATCGGTTGATGCCACCAAGACGGTCCATACCTCACTGGGTAGAGGTCTGAAGCTCAAGAGAGAACAAGGCATCTGAGAACCTTCTCCTAAGATGAAATCGACATATTGGTGGTCTTTGGCGCATCCTACCTGCAAAAGAATATCCCTAAGATCGAGACGATTTGCCTCGACCCT
Organism: Ottelia alismoides; assembly: GCA_037367405.1. Lineage (NCBI taxonomy): Eukaryota > Viridiplantae > Streptophyta > Magnoliopsida > Alismatales > Hydrocharitaceae > Ottelia > Ottelia alismoides. The sequence continues at coordinate 325,258 of JAZKJV010005437.1, forward strand.
CTTTGAAGATGTATAACACAAGGATGGATGTGAACGAAGGAGCTTCGATGACCGACAGAGGGGAATCTCCAATTCACTGTGATCTAGAGAGGATCATGCTTGTCCATATGGGGGAAAAGATGGAGCACATGATGGGGAATGAAGTGGGCATGAAATGGTGTGGTGAAACAAATGGAGAAACGACAAGACATGGTCAGAGTAGAGAGCTCCAACGATCTTTGATGTTAAGATCTAAGCTAAACTATAGGCCTAATGACAAAAAACTAAGCTACAACTATACAGAGGAATGAAAAGACAAGATAAAGCGCATAAAATAAGCATCTCGCACCTAGGATTCTAGGGAGTAGGGACCACGACAGAGATGGCTTTCTCGACGATGGTGGACCACCTATCCTCCTTTCTCCCGGTCGACACCTTAGGTGTACTGCTATCATTAGGGACACCCTAATGCACAAGGTTTAGGGTTACGAGGCTAGAAGAGGGATCAGAATCGGGAAGGAAGGAGGAAGAACTTATTTATAGACACGACGAGGAGGACTTATTCGATTAGGACTTTGCTTGAAGCGATGAACTTTCGACTTTGGAAAAGTTTTGGCGTGATTGACTCTAGATTGCAGAGTGTTCTTCGTGAAGGTCTTGAGAAGAGAAAATCAACATATTGAAAGGGGAAATTGGGAGAAGATGGCTTTATTGAAATTTTACATGCTAGGCGGTTGGAGGCAGGGGAGTTGATCGCAGTCAACTAAGACTCAGTACTGGTTGGTCCACGTGGACCAACTAGAAAAAGGACATTGGAAAATTATTGTAAAATCACTAATAATTAATAAATGAATTAATTAAATTGTAGTTATAATAAAAATGTTTATTATTTTATGTAGTATTTAATTCATATTTTATTTATCTTTTTGAGATTATTTATTATAGGTTATTATTTACATGTGTAGTTATAGGTAAATCTACCCATGTACTAGGTTTTAATTTTTTTATTTTGCATGTTAGATGTTATTATTTTATCTATATAATTTATATATTTAGAGCTTATTCAAATGTACCTAAATATATTTTTATTACATTTTTCTGATATAATATATACACTTAATTAAATAGAGTATTTATTATATAGGTGTAAGTATAGGTATTCATCTATGTATTTTAGTATGCTATTTTATTTTGGTATTTTCTTTATTGTTTTATTTTATTCTAAACATGTACATATACTATAAATAATATTTACAAAATTATAAAAATATAAAATAATAAAACATATAAAAATAAATAAAATGAATATTTTATTCAGGTATATTGTACAATAGGGGGTCCAAAACCTAACTTTTACATCTTAACCCAAATTAAATGAAACCAACTACATTTAATAACTAATTAAAATTTATATACAATTAAAGTGATTTTGATGCATTTTGAGTTTTTATGGAGAAGATATGGGTCTAGGAAGTTTGGGTTTTGGAATTTATTCTGAGTGTAGAATATACAACTTATATTATTTTTGTGCAAAGTAATTTTTTTATTTTTCTATGCATTTTTATCTATAACTTTTATGGACAAAATTTATTTATTTGAAGTATAAATGATGAAGAATAAAATGGGACCCAAAAATGAATTATTGAAGCAATAAAATTAGGGTTTTTATTGGATGTTTGACCCTTATTTCCCCTTACTTTATTCATTGTAAACCAAGTCAATTCTTGACTTAGTCTAAGGGTTTAGGGTCATAAAATTACGTTGACATTTGATTTCTTTTTTCCTTTTCTTTCTTTATTTTATTATTTTGGCTTTAAATATAGTATTTTATATACAATAAATAGAGTAAATAAAGAATGTTATTTTGTACAAACTAATGATATTTACATGCATGTAGCTAAAGTTTTAAGACCAAAATGATAGAATAAAGGTGATGAATTGGAGATTCATCACACATATACTTGCCTTTGCTTGTCCCTAGCAAACATTTATGCAATAAGTGCAGTAAATAGAAATAAAGAAAAGAAAAATAAGGAACTTGGTTTGATTTTAATTCTTAAACCCGTTTTCATAAAATCAAAGTTTGGAAATTAAGTCGGACATTGGATTTCAGGTGCAGTCGGAACCTTATTAAGAACCATACTTGAAACACAACAACCTATGAGAGTCATAAAACTTTGCTCAAGTCTCCTCAATAGCCAGGTCATAGTAAGTCAACTCATACACAAATCCTTATGACTATGAATCTATCTTGGATAGTGTGTGTGTGATATTTAGCTCTCCTCGGCTGAAGTGGTAAAAGTCAGTATTCTCCAACATGGTGACCCTAATTCTCTAATCCAACAACTTATTCCTTGAGAAGTGAGGTATTCCCTTCTAAGTTCAAGTACAACCATCTTAAGAAGAGGAGGCAGAAAGAGGAATGGATGATAGCCAGTGTAGCTTCCTATCCTAAGATGCATGACCCGTGTAGCCAAGTCACCTGATTGCAGGCTCACATAAATATGACTTTGAAGCTCAAGCTTTCATATTCGACTATACATATACTTTGACATGCATTTTATTTTCATTTAGGCCTGTCTACTTTTTCAGAGTTTTTATTGCATTTTTTACTATATATAACATCATTTACATAAGGACTTTTTCCTTTTGAGCTAGTAGACTATCCCTCTTTTGAAGCTTTATTGCAACCCACAACAATTAGTCATTGGACTTCATGGTTACTAGACTAGGTAGGGGTACAATGGCCACATATATGTCTTCCGATGTTTCTACTGGCTTGTGTCTCATTCTGGCATATCCAACCCTCCACCACTTCAACTGAGGTAAGCAAAGTGTAAGGTGTAGGGGTGCAAGCTAGGTCATTATCAACAAGAATCATGCATATGTTCTGAAATAATCTGCTTAACGACACCGAACCAAGTATCATGGTCTCGAAGAATTAAGTCTAGCAGACCTGAAGTGCCTCAACTCCAGTTCCTATAAGGTTCATGTGATTAAGTAAATTTAAGGTCCAACCAAGCTCCGGTCTTCAGATTTTACTTAGACTAGTTCAATTATTGTCATCAATTCGAAAATGCAAATGCCATGTATAATGCAAGGAAAATATATTTATGATACAATTTTCTGATTTAGATCCTTTTTATGTATTTTTGAAAAAGTTTTACAAAATTTTATTCATGTTTTTGAAAAGATTTTGCAAATATTTTTGGGATTTTAAATTTACATATTTTTGAAAAGAGATTTTTAGGAAAAGAAATATGTGGAGATATTTACATGAGAGTACATCTTGTTAGTTACAAGAGTTGGAGTTCAAGAACTTACAAATTTGTATATATAAGGTTTGCAAAGGCTCTTTATTTGTTTGAATTATGTACATAGATCTCAAAATAATTTGAAAAGATTTTTTGCAAGAAAACTTTATTTTGCTAACTAAATTGACAAATAACATTTACAAACATTTTACAAAGTTTGAAAATCATTTTGCAAAGGTTTTTCAAATACTATATATAAATTTTTCAAAATATTTTTGCAACAATTTTCCAAACATTTGCAAATAGATTTTCAAAACAATTTATTCCACAAAAAAAAACAAACAAAACGTTTTTACAAAGGTTGAGAACATTTTACAGAATATTATTCAAACAATTTTCAAAAGATTTTTCAAATAATTTTCCAAACAATTTTCCAAACATTTTAGAAAACATTTTTAGCGTGATTTATTATTCAATATATACAAAAGATTTTAGTGAATTTTATATAAATATGTTCTTTATAATTAATTGATTGTATTTTAGCCATACTTATTGAAATCACGAAAGTACGATTTATGGCTAATGTATATACAACGTATATATGACCCCCTCTACTTAGCTTGAGCTACGTCCTCATAAATCGAAGAGAAAAGAGAAGACGTAAATCAAACTGAGTACAGAAAAGCATATACTACACCGATTGAAGTATAAAGAATGAATCAGTGGGAAGTCAACTGTCCCCCATATATTTAGGACCAATTAATCCTAAGTATAGCAAACATATCTACATGTAGGGAGGGTCGAGGGTAGGAATGAATAGATCAACGACTCGTTCTATCTCCCCTTATATTAGGGTAAAATATCCCTAAGTATAGACATGAACATCAGCAAGAGAGGAGACAAATGAGGGCTCAAAGAATAACTAACATGTCTCCTTATCCTCCTATACTTATGATGAAGCATATCCTAAGTATAACGATGATGATTGAGATGAATGAAAGAAATAATGTGAAGAAAGAAAATATCATAAGAACATAACCGAGGAAACAAGAAAAGAAGACAACTAAAGAAAGAGTTTTATAGGAGCAGTATCTGAATCTTTTGATGCTGCTATAGTTATGGATGATGCATCACTGAAGATCACTTGGACTGAGTTGACTATGGCCAGGAAAGTGTCACGCTTAAGGTACAACTTCGATAACTAACCATTGATGATGAATGGTTGTGTGTCAGGCGACAAATCTGATATCAAGATGCTTCCATTGTCACATATTTCTTTCACTCTAAATGACCCAAACCATTTACTTTTTAATTTTCCTAGGAATATCTTCAACTTTGCATCGAATAGCCATGCTTTTTGTCTAGTCTCGAAGGTCTTTCCTCTGATGTGCTGGTCATGCCAGTGTTCAACCTTCTCCTTGTACACAAGGTGTTATCATAAGCATAGTATCGAAATTCTAGGATCCTGTTCAAATCAACTTTTCTATGTTGACTACCTTTTTGTGAGTCCAGATTGCAAATGTTGACTGCCTGTAGTTATATGATTTAGCTTGGCAGGCATGTGGCACGGTTTTCCATAACCAGACAATAGGGCTACATGCCCAAGGGGGGCTTGTAGGTGATCCTATATGCCCAAAGGACAGAGTCCAAGAGTTGGGACAAGTTCTTTCTATCCAACCTCACAAGCTTCTGCAAGACTGACTTGATTTCTCTATTTGATAACTCTGACATGCCATTGGTCTAGGGATGATAAGGAGAAGCGACTCGATGATCAATGATGTAATCCTTCATTAATTTTCTGACCTCTTTGTTCATGAAGTGAGTACCTAGTCTGATATGAGGATCTTTGGTATCCCTAACCACGAAATGATGTTCTGTCTCAGAAATCGACAAACTATACGACTATCTAAAGCTCAGGTAGGAATAGCTTCAACCCAGTGACTCACGTAATCAACGGTAAGAAGGATGTGCTAAAATCTGTGACTATTGGAAAGGGTCCCATGAAATCAATGCCCCAAGCATCGAATAAATCCGAAATCTGAATGAATTTCAGAGGCATCGAATCTTTAGCTGTGAGGGTACCTCCCTTTCTCTGATAGTCAGTGCAGTGCTTCACATAGGCTACGCCATCCTTAAATAGTATAGGACACTATAGGCCATATTGCAATAAATTCGTTGCCATTCGTCTCCAGAATGGTATCCACCATATTCGAGCGAGTGATAATTCTCAACTCTTTGGTGCTCCTCTTAAAGGATACACCCGTGTTGAATGCAGCCTGCTCCTTCCCTGGATAAGAGCGGGTCTTCCCATTGGTAGAAATGAATTTGGGGACAAGAACTTGTCCTTCTTGATCTTTGTCCAATCTTGTGGGACTACACCTAAAATGAGGTAGTTCACGACATCAACATACCAAGGGAGATGATGAATCCATGATTCACATCCTTTATTCTTTTATTTTAGCAGAAATCATGACGTGAAATAACTGTAAATCTATAATAGATCCAATAAATTAGCAATGTCCATGGTTTTGTTAATATTGTGTAATTAACACTTCTTTATTCAAAATAAAAGAATAAAGAAGAAAAGAAAAAGAAAAGAAATGAAGGCTATAATTATGCAATAAGTATAGCCTAACTCGAACCCCGAGAGAAGGTCAAGAACTGACCTGATCAATGAGGAATAAAGTAGGGGGAGATAGGGTATTTATTTATTAATAAAACTAAAAATACCTTGCATATATTGGTCATCAATTATTTTTTTATAGATCATGTGCGTTTTCATCACTTTGAATATTGTATACATATTGTATTATTTTATTTATCAATAAAATGATCTCAAATTAAATTATTTTTTAATAACACTTGTACATAAAAACGTAATGTAAATAATAAAAATAGTTGCAAAAAATAAAGCATAGATAAAAGATACAACACTAAGGAAAAACTACAAAACACGAGTAAGAAGATCATCACCTTCTCCATATGAAATCGAATTGAACCAAGCTCACTTTCATTAAATTCTAAATCAAAATTATCTTTAAATTGAGGGTGGTTTCATAATTTATGGAGTTATGGTTTGAAAGTCGGCTTTTTGGGAGGGTTGTTTGTATATGTGTACTATATTTATACTTGTATATATTTTTATTACTATTTATTTTTTAATTAATTTTGCATACATTGCATTTTTAATATTTGTACATATTATATTTAAATTATAGAAATAACAAAAAAATAATAAAATACAAGACAAATAAAAAATCAAAGTAATCCAATTATTATACATATGTATCATATATCTATATTGTAAATATATATTTTAACTTATTAATTAATTCACAAAAATTAAATAAAAATGTAATTCAAATCCTTTATTAATTGTGTAAATAAACAAAATATAAAATACTATGTATATTTATAAAAATTATAAAAAAATATATGTATATAATATATAGGTATATTGTACCTATACATACTAATACATACTATATATAATATTATATATTATTAAAATTATTAAAAATAAAAAAAGTTTTAGAATAACGAACACTTCCATTTTGATTATTTTTATTTTAGGCCATTTACTATTTTTAATTGAATTTTCTATTATTTTTGTAAATCCTATTTTTCTATTGGTCCACCTCAGACTGTTGACCACAGTAATTGGTCCCCCCTCCTTTTTCTTCTTCGGATCGAGTTTGCTCCGATTTTCACCTAATTTTTCCGACCTGATTAGATCAATTTGGCCTTCATTCTTTAGCTTCGATTGGAAGGTACATGTCCCTAATTCACACCCGACACCAATTTCCCAGATCCACATCTCAGTTCGTGTGATAATGGTCGAACATTCTCAATCCTGCATCGCCTATAAGAGCACATGCACCCCATTTTCATCGCGCCATTTGGCTGCTCCTCTTATTCAGATGAGTATCGACACCTTTCGTGAGTGACAACATGTGAGGTTCATTGTGTAGAGAGGTTTTGGAGTTGAGTAGCACTAGGTCTGGTGACTTTAACACCATGCTCTGCCATAAGGAGCTCATCCTTGATATCCTCTCCTACTCATGGCACTTCTTCCTATGCATCCTGATCACCCTACATCTAGCTCACAAGAACTAGATTAGGTATGGACCTCCTTCCATCACCTACGTTGGTGGTCGAAGTCCACTCCCTGTTGCCTATCTTGTTTTCTTTGTAGAATAACCCCGACCGGAGCGTCATCCTCGAGGCTAGCATCTCCTTGCAAGCCCAGTTGTGCACGTGGAGCACGAATCAAGCCCTAGTTGAGCAGCGGAGCAGCTCCAGCCTCAGGTACCCTCATCTCTAGATCATCATCAAGCCACTTGATGGCTCATCGAAGCCCTCCACCTGATGCAGAAATCACGTCAGGAGTCTCACGAAGCCATTAGCCATCCGTTCGGAGTCATGTAGTGCCATATATAGCTGATCGAAGCAACCACGACAGAGCCTTCTTCGCAGTTCATCCAGGAACCTTCAGAGCCGTTGGATCAGAGAGTCTACACCTAGGGTTGATCCCACCGCACGTCAATGCCATAAGATCATGACCGTCAGATCCGTACCTGGCAGTCAGATCTGAGCTTTTGGTCATGATCGTCAGGTCCTTTTTTAGTCCATTAGAGTCGTATGCCAGTGCACGTTTAGCACCATCAGATCTTTTCAAATCCACATGTCGCACACCACCTGCATGGGTATATTTCACTTTACCCCTTTAGTTTCTGTCATTTTCTTTTTAGTATAATAATTTGTAAAAGTAGTTAAGAATATTTACAGTTAGGACCTCGTAATTTTCATATTTACACGTTAGTCCAATCGAGTTGAACTCACGTGCGTCTTTATGTGTACTTGTGAGATATTTACATGTTTGATCCTATGCTTTCACTGGTTATATAAATCATAGAAGTTTTAAAATATTTGCACACATGCCCCTGTGAGTTCTGAATCACGTATACCACACTTTCTTACTAGACTTTTTGCATCCTTGGCCCTATATTTTTATTTCATGTTATTGTTTGGTCCCATAACTGAAAATACTTGCATTTTCCTTTATCTCCGGATTTATTTTTGTGATATTCTATTACTTGCAATAAATAGCAACTTTAATCCAACATGGTATCAGAGCGGGTTTATCATTATTGCTCTGTTTATCATTATCGCTTCCGCGTGTTTATTTTCTAACATGGTATCAGAGCGGGTCGATTCTCGAGGGTTTTCTTTTATGTTCGTTTGTAATATGTTCGAGATTCATTTTATGTTGAAGATATGTTGTTTGTGTTCGAGATCTTTTCATATCATTCTTGTTCTACGGATGGATTTATTTTCTAGGGTTTCATTTTTGAAACCCTATTTCCTGTCGTCGAAGCTCTCATCTTCCAGCCCCCCCGTGGGTTCCAATCCAGGCCGAAGCAATCTCCCAGCCCAGATTTCCTCAGACATGCATGTTTATTTTCAATAACGCAGGCATTGTATCCCCCCTTCTAGGTGACGATATCATTGCGCATGAAAGAAGCGGTTCCAGGCCGCGAAGACAGATAATCTGTCTTCTTGTTCCCGTCCCAGCGACAGCAAATCGATGGCCGCTCGTTCCTCTTCAGCCGCAGCACGGCTTCCAAGCGTCAGTCTCGCTGCCATGCACCTCCAGATCGGCTCCCCGCGCCGCCTCATACAGGTCGTAGACCCGCGCTCCCCGGCGCAGACCTACGCGATCCTACTGGCGGAATAACCTCTCCTGCGGCGACTCAAGAGCAGGGCTCCAGAAGGAGCGATGCCGCTCCTGCCTCCCTCATGGCAGCATACAGCCCTCGCTCCTCCAGACCTGCGAGTTCCACTCCTTGCTCCAGCGCCTCCTGATGTCGCAGCTGCAGAGGCGGCGCAAGGGACCCTCCCCTCTTCGAAACATCACCAAGGGGCGAAGCACGTCCCTGTTCCAGCCGCTGCTTGATGCAGCGTGAAATGGAAATATATGGCTGCATTTATTTAATTTTTATCCGTTGATTTTATTTACATTTATTTTGAGTCGTCGTATTTTTAGTTAAATAAAAGAGATCGCTTGTGATCTCAATTAGTTATAGATTTGAATTTCAAATTAGTCGGTTAGTCGGTTAGAGTCAAATTAGGATAATTAGTTTGAATTTGAATTTGATTTCTATTTTTGTAATCTCATCCGTCTTATATAAAGGGATGATGGGCTATTGTTATAATTAGTTCAGTGATATGAAAAATTGAGATTTTATTCTCTATCTCTCTCTCCCCTCTCTCTCCCCTCACGTGGTCTTCACGTTTCTTTTCTCCAACCCCTCGTGTTCCTGACGAGCTTCTCCTCTCAACCCCTCCAATTTATTCCTCTCTCGTCTCTCTCCTCCCCTACGCGATCTCCGCAATTCTCTTCTCCAAAATCCCTCGTTTTTCTGACGAGCTTCTCTCATAAACCCTTCCATTTCTTCGCCACCAAATATCTCCACCATCAAATAAGTTATTTTCCCGCCATCGTCAGATTTCATTTGCATCATTTGGTATCAGAGCATGTCCTACAGATCATCCTCACGATCTGACGATCCGTCCAGACATTCGCGCCGACCCCAGTTCTTTCATGGGATGATTGGGAACGCTAATTCGGATTTATGCACCTCCAAGCCTGTAGATGCAACAATTCGTCGGGAGACGAATTTTTTCAAGCGGAGGAGAGTTGATGCAGCGTGAAATGGAAATATATGGCTGCATTTATTTATTTTTATCCATTGATTTTATTTACGTTTATTTTGAGTCGTCGTATTTTTAATTAAATAAAAGAGATCGCTTGTGATCTCAATTAATTAGAGATTTGAATTTCAAATTAGTCGGTTAGAGTCAAATTAGGATAATTAGTTTGAATTTGAATTTGATTTCTATTTTTCTAATCTCATCCCTCTTATATAAAGGGATGATGGGCTATTGTTATAATAAGTTCAGTGATATGAAAAATTGAGATTTTATTCTCTATCTCTCTCTCTCCTCTCTCCCCTCACGTGGTCTTCACGTTTCTTTTCTCCAACCCCTCGTGTTCCTGACGAGCTTCTCCTCTCAACCCCTCCAATTCATTCCTCTCTCATCTCTCTCTTCCCCTACGCGATCTCCGCGATTCTCTTCTCCAAAATCCCTCGTTTTTCCAACGAGCTTCTCTCCTCAACTCTTCCATTTCTTCCCCACCAAATATCTCCACCATCAAATAAGTTATTTTCCCGCCATCGCCAAATTTCATTTTGCATCACTGCTCCAGGTGGCTCTTGCCTTCTCTCCAGGCGGAAGCCTCCTCTTCGCTTTCTACTAGCCACGCAGGCGGCCCCGATCAGCAGGTTGTGGCGGCGTTGCTCTGATTCGCCTCCCTCGCGTCATCAGCGATGCTCCAGCGCCGCACCAGTCACGCCTCCTCGCACGCTCCCCCTGGATTCCAAGGCAGCGGCCGCAACCTTCATACTCAGGAGGCGGCGGCGGCAAGAGGGTTCCCATGATTGGGAACCCTAGTCGTAGATGTGGGGGGGCTTGATGGCACTCCGATTTATTTTTTAAAAAAAGGTGGCTTGCGTTATTGGGCCTTGCAAAAAAAAGGAGAGGTCTGCTGCAGTTTATTAAAAAAAGTTTTTTGGGGAAAAGAGGAAAAAAATGGGCGCATATAAAAAAACGTACGCAAGTTGGAAAAAAATGGATTTGAAAAAAAAGGAAGGAAGAAAGAAAAAGGTTGAATGGCTTTTAAAAAAATATGACTGCTTAAAAAATTCATGAAAAGCCGCAACGAATTTTTTGAGGATATTCATGTTTTCCCCACATATTTATATATTATCTTGCCTTCACCCAACTTGGTCGACGTCCATGTTTTCCAACAAGTATGAGAGAAAGGGGGAGTATGGTGTAGAGTCACAGGTCATGTTCCATACTCAAGAGGCCAGCCAGATATTCCAGACTCTACAGTTCAGATTATTTCAAACTCGACAGATTGGTTAGAGTCCAAGTTTGAGGCACTCCATGTTGAGGCACATTTTCGAGTTCTCCAAAGAGACTCATTTTGAGACATGCACATGTATGCGCTCATTTTTAGATGAGCACATGTTTGCCATCCTTTGTTATGGTCCCCACTTTTCTTGTTTTCGGCCAGAATTTTCATGTGAGCCATAGGAACTCCAGAGTAGAGGACCATTCTCTATGCCATGTTGGCAAGGGTTTTCATGTGGTATCATAAGTACACCAGAGTAGTGCACCATTCTCTGTGCCAAATGGGAGAGACCCAGTTCTCCGACGAGGAGACTTATTCAGACTCCATTCTCCAACGATTGTGGACTCCGACGAGGATTGCATTTCCATGGCCTTTACTAGTTCGGCCCTTTTCAGAGATAGTGCATGTGTCCACATTGTTGTGGCGGGCCAGAGTACTCCGACGAAGAGACTCATTTCAGTTGCAGTGACTCTGACAGGCACAGTTCAGAGCACATGCTCTCCGACGAGGAGATTCAGCATACTCACACTCCAGCCCGTTCGTCCTCCTCACCTACATGGCATGAGAAGCAACGTCCTCAACAGCAACAGTTGTGCGCGTTGGGTTGATATTGTTCGTAGTGTCATGTAGCGTGGGTTGAGTTTCTTTCTGTTTGTCCAAGCTGAACATTGCATGCTCCAGCTTGAGGGGGAGTGTTGGAGTATTCGTTGTATGCGCCTTGAGTTGTAGAGGGTAAATGGATCTTGGAAAAGATCCATTTACGCCACCCAGTTATTTAGTCCCACATTGTCCAGTGGTGGGACTTGGAGGCTTTGGAGAGGCTATATAAAGAGCCCCAAACCTCATGTATCAGATGAGAAAAAGTAATGCAAGATATGCCCCTTTGAGGGCTTCTCCCGTGGTTTCATCCCGCTCCTTAGGGAGTAGGGTTCCACGTTAAACCTTGTGTTCTATGTTTCATCTTTCTATTATTGCTTTGTTTATCATTATCGCTTCCGCATGTTTATTTTCTAACAAAATAAAATGCCAATCAACTTCGATACGCTTGGTCCTCTCATGGAAGGCGTGATTAGAGGCAATGTATGTTGCGGACTTGTCAGTAAGAGGAACATGAGTAGCAGCATGAAGTGTAGAAGGGCATATCGCGATATATCGTCGATATATCGATATCAAGAGGCCGAGGGTATCGATATCAGGTTACATATCCTTTTACAAGGATATCGACGATATATGATTGATATATCGACGATATACCACCATACCATCACATATCGGCCAAAATTGATTGGATTCAATACAAAAATTCCTCGATATCGACCGATATCATTGAAATTTTGCCGATATCTATATATTGATTAATAATATCCTTGTAAGCTTGGTTTCACTACTTATTTTGTTACTCCTAATATTAAAACACATCATGTTTTATATATTTTGTTTCGGATCAGGTGTGTTGCCGCCGCACCCCGCAAGGGGGGCCAATCTGGGCCCCCTAGGCTCGTTGACCGGGCATCGAGACCTCCATCTGGTAGGGTATGGTGCGACAGGGAGGTGCATACAATGGTTTTCAACTTAGAGATGCCCAAACGATTTTAATTCATTTTCTTCCCTTCGAATATATTATTATGAATTGTCTCTTAGAAAAATACTACTATGCTCTTTATTTGTTTGGTTTCCAAAAAGCTCAAAAATTTTGTTTATACATAATATGTTATGCAATATAAGTCTTAGATGAACTCAATTTCCAATATATATAAGTCAACAACCAACATTAACAATGATATGCTCGATAAGACAAATATGTGCAATATAAGGATTATAGATGATCGATATGTGTGATATAAATGTATGTTTTTAAGTTATTTAGTGTTATAAGAATTTGAATGGACTACATTTCCAATATCCATAAGTTAGCAATCAACAATAACAACGATATGTTCGATATGACTGATATATGCAATATAAGAGTCATAGATGATCGATATGTATGATGTAATAGTATATTTGTAGTTATTTAGTGTTCTAAGAACTTGGACGAACTTCATTTTCCAATATCTATAGGTCGACAATTAACAGTACCGGTAATATATTTGATATGATCGATATGTGAGATATGAGGATCATAAATGAATTATATGTGTTATCTAGGTGTATATTTGTAAGTTATTTCATGTTATAAAAACTTGAATGAAATCCATTTCCAATATCTATAAGTCAAGAATCAACATTAACATCGATATGTTCGAATGACCGGTATGTGTGATATATGGGCTATAAATGGACCGATATGTGTAGTATAAGTGTGTATTTACAGGTTAGTTGTTGTTTTAATATCTCGGATGATCTTAATTTCTGAAAAATGGCAAAAAGATGCCATTTTTTAGACATTTCCGCCGTTATCGTCAATATATCGACGATATATCCCGATATATCCTTTCTCGGGCAAACCGATACAATATCGATATCGATATGGCTTTCTATGGCATGGAGTCCAAAATCGGGTAGAAATTTAACTGTGAATGTGATTTTTAGATAAGATTAATGTGGATAGTGCTATCTACAATAATCATAAATATTGCAAATGTGATTCATAATATCAAAGAAAGATTTAACTATAAATAAGATTTACAAATTAAGTAAATGTGAATTGAATTCACAATATACGATCAAATATGAATCGGATTCACATTGTACAATAAATGTAAATGTGATTTACACTAAATATTTGATGGATGAATATGGTTCATAATTAATCAATGATTTGTTTGTAATTGTAACAAATAATTTGCAAATTATTTGGTGATATTTTGTTGACAAATAATTCTATAAAAAAAGAATTAATGGAATGAGATTACGTTAAAAGGAGATCGGAGAGAGAAATTTTTCTCCAACCAAGGGGGGACGTCCAACCTCCTTAATGAGGAAGGAGGTTATCTCTTTTCCTAATTCTTGGAAGATGGCTCTCTTCTTTCTCTTTATTCATGAGAATGAAATTGATTTTAATTGAATTAAATTTGTTGAAGAATGTCTTCAATGTGTTTTCCTCTTAAAATTAATTATTATTGTTGCAAATTATTGCAACAAAATCTTGATCATTGATTTAATTAGGATTGCATTAGGAGTGCATCCTAACCATCCAATTTGTATAAAAGAAGGGCTAACCGTATCCCTTTTCTACACGCAATTAAGTTGAAGCAAAAGTTACAACAACTCCATCTCTCTCTATGCGTGCTCCATCTCTCTCTCAACTCTTGGTGGTCATCCACCTAGGGTTTTGTTGAAAGCCCTGTCGTCGTCACACTGCCGGACTAACTTCTCATGGAACTTCGTCTACTTCGAAGCATTGTGCTCTTGAAGAAGGTAGCGGATTTCGTACGAAGAAATCGAGAGGTCCCCCGCTCGAATCATCGCTTTGGATTGTGGGAAGCATGTGTTTCATCCACGTGCACACAAGTACTCTCTCATCGGATCGGACGTGAGACGGAAGGCCTCTTCCTTTAGAGGCTATGTGATCACGGTCATGCTTCAAGAGGTAAGCCTTATACTTGTGCGATAATGATGAAACGGCATGGGAATCATTCACATGTCATGTGGTTTCATCGAAAAAATTTATCTTACGCTTCCCCGCCGATTAGTATGATTAGCCGACCTAGATAGTATACGATATGATCTCCACGCTTACGTGATGCACGAGTCCTTATTCGACTCCCTTCACACATGTCGGAGAATTTTATGGTATTTGCATGAGTACGGAGTAATCTGCAACATAAAGTTAGATCATCTGTCCACTGAGGTCCTGATCTAAGTGTATCTTTATTATAGTTGCATCATTTTTTGAATCAGAAAAGGAGGAAACACTCTAGAGGTGTCCGTCCCAAGACAATGATGCACATTGGCCACCGATGCTAACCTAAACTTTATCCAACACCTCTGAGATGGGTAGTTGGATCTGTGACAGTGAATGCACTACGTGCAGCCATGGCCAGAATCATGGCATCAACCTCCTCGGGAATTGTTGTGGCTCGCATATTACAGATGGCGCTAGAAAAGTTGAGTTCTCTGTAAGCTACAAAAGATGAGACCAATAAAGGTCTCAAACTACTGTAGACGAACAAACATGACCTTAATCAATGGAAGTGTATCAGATGTGAGAAACTGGTCCTTTACGATCAGATAACGAGGATGAAGACCGACAAGAAATATGTAGACTTGCTACTCAGATCTTTCTTCCACCTATTCAGTACAATATGATGATTGAAAAATGGCAAGGTCCTCATAGAGTTCGATGAGATGTCGATCGCAATCCAAAACGCTAGACTCTCCCTGAGAAGTGGACTAGATTCGCATGTAAATGTCTGCAAGTCGCAACTTGGAGTATGTTGAGAATAGGTTTGTGCCATTTCATTCCACATGTCTTCATGATGTCATTGTGCAGGATATTGGTTGTAATATGGGACTAAACATTATTGGTTATCCGTGTCATGACCTAATAGTTGTCCACAAGTTAGGACTTATAGTCCTTGCTCGTTTCCTTTACAGGTCCCTTTGCCAGAATAGATATGTTCCTCTAACTGTCGATAAACAACTTGAAGGTCCGAGACCATAGCACATAATTATATGCACCCTTGAGTTTGATAGAAGTTCTTTGAATCATCAAAGAAAATGTGGAAAACAAGGGCTTAATCCCGGAAGGAGTCGTAGACATCACTGGCAGGATGAGAATTCAACAAAGCATTGTAGAAGTATGATCACTTATATGAGGATGATTGGGGCAGTAGCCAGCTACCATAGCACGTAATTACATGCATCCTCTAGTTTGATAGAAGTCTCATGAACCTTCATACAATATGTGGAAAACATGGACTTGTTCTCAGAAGGATTCTCAGCTATCACAATCAGGGAGAAAATTCAAGAAAGTGATGTAGAAGTCAGATATAGAGAACAATTAAGACAATAGCTTGCTACCATAGCACATAATTATTTGCACCCTTGAATTTAATAGAAGACCATGAACCAACATAGAAGATGTCGAAAACAAGAGCTAAGTCACGAAAGTATCCGTGGCCATCATGGTTAGGTAAGTTTTGTAGAAATTTGATTACTCATACGGAGAATGATTCGGGTAGTAGCTTTCTAGTCGGGAGAGACCTACATAGGGTGAGAACACACTAGGAGCTGTCAGGGCATTACTTGCATGCAGACCAATGATGTGCAGGTTGGTTGCTACTGCACGATGAAGAAGGCGATGCCCAGGAGTGATGTCGTGCATCGATGCACGGTGGACGTGTTTGAGCACAACGTGCACAGCTACTCGTGGGGAGAAGCGCTGACTAAGAACTCCGATTTAGGAACGTCGATCTGATACCATGTGGAAGAAAATAAGAAGACAATGGAATGAATTTTACTAACAAGGTAGGGTTTCTTATATAACGTGAAACCTTATGACCCGATAGGTAGCAATTACATAATAGATCTCATAGAAAGATAGTACATGGAAATAGACTAAACATAGAAATAAATCAAAAATAGGAAAACACAAATAATGACATGAGTAACCATCGACTTCAATAAAAACTTCTATAATATTAAGTTTGGAAATGGATATACTAAAATATTGCAGATACGTGTGGAAATCTCAACAATGGCTCATAAAATGTTTTTTAGAATTAAAATAACCTTAGTTCTTCGGAGAGTAAGCAACACAAAAATACTCTTATAGACATGAAGGTTGTGTATTTATGAAGGACGGCAGCAGCCCTCAGCATCACAGCAGCAGCTTGGATCATCACAGCAGCAACTATCCTCTAATCAACAAAAACAGCAGCAATATGGAAATTGGAAACATGAAGAAGCAACAGGAGGTTAGTCAGCGGTAGAAGCAAACAACCTCTTTGATTCTAGAGGATGATCCTAAAAACTTTGTGATTCATGGAAAAATCATAGAAGCGACGTGTAGTCTGGAAGAGTTAAGGTGGAAGGAGAGCAGCTTCAGCATGCTCAAAATATTGAGGTTGTTGTACCCTTCCCATCTATACAATAAGCAAACAAGATTTGGAGATCTCAAAGCCCCAAAATGCTGGACCTTTCTCTACCTTGATTAATAAATTCAGCAGCAATCCTTTTGATCCAGTGCCAAGGAAGGAGCAACAACTTCCTTTGATTTAGCAGGGGATTTATATTGCTGTTGGGAATCAAGAACCCCAGACTTTGTACCGGGCTCAGCTGGAGGCGTTGTTGATGAAGATTGGACAAAGGTTAAAAGCAAGAAGTAGTCAAAGAAAAAGAAGAAAAGAGCAGATAATGTTGGGATTTCTCCCGTACATCAGCAGTTGGAACAAGAGAAGGAAATGGAGTGGATGCCATAGACGAGCTGTTTGAGGCCACTATGCCGCAACCATCTACGGTGGTTATTTCTTTGCCAAAGAAACCAGATGATTCGATGCGTAAGAGTGGTTTTCTATTAACTCCTAAGCAGAAATCTATGGAGGAACTTGCTTCACAACAAGTTCTCAGTGTGGAGGCAGCTCCTCATGTTCCACTGCGGATGGAGTAAGATGATCTAGAGTTTAAGACTCCTCCTTTGCAGCTAAAGGTGAAAAAAGATCAAACCCAGCACAGAACAAAAAAATTGAAGAGCAGCATGAAAAGCAGATGGAAAATGAAGCAGAAGAGAAGTCTATAGCTGATGATGAGATAATCATATCCCCTGCGGAAATGGGGATATGTAGCACTGAACAAACAAGATTTGATAACTACATCAAAGAGGGTAGGCCTAAGGTTAAATATAGGTCTAAAAGAGGGAGATATTCAGGGATAAAAGCATGGTTTAAAAAACGTGCCTTGATGCGAGGTGAGGCGGCCCAATAACGCCCTAGAACGGCCGCCTCAACTGGCTTCTGAGAGGTAATCACCTCAACTGCTCGAGGCGGAGGCAAAGAGGTCCTCGAGGTGGTTTTTTATTTTCTGAGTATTTTTTAATTTAAATCATTTATCATATTGACAATTTCATATGTTTATAAAGGTTTAGTTGTTTAGGATATAATTACACAGAATAAATGGTTAAATTTGGTCGTTTTCGTATTCATATTTACCATTAAAATTATCCAATTATGTCAATAAACTCTTACCATTATACCTTAAACATACAAATCCACAAATATCATAGAAAACATTACTCATAAATTTATTTTTAATGAGTGGTCACATAATAAGCTACGTAATATATCGAGAAGTATAAACAAGATAAAATTCAAGGGGAGTTTATGTACTATCTCCATACAAACAGATCCATACACCCAAATAGAAATAAAATCCTTAATAAAAAAATCATTGAAGGCGTTGCCCCCACACCCCTACAGGGGGGCACACCTGCTTCCCCTAGCCCCCCCCGCCCCACCCCACCCCAAATGCTCGTTGATCAGGCACGAGATGACCATCTTAGGTATGGCAAGACTCATTCTCCGATTGGATGGAAATTTAGTAAAAATAAATATACAGTTATATTCTCTTTCAATATTCCTATCTTTATAACTTAATCATATGTTATAGTGATATATATCATATGTTAGTCTATATATATATATATAATTTCATTAATATATATTTTATTTTAGTTTTTATAGGTATTATCCTTATAAACTGAGGCTTACGCCTCCACTGCCTCGAGGTTACGCCATGCCTCGATTCCAGAGAAATCGCCTTGTTCCGTTTTTAGTTTTTTCAAATCATTGATAAAAGAGAATCTCTATGGTAATGTATCTTCTATCCCGTTCAAATTAATGGGGAGGTTCTGCTCCAGTTCCAACCTTCTTTAATTCTACACTTTGGCTAAAACAAATGCAGCGGGAACAACCTTGTGGGATTCTGCTCCTCACATTTCTATGAAGCAGCAAGAGCAATGAGGCATTGAGGACCTTTTTATGACTACTCCTTGGTCATTAACAAAAAAGCAAGAACAACAGTAGATGCTTTAGAATACTGAAGTGTTGGAGGTCCCTTCAACTAACATTGAAACCTTAAAAGGTTATAGTGCAACAATAGTAAGTGAATGTGAGGAAGGTTCAGAGGAAAATTTCAGTGAGCCTTTAAGCAAGTCTTTTGATCCTAAGTTCAACTGGGAGATTAAAAAAAAGGAGTCGCCTAAAAAGATAACTCCAAGACACATAAGGGCTAAGAAAAAAGCACTTAGGAAGTTTAAAGGTAGTGCTTAGTCTTGTAGTTTTACATGCCATGTTGGTTAATTTGAGTTAGATATATCTTGTATAGTCCATATGCCTCATTTATGCTACATTGTAGTATCTTTCTTTATGCAATGAGAGTGGATACTCGAGTCTCCAAAATTATCGGACTTGCGATTAAAAAATATGTATTTAACATAATAACATGTTACATCACATATCATGTGTGAAAAAAAACCCGACCGATATAAAAAATCAAAGAAATAAAAGGGTATCATTCATGATAATTACACTTTTGAAAGAACAGGTCTAATATATAGTAGAAACTAAAATTTTTATATAAACTAAAAACAATCAATACAAACCAGAGCCTATCTTGACTTGGATACATATCGCTATATTACTAATACTTACTAATCATAAATCTGATCATTTATTTATTTCAGATTTGTGTATCCAAAGCTTTAAAAATAAAAACTGCCTTCAGAGCTTCTCTCGTAAAAATTAGCAAGGAAATCAAGCAACAAAGTTGATCTCGATAACAGAGTAAGAATATCGACAATAATAGCAACAATATCAATCGAAATGATGAAATGTTAGAACTAATTATTCAAATTTTGTTAACATCGGTGATACAAGATAACATATCATCGATATATTGCTCGATATTCATTGCTACCAAGATATTTTTTTATCCCTACTTTGAAGACAACATCTTGTGTTGCAACCAACAAACCCAAACAGATGCAGACAACCTTAACCTCTCGAAAAGTAGTTGCCCCTCACAATGTATTCATTTTCCCCTGAAATAAGCCCAGCGGTATCTCAGGAAGAATGGTTGATCCCCATCTTACTCCACATATGCCGAATCAAAGGGCACCTAAATGGATATCTTACGCAATGCCGCAATCTAATTTTACCATTTGTTAAGAACCAAAAATGGCATGCCAAAAAGAATCTTGCAAAGATGAACACCTTAAAAACAACAATTTGTCCCAAACCTCCCAAGACAACAACTTTCAAGTCCCATCTGACCGATCTTTATTCCATATCCAGAGTTATATCTAGAGAATCGAGCCAAAACATGTAGGAGTCAATGATCCACAACATTGTCTCCTAAATCATTGCCACAATATTTGGCAACTCCAAGTCCTCTTACAATTTAAAATCTCCCAATGGCTTGCTAGGAAGAATTAAGAAAGGACTTCCCTTGGATTATGGAGCAAGATGTCGATCATGAATAGGGCAAGGCATACTTCCAAAAGAAAGATGACAACTAACAAATACTTCGATTGAAATTAGATCATAACATACTTAGCAATAAAGTTTCCTAATATACTTGACATGCAAAATGAAAATACTACGAGTCATGAAAAATAAAAGAGGGGAAAAGATGAATATGCTTATAATTGGAAAAAAAACCACTCAGTTGATAGGACAATGTAATAGTAATTATGAAACCACCAAATAAATTATATTTATTCAAATCATGAGCCATTTGCTAAGCAAAATGCTATAAGAGAATAAAAAATCATGGTTGACATGCAGTATATAATATCTTTTTTCAGACGGTTTAAAGCGATCAAATGGCTAAGTAGTGGGATAATCAGTAACATACATGGATTATGTGGTTTGTAAAAAATATCAAAAAAAATAAAAATACAATAATAAATATACATTGATTCAGCAAAAGGAACAAATTTTAAGTATGATGAAAACTTCAACTCAAGCAATTGAAAAAATCCTCCATGTTTATAAAGGAATGTATCATTGCAAATAAAAGGTAGAAATGTTCCCATAAATGAAAAAAATTCACATATATGCACCAAACTCCTAGCTTTAAGGCAAGTGGTGACAATAAGGGCAAGTGAAGGTGGAGAGAAGGTGGTGTCAGCAAATTGGAGAAGGCTATAAGCAATTGAACATGCAACGAGGGCAAGGGAGGAAGAAAAGTGCAGGCAGCAAGTATGTGTAATGTTTACTAAGGCTGGCTATCGAGCCCAACGAGCCGAGTCAGGCCCTGGCTCGGGCTCGTTCGAGCCGAGCCGAGCTGGTTCAGGCTCAGTGAGCTTGAGCCTCTTATCGAACAAGCTCGGGCTCGATAAGGCTCAAGCCGAGACCATTATTGAGCCTGGTCTGGGCTCGAACCACGTTTGGCTCATTAAGGGAAATGGAACTTTTTGGTAAAAAAATGGAGTGCATGGGCTTGAACCTATGACTTCTTCTTTGAAGGATTGTCTTCCTTACCAATAGGTCACTATCTAAGTTACATTTCAAAAGGTAAATTATATTATATATTGTAACATTTTATTTTCTAATAAAAAAATACTAATTTTCCAATTATAACCTAGAAAAATATAAAGATAGATGTAGCTATGCGTTCCTTAGAAAAACATAACATTGGTCGCCACGTTAGTGGATAAGATATATTATAAGATATGATTATATTTAAAGACGTATAATAACATGAGATCATAAATAAGTCTACAATATAACATATATGGAACATTGCCATGTTAGAGTTCACATTCACAAATATGAACATAAATAGTTCTAAGGTACCCATGAAACAAAATTATATCTATCTACAGTTTGATTTGGTATAATATACATATTTAATTACTACCTATGTAGACAACTACAACTATAGATAAAGGTACTGGTTGTTGAACATGCAACTCCTCTTGTGTGTGTATTATATATAAATATATAAAGGGGGCAGGGAGCCTGCACCCTGGGGTGGAGGGAACTCCCTGCACCCACCCTCATTTTTCGATTATTTTTTTATTTTTTTGAATTAAAAGTTAGGGGGGTTTCCTTAATATGTTAAGGGGAATATATGTTTCAAGTTTCATGCAAAACAAACATTCCTAACACATTCATCTAGACATGGTCGATTTCAGCAATTCTGAGACCGTTAAAATTTGGTAGTCTTGATGGAGATGATAGAAGTCTCGAATTAAGTTGAATCTGGAATGACAACATGGTGACACATAGTGATCTAAATCCCTTAAGGTTTCATTTCAAAAAAAACAAAAAATAATGAAAAATTAGGCTGGGTGTAGGGAGTTACCTGCACCCGCCGAGGTAGGCTCCTTTTCTCATATATAAATATTATATATATTCCTTATCGAGCATCTTATCGAGTTATCGAGCTGAGCAGGGCTCAACTCGGGTTCGGCTCATTAAGCTATCGAACCCAAAATTCCAGCTCGAGCTCGACTCAATAGCTTAATGAGCATGTCTCATGAGTTCTTATCGAGCCGAGCCTGAGCATGGCTCATCAAGCCGTGATTCAATAGCCAGTCCTACTTTTTACTCAAGAGGGATCGGTGGCTTACACATATCCGATAAAATGTATTCTATAACAAGGTTGGATCTCACTGGCAAGCTTGCAAAAGTCGGCTGACTAGGCCGACTAGTCGGTCCGACTAGTTGAGTCAGGGTGGTAGCCGACTCGACTAGGCCTAATCGGCCCTTAGTCGATCCACCCGACTAGTAGGGCCGACTAGTCAGCCTAGTCGGCCGACTAATCGGCCGACTTTTACAACTTTTTTTATTTTTTTTTTGTTTTTCACTTTTTTTTAAAACAAACATATTCTAATATGCTTAATGTTATATTTAAAGTCAATTACTTTTGTTTCATCATGATATCATATAAAATGTACAAATATATGTATATACATACGAATATATGTATAAAAAACTGATTTATATATTTAAAAAAATTAAAAATTCAAAACCGATTAATGACCGACTAGTTCCGACTAGTTGCCCGACTGCCGACTAATCCTTAATAGGTGAACCCGCTGACTGAATACTGACTACCGCTTTCTGCAACCTTGCTCACTGGTCACATATGCAATTGATGCAGTTCAAATAAGTGCTCGGACGGCATAATCACCAAATATGGCATATTTGGTTTAGTATACTGACCACATATTCATATGTGACCAGCCTCCTAGACAGACTTTCTTAACACTGCAAACAAATACTATATACGCATATAACTAAAGCCCATCTGTGTTTGGTCAGCAGTCAATTTCTCAAGAACTGAAAATTTAGACGACTCTCTTTTAATGTGAATATTCTATACATATAACAAAATCCAATTTTGTTTGGTCAGCTGTCAGTAACTCAAGTTTTGAATATTTTAACAATTCTATTTTTAATGTAAAAAAATTAAGTGTGAGAAAATGTAATTGTACAATTTTAACAATTCAGACACTAAAATTCTACTTTAACATGCAAGATTTTCAATATGCAAAATGGAAAATGGGAAGAAAAAAGGGTGGGAAAGTCTAAGATGACATTCGTAATTGTACCAGAATTTAGTATAGAAAAAAATCCTTTGCAACACTCAGAGTTGATGGGCATTTTATGTGCATAGCTGTAAATTGTTGTAGCATGCTCTTGATTTCCAAAATTTGTAATATATACATGAGGAATCAAATAAAATGTGAGGCACCTTATTATGTGCCCCTTTAATATATATGAAACTAATGATG
Source organism: Ottelia alismoides (assembly GCA_037367405.1). Taxonomy (NCBI): domain Eukaryota; kingdom Viridiplantae; phylum Streptophyta; class Magnoliopsida; order Alismatales; family Hydrocharitaceae; genus Ottelia; species Ottelia alismoides. The sequence goes on from JAZKJV010005437.1 coordinate 349,157, forward strand.
TTTTTCCATTCAGGGATTAACTATCAATTTAAATCACTTTGGCATGGGCTAGGTTTGCGACGCAGGCCAAGTAGATTGGCAATCAATTACCTGTATCGATGAATAGCATGAAGAAGAAAACACAGGAGAATGCATCTACCCCCCATTGTGCTAATAAATCAAGTAGTCCGTGCCAATAATACCTGTAATACCAATTATGATTGCTCATGATTACCATTAAAATACAGGTTTGCAATGCAGATCAAGTTGGTCGGCAATCAATCACCTGTATCCATGAATAGCTTGAAGAAGAAAACACAGGAGAATGCATCAATGTGCTAATAAATCCCATAGACCGTGCCAATAATACCCCTGATACCAATTATGATTGATCATGACTACCGTTACAATACCAGCTAGAATAACGTAAGGCCACAATAATTTTAGGTTAGAAATTAAAGTTTTCTTCTACACACGTTACACAGCTGTGTAGGCTGCGTTCCTGATAACACGCACATGAGGTCATGCACCCACAGTCGCAAAAACCCCAATCAAATTCCCTTCTAAACGTGAGTATTGGCAACTGACATAGAACATGCTCCCTAAGGTATCCCTAAATATCCAACTTAATGTCGCTTGTTATGCATTATGAACTAGGCGACACCAGCCAGATCCCTGGACTGGTAGCTTTATCCCCATCACATATCAATAAAAAATTGAGAAGTTAGTTTTGGAGATTCACAGGCATAAAACAACACAGAGACTAAAAACACAAATGCCGGGGCTAGTTCAGTATATCCTGCCCACATGTGGCAATAATGACATAAATTGCCTTGCGTAACGGCAAACACTGCCGAACACGTTTCAAAAAAGGGGCTGGACGGTAATTTCGTATGCATGATGAGAAGAGCTGGAACCATCGAGTAATAATTGGATGAAGAAATAGGCAAGTTGTCACACACAAAAAAAGGAACTTCCTTTGATATCAATACCACGTTGAAACATAAACGAAAAGAGCAGATGGAATGGCACGGACCTTGATCGTTGCAGGCGGTGAAGACGATGGTGCCGGTCTCATCACCTAGAAGAGGGATCAGAATCGGGAAGGAAGGAGGAAGAACTTATTTATAGACACGACGAGGAGGACTTATTCGATTAGGACTTTGCTTGAAGCGATGAACTTTCGACTTTGGAAAAGTTTTGGCGTGATTGACTCTAGATTGCAGAGTGTTCTTCGTGAAGGTCTTGAGAAGAGAAAATCAACAGATTGAAAGGGGAAATTGGGAGAAGATGGCTTTATTGAAATTTTACATGCTAGGCGGAGGCAGGGGAGTTGATCGCAGTCAACTAAGACTCAGTACTGGTTGGTCCACGTGGACCAACTAGAAAAAGGACATTGGAAAATTATTGTAAAATCACTAATAATTAATAAATGAATTAATTAAATTGTGGTTATAATAAAAATGTTTATTATTTTATGTAGTATTTAATTCATATTTTATTTATCTTTTTGAGATTATTTATTATAGGTTATTATTTACATGTGTAGTTATAGGTAAATCTACCCATGTACTAGGTTTTAATTTTTTTATTTTGCATGTTAGATGTTATTATTTTATCTATATAATTTATATATTTAGAGCTTATTCAAATGTACCTAAATATATTTTTATTACATTTTTCTGATATAATATATACACTTAATTAAATAGAGTATTTATTATATAGGTGTAAGTATAGGTATTCATCTATGTATTTTAGTATGCTATTTTATTTTGGTATTTTCTTTATTGTTTTATTTTATTCTAAACATGTATATATACTATAAATAATATTTACAAAATTATAAAAATATAAAATAATAAAACATATAAAAATAAATAAAATGAATATTTTATTCAGGTATATTGTACAATAGGGGGTCCAAAACCTAACTTTTACATCTTAACCCAAATTAAATGAAACCAACTACATTTAATAACTAATTAAAATTTATATACAATTAAAGTGATTTTGATGCATTTTGAGTTTTTATGGAGAAGATATGGGTCTAGGAAGTTTGGGTTTTGGAATTTATTCTGAGTGTAGAATATACAACTTATATTATTTTTGTGCAAAGTAATTTTTTTTTATTTTTCTATGCATTTTTATCTATAACTTTTATGGACAAAATTTATTTATTTGAAGTATAAATGATGAAGAATAAAATGGGACCCAAAAATGAATTATTGAAGCAATAAAATTAGGGTTTTTATTGTATGTTTGACCCTTATCTCCCCTTACTTTATTCATTGTAAACCAAGTCAATTCTTGACTTAGTCTAAGGGTTTAGGGTCATAAAATTACGTTGACATTTGATTTCTTTTTTCCTTTTCTTTCTTTATTTTATTATTTTGGCTTTAAATATAGTATTTTATATACAATAAATAGAGTAAATAAAGAATGTTATTTTGTACAAACTAATGATATTTACATGCATGTAGCTAAAGTTTTAAGACCAAAATGATAGAATAAAGGTGATGAATTGGAGATTCATCACACATATACTTGCCTTTGCTTGTCCCTAGCAAACATTTATGCAATAAGTGCAGTAAATAGAAATAAAGAAAAGAAAAATAAAGAACTTGGTTTGATTTTAATTCTTAAACCTGTTTTCATAAAATCAAAGTTTGGAAATTAAGTCGGACATTGGATTTCAGGTGCAGTCGGAACCTTATTAAGAACCATACTTGAAACACAACAACCTATGAGAGTCATAAAACTTTGCTCAAGTCTCCTCAATAGCCAGGTCATAGTAAGTCAACTCATACACAAATCCTTATGACTATGAATCTATCTTGGATAGTGTGTGTGATATTTAGCTCTCCTCGGCTGAAGTGGTAAAAGTCAGTATTCTCCAAAATGGTGACCCTAATTCTCTAATCCAACAACTTATTCCTTGAGAAGTGAGGCATTCCCTTCTAAGTTCAAGTACAACCATCTTAAGAAGAGGAGGCAGAAAGAGGAATGGATGATAGCCAGTGTAGCTTCCTATCCTAAGATGCATGACCCGTGTAGCCAAGTCACCTGATTGCAGGCTCACATAAATATGACTTTGAAGCTCAAGCTTTCATATTCGACTATACATATACTTTGACATGCATTTTATTTTCATTTAGGCCTGTCCACTTTTTCAGAGTTTTTATTGCATTTTTTACTATATATAACATCATTTACATAAGGACTTTTTCCTTTTGAGCTAGTAGACTATCCCTCTTTTGAAGCTTTATTGCAACCCACAACAATTAGTCATTGGACTTCATGGTTACTAGACTAGGTAGGGGTACAATGGCCACATATATGTCTTCCGATGTTTCTACTGGCTTGTGTCTCATTCTGGCATATCCAACCCTCAACCACTTCAACTGAGGTAAGCAAAGTGTAAGGTGTAGGGGTGCAAGCTAGGTCATTATCAACAAGAATCATCCATATGTTCTGAAATAATCTGCTTAACGACACCGAACCAAGTATCATGGTCTCGAAGAATTAAGTCTAGCAGACCTGAAGTGCCTCAACTCCAGTTCCTATAAGGTTCATGTGATTAAGTAAATTTAAGGTCCAACCAAGCTCCGGTCTTCAGATTTTACTTAGACTAGTTCAATTATCGTCATCGATTCGAAAAATGCAAATGCCATGTACAATGCAAGGAAAATATATTTATGATACAATTTTCTGATTTTGATCCTTTTTATGTATTTTTGAAAAAGTTTTACAAAATTTTATTCATGTTTTTGAAAAGATTTTGCAAATATTTTTGGGATTTTAAATTTACATATTTTTGAAAAGAGATTTTTAGGAAAAGAAATATGTGGAGATATTTACACGAGAGTACATCTTGTTAGTTACAAGAGTTGGAGTTCAAGAAATTACAAATTTGTATATATAAGGTTTGCAAAGGCTCTTTATTTGTTTGAATTATGTACATAGATCTCAAAATAATTTGAAAAGATTTTTTGCAAGAAAACTTTATTTTGCTAACTAAATTGACAAATAACATTTACAAACATTTTACAAAGTTTGAAAATCATTTTGCAAAGGTTTTTCAAATACTATATATAGATTTTTCAAAATATTTTTGCAACAATTTTCCAAACATTTGCAAATAGATTTTCAAAACATTTTATTCCACACAAAAAAAACAAACAAAACGTTTTTACAAAGGTTGAGAACATTTTACAGAATATTATTCAAACAATTTTCAAAAGATTTTTCAAATAATTTTCCAAACAATTTTCCAAACATTTTAGAAAACATTTTTAGCGTGATTTATTATTCAATATATACAAAAGATTTTAGTGAATTTTATATAAGTATGTTCTTTATAATTAATTGATTGTATTTTAGCCATACTTATTGAAATCACGAAAGTACGATTTATGGCTAAAGTATATACAACGTATATATGACCCCCTCTACTTAGCTTGAGCTACGTCCTCATAAATCGAAGAGAAAAGAGAAGACGTAAATCAAACTGAGTACAGAAAAGCATATACTACACCTATTGAAGTATAAAGAATGAATCAGTGGGAAGTCAACTGTCCCCCATATATTTAGGACCAATTAATCCTAAGTATAGCAAACATATCTACATGTAGGGAGGGTCGAGGGTAGGAATGAATAGATCAACGACTCGTTCTGTCTCCCCTTATATTAGGGTAAAATATCCCTAAGTATAGACATGAATATCAACAAGAGAGGAGACAAATGAGGGCTCAAAGAATAACTAACATGTCTCCTTATCCTCCTATACTTATGATGAAGCATATCCTAAGTATAACGATGATGATTGAGATGAATGAAAGAAATAATGAGAAGAAAGAAAATATCATACGAACATAACCGAGGAAACAAGAAAAGAAGACAACTAAAGAAAGAGTTTTATAGGAGCAGTATCTGAATCTTTTGATGCTGCTATAGTTGTGGATGATGCATCACTGAAGATCACTTGGACTGAGTTGACTATGGCCAGGAAAGTGTCACGCTTAAGGTACAACTTCGATAACTAACCATTGATGATGAATGGTTGTGTGTCAGGCGACAAATCTGATATCAAGATGCTTCCATTGTCACATATTTCTTTCACTCTAAATGACCCAAACCATTTACTTTTTAATTTTCCTAGGAATATCTTCAACTTTGCATCGAATAACCATACTTTCTGTCTAGTCTCGAAGGTCTTTCCTCTGATGTGCTGGTCATGCCAGTGTTCAACCTTCTCCTTGTACACAAGGTGTTATCATAAGCATAGTATCGAAATTCTAGGATCCTGTTCAAATCAACTTTTCTATGTTGACTACCTTTTTGTGAGTCCAGATTGCAAATGTTGACTCATGTAGTTATATGATTTAGCTTGGCAGGCATGTGGCACGGTTTTCCATAACCAGACAATAGGGCTATATGCCCAAGGGGGGCTTGTAGGCGATCCTATATGCCCAAAGGACAGAGTCCAAGAGTTGGGACAAGTTCTTTCTATCCAACCTCACAAGCTTCTGCAAGACTGACTTGATTTCTCTATTTGATAACTCTGACATGCCATTGGTCTAGGGATGATAAGGAGAAGCGACTCGATGATCAATGATGTAATCCTTCATTAATTTTCTGACCTCTTTGTTCATGAAGTGAGTACCTAGTCTGATATGAGGATCTTTGGTATCCCTAACCACGAAATGATGTTCTGTCTCAGAAATCGACAAACTATACGACTATCTAAAGCTCAGGTAGGAATAGCTTCAACCCAGTGACTCACGTAATCAACGGTAAGAAGGATGTGCTAAAATCTGTGACTATTGGAAAGGGTCCCATGAAATCAATGCCCCAAGCATCGAATAAATCCGAAATCCGAATGAATTTCAGAGGCATCGAATCTTTAGCTGTGAGGATACCTCCCTTTCTCTGATAGTCAGTGCAGTGCTTCACATAGGCTATGCCATCCTTAAATAGTATAGGACACTATAGGCCATATTGCAATAAATTCGTTGCCATTCGTCTCCAGAATGGTATCCACCATATTCGAGCGAGTGATAATTCTCAACTCTTTGATGCTCCTCTTAAAGGATACACCCGTGTCGAATGCAGTCTGCTCCTTCCCTGGATAAGAGCGGGTCTTCCCATTGGTAGAAATGAATTTGGGGACAAGAACATGTCCTTCTTGATCTTTGTCCAATCTTGTGGGACTACACCTAAAATGAGGTAGTTCACGACATCAACATACCAAGGGAGATGATGAATCCATGATTCACATCCTTTATTCTTTTATTTTAGCAGAAATCATGACGTGAAATAACTGTAAATCTATAATAGATCCAATAAATTAGCAATGTCCATGGTTTTGTTAATATTGTGTAATTAACACTTCTTTATTCAAAATAAAAGAATAAAGAAGAATAGAAAAAGAAAAGAAATGAAGGCTATAATTATGCAATAAGTATAGCCTAACTCGAACCCCGAGAGAAGGTCAAGAACTGACCTGATCGATGAGGAATAAAGTAGGTGGAGATAGGGTATTTATTTATTAATAAAACTAAAAATACCTTGCATATATTGGTCATCAATTATTTTTTTATAGATCATGTGCGTTTTCATCACTTTGAATATTGTATACATATTGTATTATTTTATTTGTCAATAAAACGATCTCAAATTAAATTATTTTTTAATAACACTTGTACATAAAAACGTAATGTAAATAATAAAAATAATTGCAAAAAATAAAGCATAGATAAAAGATACAACACTAAGGAAAAACTACAAAACACGAATAAGAAGATCATCACCTTCTCCATATGAACTCGAATTGAACCAAGCTCACTTTCATTAAATTCTAAATAAAATTATCTTTAAATTGAGGGTGGTTTCATAATTTATGGAATTATGGTTTGAAAGTCGGCTTTTTGGGAGGGTTGTTTGTATATGTGTACTATATTTATACTTGTATATATTTTTATTAATATTTATTTTTTAATTAATTTTGCATACATTGCATTTTTAATATTTGTAAATATTATATTTAAAATATAGAAATAACAAAAAAATAATAAAATACAAGACAAATAAAAAATTAAAGTAATCCAATTATTATACATATGTATCATATATCTATACTGTAAATATATATTTTAACTTATTAATTAATTCACAAAAATTAAATAAAAATGTAATTAAAATCCTTTATTAATTTTGTAAATAAACAAAATATAAAATACTATGTATATTTATAAAAATTATAAAAAATATATGTATATAATATATAGGTATATTGTACCTATACATACTAATACATACTATATATAATATTATATATTATTAAAATTATTAAAAATAAAAAAAGTTTTAGAATAACGAACACTTCCATTTTGATTATTTTTATTTTAAGGCCATTTACTATTTTTAATTGAATTTTCTTTTATTTTTGTAAATCCTATTTTTCTATTGGTCCACCTCAGATTGTTGACCACAGTAATTGGTCCCCCCCTCCTTTTTCTTCTTCGGATCGAGTTTGCTCCGATTTTCACCTAATTTTTCCGACCTGATTAGATCAATTTGGCCTTCATTCTTTAGCTTCGATTGGAAGGTACATGTCCCTAATTCACACCCGACACCAATTTCCCAGATCCACATCTCAGTTCGTGTGATAATGGTCGAACATTCTCAATCCTGCATCGCCTATAAGAGCACATGCACCCCATTTTCATCGCGCCATTTGGCTGCTCCTCTTATTCAGATGAGTATCGACACCTTTCGTGAGTGACAACATGTGAGGTTCATTGTGTAGAGAGGTTTTGGAGTTGAGTAGCCCTAGGTCTGGTGACTTTAACACCATGCTCTGCCATAAGGAGCTCATCCTTGATATCCTCTCCTACTCATGGCACTTCTTCCTATGCATCCTGATCACCCTACATCTAGCTCACAAGAACTAGATTAGGTATGGACCTCCTTCCATCACCTACGTTGGTGGTCGAAGTCCACTCCCTGTTACCTATCTTGTTTTCTTTGTAGAATAACCCCGACCGGAGCGTCATCCTCGAGGCTAGCATCTCCTTGCAAGCCCAGTTGTGCATGTGGAGCACGAATCAAGCCCTAGTTGAGCAGCGGAGCAGCTCCAGCCTCAGGTACCCTCATCTCTAGATCATCATCAAGCCACTTGATGGCTCATCGAAGCCCTCCACCCGATGCAGAAATCACGGCAGGAGTCTCACGAAGCCATTAGCCATCCGTTCGGAGTCATGTAGTGCCATATATAGCTGATCGAAGCAACCACGACAGAGCCTTCTTCGCAGTTCATCCAGGAACCTTCAGAGCCGTTGGATCAGAGAGTCTACACCTAGGGTTGATCCCACCGCACGTCAATGCCATAAGATCATGACCGTCAGATCCGTACCTGGCAGTCAGATCTGAGCTTTTGGTCATGATCGTCAGGTCCTTTTTTAGTCCATTAGAGTCGTATGCCAGTGCACGTTTAGCACAATCAGATCTTTTCAAATCCACATGTCGCACACCACCTGCATGGGTATATTTCACTTTACCCCTTTAGTTTCTGTCATTTTCTTTTTAGTATAATAATTTGTAAAAGTAGTTAAGAATATTTACAGTTAGGACCTCATAATTTTCATATTTACACGTTAGTCCAATCGAGTTGAACTCACGTGCGTCTTCATGTGTACTTGTGGGATATTTACATGTTTGATCCTATGCTTTCACTGGTTATATAAATCATAGAAGTTTTAAAATATTTGCACACATGCCCCTGTGAGTTCTGAATCACGTATACCACACTTTCTTACTAGACTTTTTGCATCCTTGGCCCTATATTTTTATTTCATGTTATTGTTTGGTCCCATAACTGAAAATACTTGCATTTTCCTTTATCTCCGGATTTATTTTTGTGATATTCTATTACTTGCAATAAATAGCAACTTTAATCCAAAAATCCCATAAAAATTATTTTAAGCTCATGCTAGTTTCTAATTTGAGTGCTAATTTTTGTTTGATTTATTATGTTCATTTGTTATTGTTAAAAATTCAAAAATAGTATAAAAACTCCCTATTTGTCTTAAAAATTCATAAAAATTCGAAAATGCCTAAACGGTCCAAAATTTTAGATTACCTTCGTTTTTACTTGTTTGTTTTCTAGCCAATTCTCATCTTATTTACTTTTATAAAAGTGTAAAAATTTGTAAAACCCTAAAAACACCATAAAATTATATAAAATCTTTTAAAAACCCAAAAGCTGTGTTCTTGTTCTCTATTTGTAATATTTAAATATATTTTTTGATAAAATTACCAACCAGGAGTTTTGAACTTATTTCCTATTTTTAATTTGCAAAATACTCCTGGCTATGAACTGTTTGTTATTTCCTATTTTTGATCATTTCAAAGATCCTAAAAAATATTTAAATATACTTTTTGATAAAATTACCAACCAGAAGTGTTGAACTATTTTCAATTTGCAAAATACTCCTGGCTATGAACTGTTTGTTTTATTTCCTATTTTTGATCTTTTTGAAAATCCTAAAAAATATAAAAACCTCTGAAAAATTACAAAAATAGTATAAAAATATTAAAAAATCCGAACATATTTTTACTATATTTTTTTGGCTATTTTTACTATATTTTAAAAATCCAAAAATATTGCTTGTGTGCCTTGTTTACATTTCTTTAGTTGTCTTTGTTTGAAAAATAAAAAATATAAAAAAAAGTTGCAAAAAAATTCACTAAAAAATTCAAAATAAGAAAAACATAAAAATTATAAAAATTAAAAACCCATAAAAAATTAAAAAGACAAAAATAAAAAGCAAAGGATAGTTTATTTTGTATTTCCTTCTTTTTTTTCTTTGATTTGTCATTGAATTGATTCACCCTCATTTTAATAACAGTTGTCTCCTTGTGTTCGACCCTGGTCGCTATACCAGGTTAATAAGATTAGCTTAGACCACTTGCTTTACTTGCTTGATTCGTTTCGTGGTTGAATAAATTGTCACGATTTCTAGCTGAGTTTTTGGGGTGACAACGACACGCTTAATTTCATAACTTAACCTTGGTCAGAAGGCTCATCATCAGAATGGTGTTGTTGCTGGGGAGGCACAACAAGGTAGTTAGGTAGTATTTGCCTGCTATTCTTGGTATTTGTATATATTTCTGTTTCATTTGCATCATGTTTCTACTATAATTGTGGTATTGCTATTGTTGAGGAGTGAGCAATCGTATTGAGTATAACATGTCAAGAGAGTCCTCCATACAATGCTTACGGGACCCACTGTGATGGACACCAAGGAGGCTCCAAGATGGGACCTTGGTTATTCATCTGAGATTATTTTATCCTGATATTCTCATTAATCTTCTTGCCCACATTAGTGTCTCATGGCATTGCTTGTTTATTTTTTACTTTATTTCTTTCATTTTATTTGTTTATATTTTTCATACGGTTATCTGGCGCATCTTCTGTTTCACCTTTGTTTCGAGGGACCACGTACATGGAGTCTATCTTAGGAGAGCCAACACACTTTAACGAAGTAGAGGTTGCGCGTTCTACACTGACCGTCAGGAGAGAGCAACCGAGGAGGAGCATGAGGAGGAGAAGACTGTCATAGTTTTTAGAATATTTTTCATCATTTTTTTGCCATTTTTGTAATATATTTATAATTATTTTGGCACTCCTTTTTCTATTTTCTAAGACATTATATACCTTGAATTGCGGGGTCTGTTTCACCAAGTGTCAGTGTACTTGGGAGACCTCACTAGATTTTGGTTTTCTTTGCCTTTATTTTTATTTGTTTTCTTACAATTTTCGTGTCCTTGAGCCCCTAGACTAAGGTTTCAATTTGATTGAGACATGTAGTGATCAGGTCTACAACCCTAATAGAACATCCGTTCCTATAGACACATTTGGACTTAGTCAAAATAACTGGTGCTTCATGATAATAGATGTTTCTGTTTAGGACGGTTGTCCCCTTTGCATTCATATAGCTTAGTTTTAATTTATGCGCATATCATATTGCATGTAGACTGCTGGAGCAAGGTACACCTTCTATCTCGTGCATGCATTCATAGTTTTTCTGCGAGTTGGCTTTTATGTCTTCCTCCCCCTGTTTTCTTTGACTTAGGAAATAAAAGGAAATTGAAACATTCATTAGATGTGTTTTTATTAAAAAATATCCAAAAAGTGAAAGTTAAAAATTTAAAATTTAGACCGCTAATTGAACTTGACCACTAAAATTAAACGTAATTAACTCATTCCTTGATTTGGGAGAGCAATTCCCTCATTTGGATGCATGTATTCCAGAGCGAGGCATGTACACCTAAGGATTAGAGCCCAAAGCCATTTGACTTAGGCCATATTTTAAGAGATTTCATAAGTGAGATTTTGCTAAATAATTTATTTGATCTCCTAATTCTAAACACAAAAATATTAGTGATCAAACTTTCACATCCATTACTGTGTTGAGTAGGTGAATCATGGGTCTTCTTTGTGTTCTTTTGTGTTTGGCGTGAGTTGATTTCGTTCCTTCCCCAAGTTGTTAGCAATCAATCTTCATTCCTCACATTTCACCGACCATCTTCGGCTCCTCCATATGCCCCACCGTCTATTGTAGTTGCTCCGACCATCGGGTTGGAGCCCCATATAGTTCATCTACTCACATAAATATCCTTTCCTACTCATCGCACATCTTCCTACGCATCCTGATTACCCTACATATCACCCACCAGAGCTAGATTAGGTTATGAAACTCCTTCTATCACCTATGCTGGATGTCAAAGTCCACTCCCCGTTGCCTCTCTTATTTTCTTTGCAGAATAACCCCGACCAGAGCATCATCTCTTCTAACATCTCCTTACTGGTCTAGGTGCACATATGGAAAACTGAATCGAGCCTCAGTTGAGCAATGAGCAGCTCTAGGTACTCTCATCTCTAGATCATCATCGAGTTGCTTGACAGCTTCTCGAAGCCCTCCAACCAATGCGGAATCACGCTAGGATTCTCCCAAACCCATTAGCCGTCCGATCCAAGTTCTGTAGCACCATATATAGCAATCGAAGCAACCATGGTAGAGCCTTCTTCGCAGTTCGTATAGGAACCTTCAGAGCTGTCATATCAGAGAGATCGCTCCCAGGGTTGATCCTAGCGTGCCAAAAGATCAAGACCGTCAGATCTGTACCTGACAGTCATATCTAAGCTGCACATCCTAGCTTTTGGTCCTGATCATTAGGTCCTTTTCCAGTCCATCAAAGCTATACGCCAGCACACTTTTAGCACCATCAGATCTTTTAGAGCCATGTATCGCATTCCTACCTAAAGGGGTATATTTCATTTTACCCCTTTAGTTTATGTTATTTTCTTTTTTAATATAATAAATTTAAAAGTAATTAAGAATATTTTGTAGTTGGGACCTCGTAATTTTCATATTTGCACGTTAGTCTAGCCGAGTTGAACTCACGTGCATCTTCACGTGTACTTGTGGGATATTTGCATGTTCGATCTTATGCTTTCACTTGTTATATAAATTAGAGAAGTTTTGTAGTATTTGCATATATGCCCCGGTGAGCTCTGAATTACGTGTGCCACACTTTCTTACTCGATTTTTTGCGTCCTTGGCCTACATTTTTATTGTGTGTTATTGTTTGCTCCCATAACTGAAAATAACTACATTGAGGTCCTTTATCTCCTGATTTATTTTTGTGCTCTTCTATTACTTGCAATAAATAACAACTTTAATCCAAAAATCCCATAAAAATTATTTTATGCTCATGCTAGTGTCTACTTTGATTTGTTATTTTTGTTTGATATATTTCATTTATTTGCAATTATTAAATATTAAAAAACTATACAAAAACTCCTTGTTTGTCTTAGAAAAATTCATAAAAATTCAAAAATGCCTTAAAAAATCCAAAAAGTCAGATTAGCTTTGTTTTTACTTGTTTGTTTTTTGTCCCAATTTTTATCTTATTTGCTTTATAAAACTCTAAAAATTGCAAAACCTAAAAAGACCGTAAAAATCATATAAAAGCTTTTAAAAACCCATTGTGTTCTTGCTCTCTGTTTGTAGATATTTTAAATATACTCTTTGATAAATTACCAACCTGAGTTTTGAACTTATTTTCTATTTTTAATTTTCAAATTACTCTTGGTTGTGCACTATTTGTTTTATTTCATGTTTTTAATCATTTAAAAAATCCTAAAAATCTATGAACCTTTGAAAAATAAAAAAATAATATAAAAGATAAAAAACCCAAAATATTTTACATATTTTTTCTGGATATTTGCACGATATTTTAAAAATCCAAAAAGATTGCTTGTGTGGCTTGTTTACATTTTCTTTAGTTGTCTTTATTTGGAAAATAAAAAAATAAAAAAACTACAAAATAAAAAATTCATTAAAAAATCCAAATCACAAACAAAAAAAATTAAAAAAATTAAAAGTTTGTGAAATTTTAAAAAGACAAAAATCACAAAAAGCCAATGGCAGTTTACTTTGTATTTCCTTCTTTCTGTTCTTTGGTTTGTCATTGAATTAATTCACTCTCATTTTAATTATAGTTGCCTCCTTGTGTTCGAACCTGGTTTCTATAACAAATTAACAAAAGTAGCTTAGACCGCTCACTTTACTTGCTTGATTCATTTTGTGGTTGAATAAATTTTCTCGATTTCAATCCGGGTTTTTGGGTGACAACAACACGGTTAATTTCATAACTTAACCCTAGTCAAAATGGCGTCGTTGCTAAGGCACGATGAGGGTAGTTAGGTAGTCTTTGCTCGCTATTCTTGGTATTTGTATATATTTTCATGTCATTTGCATCATATTTTTGATATAATTGTGGTTTTTTCTATTGTTGAGGAGTGAGCACTCGGATTGAGTACCACATACAGAGAGAGTCCTCCATACAGTGCTTGTAGGACCCACTGTGGTGGGCACCAGGGAGGCTCCAAGACCGAACCTTGATTATTCATCTGAGATTATTATCTCTTGCTCTTCTCATTTAGCTTTTCGCCCACATTAGTGTCTCATTGCATTATTTTTATTTTATGCTTTTTTTCTTTTATTTTATTTGTTAATATTTTTATATGATTATATGATGCTTCTTTTATTTCACCTTTGTTGCGAGGGTCCGTGGAGTGAGGGAGGCTATCTTCAAAGAGTCGACGCACTTGAGCGAAGTGGAGTCCAGGCGTTGTACACTAATCGGTAAGAGAGAGAAGCCTAAGAGGAGAATGTGGAGTAGAAGACCGTCGTAGTTTTTAGATTTATTCTTTAGTCATTTTATTCCTTTTTTTTGTAATTAATTTGTAATTATTTTGGCACTTGCCCTTTTTCTATTTTCTAGGCCATTATATACCTTGGATGGTGGGGTCTATTTCAACAAGTGCCGATGCACTTGGGGGACCTCATTGGATTTTGGTTTTCTTCGCCTTTATTTTTATTTTTTTCTTGCAATTTTAGTGTGCTTGAGCCCCTACACTTAGGTTTCTATTTGGTTGAGACATGTAGTGATTAGGTCTACAACCCTAATATAATATATGTTCCTATAGACACATTTGTACTTAATCAAAATAACTGGTGCTTCACGATAATAGAAGTTTCTGTTTGGACAGTTCTTGCCTTTGCATTCATATAGCTTAGTTTTAATTTACGTGCGGATCAAATTGCATGTAGACTGCTTTGTCAAGATACGCATTTTATCTCATGCATGCATTCATAGTTTTCTCGCGCATAAGATTTTCCGTCTTCCTACCCATGTTTTCTTTGACTTAGGAAATAAAAGGAAATCAAAAAATTTGTTAGATGTATTTTTATTAAAAAATATCAAAAAAGTGAAAATTAAATAATTAAAAATTGGGATTGTTAATTGATGTTGACCACTAAAATTAAATGTAATTAACTCATTCCTTGATATGGGAGAGAAATCCCCTTACTTGGACGTAGGTACTCCAGAGCGAGGCACGTATACCTGAGGATTAGGTCCCAAAGACCTTTGACTTGGGCCATATTTTAGGAGACTTCACCTGTGAGATTTTGCTAAATAATTTGTTTGATCACCAAACTCTAAAAATGAAAAGATTAATGACCGAGCTTTCAAGGTCATCACTTTGTTGAGTAGGTGAATCGGTGGTTTTCTTTGTGTTTGTTTATCTTTAGTGTGAGTTAATTGCGTTCCTTCCCCATGTCGTTAGCAGTCATCTTCTTTTCCCGTTCCCGTATTTTACTTTTGTTTTTCCCACCCTCCCACCCTTGACTCTTCTTTTCTTTTCTTCTCTATTTGAATTGTGATGATGGGTTGTACCTTATTTCACCCGGATCTTGTGGCTTCTTCTTCTTTTCATTCCCATCATCCCCGTTCACTCTCTTGTGAGATCGGAACTCCGACCGACCTCCCATCTTTCTCTTCTCATTCTTCTCCATTCTTGTCTACTTGGCATGTTGTGCAATGAGTTGATGCCTGCCGAGTTCAGACCATGCTGATGCGAGACCCGGGAAACCACTTTGCTGAGATAACTGTACATTCTCCCCATGATGATCATAGTGAGCACTTGCGAGATTCAGATAATTCCTTTTCTAGGATGACATGGCATTCACTAGGAGATGAGAAACCAGTCTGAGGAGCTCAATCAGTCCATTCATTCTGGATTTAGAGTTCATTCAGACACTGTTGATATTTTCTAGGGAAGTGTATGAGGAGCTGCATTTCCATTTCTCTGAGTTTGGGGAGTTCTGTACGACTCGAGCATAATCAAATATCGCTTCCGAGGAGCTGATGTTCAAGACATTCCCATTTTCACTTCAGGATAGAGCCATGAGTTGTCCCAAATGGTTGGGAAGGAAATTTGCAACATGGGGAGGTTTACGATTAGACTAGATATAATGCGGTCGTTTATCAGAGATTTCACTTTAGATCCCTAGGAGCCATTACATGTTTCACAGTGAGGTTCCTTGACCTCTTGAGGAGATTTTCGAACCGTGGAATATAGAAAACTAGCCTTGTTCATATCTTCATTAGGGGGATGACCGTAGATCAGATTACACTGGTTTATGCCTCGTGCGGTGGTTCACACCACAGTATTGACATGGGATTCACTTTGGACCATATTTGGAGAGTTTTCAGACATCCCATCTTCACAAAGATGATTTCGTTAAGACAAACATGGGAGAGATGCAATATCAATTAGGTGTGCTACACTTCATGTTGATCTAGAGATTACACACAACTAGTGAACATGGATACTACAAAAAACGAATGATGGACGATGAGATAGACAACGTGAGTTTCCATCTTCAGACACTTATCATGTTTCCATTGGTCTTCCAGCCGGAGTTTGAGTTAGTTCTGCACTTCATAGTTCAGAATTCTAGGATACCACCTCTGTTGGTATTCCAAGAGATATAGGGGGAGCCCATGTTGTTTCAACCATTCTTTCAGTCTTTTGAGTTTCCATGTCTAGACAGACAGAGTCTATTCCTCAGAGATACTTCTCCGATTCAGTTGGATATCTTGATCTAGTCTAGTAGCCAGAGCTTGATGAGGGACACCATTTTGAGATGCCAGACATTTATAGTCCTATAGTTTGAACCTTTAGAACTCCAGTTTGATGAGATTGATGTATTTCATGAGGACCAGATGGTAGCCAGCATTGCCGCAACACGAGGATCAATTTCAGACACTTCTACAACTTCCGTGTTGTTGACCAGTACCATTTATTGTTTCCAGATTGTTCGGAGGAAGTCTTCAGCTGATGATGCATTTTTTATGCGAGGAGTGGGTGCTTGACAGTGGCACAAATTCCCAGTTAGACTTTGATTCCTCATTCTTCATCGACTAGTTTGCATTACTCCCTGAAGGTTATTTGCGGGAGGATGCCACACACGCTGTGTACTCGGTTTAATTTCCTAGTTGTACATCCGATCTATCGAATCACGAGACTGAGTCTTCTTCTTATTATGATTATTTTGATTCTAAGTTTTCTCTCCTTGACGACCCTCACGAGGATGAGTCGATCTTTAAGATATACGATGATATTTCTGATTTCTCTACATTATGTGCATCGAATACCGATTTTCCTAGCGAGTCCCCTAATCTTGAATTTCCATACCTTTTTAAGAGGATGATTGATGCGGAGGATTCTATGTCTGATCCTTCTTTCTCCACGTTCTATTTCTTTGGCTCTACCCTTTCACTCCATTCTGATCTTGAGTCGATGATTCCATTTGTGCTACCAATCCTTGATTTTATTTTCCCTTCTATTTACTCAGTATCAGACACCTACCTGATTGCTTATTTGGGTGTCATCATTTTCTCTGTTGACCTCATTGTTGTTCTCATACCGAGACTACAACAACAATAGGGTATTTGCCTCATAGATGCCGTTCTGAACCTCTATATTGCTTTGTCCTAGCCTTTACACCTAGCTTGGGGCATAAACTTTAGTTCTTGTTGAGAGGCACCTCAATATTCTCTACTTTGTATATATGTGTTTCGTCTTGATTTGTTCCATGTCTCTTGTCTTTGTTTTACACCCCATGTCTCATTTAGGATAATTTTCACTACACTTAGGATGTACTTTATCCTAAATATTGGGGGGGGGGGGGTGTAAAACACCAAGTTGTTCATTTTCATTCTATCTCATTACTCTTGCTTTTTCTTATATTTAGGGATCCTTTACCCTAAGTATACGGGGAGTAATGTCATTCTGTTTTCTCTTGTATAAATTTCTCTTAGTTTCTTCTGTTCTCTCACTTGTCCTTAAATTGTTGGTATTTTTTCTATATTTAGGGATATTTTATCCTAAATATGAGGGGACAAGTCGAGTCATTGATTTCGTGTATATTCTCTTCCTCGTGAAGGATATGGTATTATCCTCAAGCACATCACGGAAGCGTGATCGTCGTATCGAATACGACATAGAATGACTAGTCGTACTAGTTGTTCTATGCAGCGGAATTTAAAAAAATTAATGCGATAAAACCACATGATCCAAGAATGATTCTCGGATCGTTTCATCTAGAACCACATCAAGTATAAAGGAATACCTCTTGAAGCGTGGTTGATCGAGTCTCTACGTAAACAGACCTCCTGTCTCAAGCCCGATCGTTGAAGAAGATGCTTGCGAGCGCGTGGATGAACCACGTGATCCTCGCAATCCAACAAGATGATCCAAGCACGGTGAACTCCTGATCTCGTCGTACGAGATCGAACGTCCTCTTCGTGAGCGTAGCACTCCAAGAAGACGGAGAATCGAAGAACGTCGAAGCGGCGACGTGGTGGTGAAGGCATCGACGGCTCTCTCCTCTAGGGTTTGTGGATGACCACCAAGGAGAGGGAGAGAGAGTTGACATGTAAGAGAAAAGAGAGAGAGAGAGAGAGTTGTGCTTCCAATAACATAGCATTAGAGAGCATGGTATGCCTCTCTATTTATAGGGTTTTGGGATCCATGGATCTCAATCCATGGGACATATAAAATCAATGGATGAGATTGATTTATGTTCAATTCAATGGTCAAGATTGTTGTTGGTAAAAAAATCAACAACAAATAATCTAATTCAAATCAAATATATTTTACATGTCAAATATAATTCAATCCTAAATTAGATCAAGCAATTAAGGAGAGATTAGCATGGAGATCCCTCCCCATTAGGAAAGGTGGGGACGACTACCAATTTCCTTGTGGGAATTGGTGGCCGTCCACCATGTCCTCATGGCGGAGGCAATCTCATGCAATCTCATGAGATTGCATATCTCCATGAATTTCTCCCATAATTTCCAACAACTTTTGTTGTGATTTATTCTTCAAAAGTAATTCATAATTAATTTTGAGAATATTGCAATCTTGCCATTGGAAATTTGTGAATCATATTCACAACCCAAAATAAAATATAATTTACATTTTCAATTAATTACACAATGTGTATCCAATACACATTGATAATTAATAATCAAATATAAATTATAATTAGCTCTCTCTAATACATTATAAATTACATTTATAACATATTATGAATAATTGGATATTACTATCCACATTATTCTTATCCATAATAGTTAACTCACATTTAATTATATTGGATAATTTCCAGACACATCAAGATGATTAAATCACATTTAATCATCAATTCTTTAATGCTTAGATTTATGGAATTATTCTTGAACCCCTTCAAGAATATTGCAATTTCTCCGCAGATACTTGGAGATAAGGATAGGGAGATTGTATTGTTCCACGTATAGTGACTTGGATGTTGAGATCACATCTCAAATCCAGATCTCATGGACCTCCCACAGATGCTTGATCAAATCAAGACCGTAGACCTAATCTTCTCATTGCATTTGAATCTCATTCAGATCAATGTCCAAAACATGGACTAAGATTAGGTCACTTCTCTATTGAGAGGAGTCACTAAAATCCAAACCTGTTTCATCACTCCCTCGGAATGGAAGCATCATGGTTATACAATCGTTTATGATCACATCACCCTCAGGTATTGCCAATACATGTACATCATGCATAATAGAAGACCTATGTTCATACCGAAGATATAGATCACTTTTACACTGTCGTCTTCAGGGTTTGATCACTATGTTTCTCAATCTTGGTCATTGGTAATTGGTATAGATCATATGCTTTCTCAAAGCATATATCTTACCTTCAAATTCATGTCATGCTTCCAAAGCATGACGACCATGCATGGAATTTGATCAGTCCCAATACCTCATGAGTGAGCTCATGTCTTCCGGTTCATAAGTGAACCTGTATAATCCCTTTGAGAGATCGTATTACTCATATGTCCTTACATGCACACCAGCTCGTCGGTGTATAGACCTTGGCTAGGTCATCAACCTATTGGTCTGCCAAATGTACATACTCAGACATATAGCAACACATCTGTCTCTGGTCAGAGGATGCATGCCTATGCTATGACAACATTCAACATAGGTCTTTGGTTATCTCGATCTCGTTAAGTCAACCCATTGACTCAACTAATCTGACACCTCTGAATCACTATTCCCATGCAGAGGACCTGCATCAAAAGGTCGGTCAGATATCAACCATATGAGAAAGGATTGGCATCTCCTACTTAGACTGGAGATCATCACTTAATAATTATTTGACGATGCTTGATGAGTCCTCTATATAACTCCTTAGATATTCATCCAAGCATCAACCTCTATGATTCAATCAATGAACCAACAGCTGTATGATGATCAAGTTGGCCATGGTACATAACCCTTATTGTACAGAGGGACCTTATAGTGCATTCATTCATTCAATCTCAGAAAGGGAGTGAAAAATAATCAATAACTTTTATTGATAAATCATATATTACAATAACAATTATTATAGGAATGGTTCGCCTCGGGCTCACATTACTAACAATCTCCCACTAGCCCTCAGAACCATTCAGGAACAATCCTTAAACCCATACTCATTACATGCTGGTCGAAAACCTTCTGTGTCAGAGGTTTGGTTAGAGGATCAACAATGTTGTCGGCAGAGGCCACCTTGGTGATGATTATGTCACCATGCTTTTGAATCTCCCGAATGATGTGGTATTTCCTTTCCACGTGCTTGCTCTTCTGATGCCATCTGGGTTCCTTTGCCAGGGTAATGACTTCCGTGTTATCACAGAGTAACGGGATGGGAGTATCATGTAATGACCCCGTTTCCCGGGCCGTCGGATCCTCCCATATCCGGATCTGGTTACTCAACAATAATTTATTCAACAATCACAACTAACATTCAGAAATAGACTGCAAATAAAAATACTCAGAAGAAAGTATTTCAACACTTTTCCATTCACAAAATAAAGTTCAGATGATACACTGTACCACTATAATCATTTACATGTACATCAGCTTAAAAGGGAAATATACAAAAAGATTACTAACTACCTTAAAGAAAGTAAAGCTACTGTGGCTGGCTGGATGTCTAGTATGTAAGCTGGATGATTTTTTAGAGTCTTTGCGATGGCTCACCGATACCTGTTGGGTTTTCCATAAATCATAGGATAAAAATTAGCGAATGCTAAGTAATGAAGAAGAGAAAAGCAAACAAATTGTGTAATTTTTCAAAATTCATTGATATCACAAAAATTTCATTTCTTTTCATTAATTTAAGTCCTATTCCTTTCTATTCCACATCAGGGATTAGTCCAGGGGAACCCCACCATTCTTGGACTCCGAAGCTGTGGATGCTTCAGGATTGGAGATTGTGTTGATCTTGGTAAGCTTATGCTGCGGCACGTCGCCTCAACCAATCCTCCAATACTACCCTGACAATTTCCTTTTCATTTATTAAACAGGGTCTCAACCCTTAGCCTGGAAAAACAAAAGAGCACACCGTCCTCGAGGACTCGGTTGCTTAAAACCTCAGGCTAACATTTAATCCTATAACCTAGCAGCTTTAAATACATGTTATCGTGACCCAACCGCTATTGAACCACCCGTGCCTCCACATGGCACGACCACATCTTCCGTCGTTCCAACCCGAATATATTGGCTCCCGGTACCACGCGTTGCAAAATCTTCATTTCGTGCGCACTTATCATAACAGGGCAACCGTGTACCACCTAGGTAGGGAAACATCAACACGGGTTCCTTCCGACAAACCTACAGGTTGCATGCCCGACCTGTAGTTCTACTCCCAGTCATCCTTAACGTGACACATGATCCTTTTTAGGATCCATCTCAAATCACACCAATTCACATGATGTAATTCTTTCGTTAAGTCTTTGATTTGTATAAACCGCAATACTTAGTATCGACTCACATATATATTATTCATAACCATATGTATACTCCTACTTATGCCTATTTTAACTCCCAAACCCTAACTTTCAAAGCCAACGCATCAATTTGATGCGTAAATCTTATTTTAGTGGGAATCACAAAGCAATTCTTCAGACTTTTTCAAAAATAACCAAAATTAGGGTTCTTCGTAGCAAAGAACACAAAATCAAGAATTTCAATAATTTCGTATGAAAACCCAACAGCAAAAGGAAGGATTTCGTTACCTAATCGAGCTCTCTCTCGTGTATGCAAAGCTTTATCGAGTTTCGTTTTTAGAAAGGCCATTTTAAGGCTCCTGAAAAGATCGAATTACATTTTTCCATATCAAAACACTTAAGAACATGTTAAGAACGCGAAGAACGAATGAAGAACGCGAGGAACACGAAGAACACGAAGAACGTCAAGAACATATTTTCTCTTAAAATTTTGGCAGAGTTTCCCCTTATATCGGGACATATTTCTCGGAAAATTTCGACAGAGTTTCCCCTTATATCGGGACATATTTCTCAGAAAATTTCAGCAGAGTTTCCCCTTATATAGGGAAATATTTCAAAATAAAAACGAAAAGAGTTTCCTCTATAAAATCAATCGAGAGAAAAATAACAACGAAACTGAAAAAATATACTCAACAACAAGAGATGAAGAACCGGTAGACACCACACATCTTAGGTGAGTGAACGTGTGATGAATCACAGGGTCACTGACGTGCATAGCCGCCCGCACCTAAGTAGGGTATTACACAGATTTCTCCATAAAAATAACTATAAAAGCATAATACGAAGAATAGAAACATAAACGATGGAGAATCGGTAGACACCACGCATCTTAGATGAGTGAACGTGTGACGAATCACAGGGTCACTGACGTGCATAGCCGCCCGCACCTAAGTAGGGTGTTACACAGATTTCTCCTTGAACCACAACAGGAAAACGATTCGGAAAGAAATATGAATCAAAAACAAAACTTCAAAGAACAAGAGTATGAATTGAAAGCCTAGCTGACGAAGCAACTACGAGAGGATCATACCTTTCTCCTCCTCGTTTTCCCAGCAGCGCTTCGCTAGTGCTCCTCCCTCGCCTCCCACTCCTCCTCCCAACCTCTCGAGCCTAGCCCTTGGGGTGGTGGTGGTAGTGGAAGTTGTAGAGAATGAAGGGGGTAGGGGGGGGTCTATTTATAGGCCCCAGAAAACCACTAACCATGGTTAGAAAACCATGGTTTAGACCTTAACCATGGTTTAGCGGCCCATGGTTTTGGCCCATGGTTTTAGCCAAAACTTATCCCAAACTTGGAGCCTAAGTTAGAACATTCTAGAAGATTCTAGATTCGCTAATGACGCTTAATTAACACTAATCGTGATTAACTTTCACTAATCGCGATTTAACTTTCGCGGCTTACGCTTATCTTTTGTTAACTATTGATTAGTGTTTACTAATGATCATTAGCGGCTTTCAATCATCATTAATTTCTTTAATCATGTTTAATTAGTATTAATGACAGTCATTATGGATTAATGACTTCTCTTTCTTCGGAAAATCATAACAATTCGAAACGAAGTCCGATTCACATGAAACAAATTTCGTTAGTTTTCTCTTGACAAGCCGGATCTTATTATATAGGATCCGAGATATACCAAGTTCAAGGCCTTACAATTATAACAACCTTAAAGGAAGTCTCGTCCTCGAGACTAAAAATGCAGGCATAACATCCTTAAAGAGGATTGAAACCATAACAACCTTAAAGAGAATGAACGTCATGTCATTTAAAATGAACATATACATAATACATAATGTTATCATTCAAACAAGTACGGGTATTTCTCTCTCATTTCTGCCTCAGGTTCCCATGTGGCTTCTTCAACTCTTGGTTTCGCCATAATACTTTAACTAGAGGCACCTCTTTGTTTCTCAACTTCTTGATATCCCTTTCAAGTATTTGCACAGGTATCTCTTGGTATGTCAAGTCTGGCTCAACATGTAAATCATCATAACTTATCTTATGCTCTGGATCCCTAATGTACTTTCTCAGATTTGATACATGAAATACATCATGTATTGCTGAAAGATGTGGAGGAAGTGCAAGTCTATAGGCAACTTTTCCAATCCATTGAATAATTTCAAAGGGACCCACGAACCTGGGTGCTAACTTCCCACGCAAGACAAACATCTGAACACCCTTCATAGGTGATACTTTGAGAAATACAAAGTCACCTACCTCAAATTCAAAGTCTCTTCGCCTTGTATCACTGTAACTTTTCTGGCGACTCTGGGCAATTAATAGTTTTTTTCTAGCAAGTTCTACAGCTTCCCGTGTCTCCTGAAGTCTATCTGAATCATAAAGGTTCTTTATTCCGACCTCTCGCCAACATAAAGGAGCAGTACACCTTCGTCCATATAGTGCTTCAAATGGTGCCATGCCAATACTTGTATGGTAACTATCATTGTAGGTGAATTCCACAAGAGGCAAATGTTTAATCCACGATCCCTTCCATTCTAAGGCACATGCTTGTAGCATATCCTCTAGTGTTTGAATCGTACGTTCTGACTGACCATCTGTTTGTGGATGATATG
This sequence comes from Ottelia alismoides, assembly GCA_037367405.1. Lineage (NCBI taxonomy): Eukaryota > Viridiplantae > Streptophyta > Magnoliopsida > Alismatales > Hydrocharitaceae > Ottelia > Ottelia alismoides. The sequence goes on from JAZKJV010005437.1 coordinate 373,507, forward strand.
CTGTACTCGAGCATAGTTGTGTACCTAGGGCTTTCATGAAGTTCTCCCAATAGTGTGAGGTGAATCGTGAATCTCGATCAGAAACTACTTCCTTAGGGATACCATGGAGGCGAATCACATGTGTAATATATAACTCAACCAGCTGGTCTGGAGTGAAAGATAAGCTTATCGGAATGAAGTGTGCTACCTTTGTCAGACGATCTATTATAACCCAGATACTATTTTTACTACCAGTCGTCTGAGGTAAGCTAGTAACGAAATCCATGGAAATACTTTCCCATTTCCATTCAGGTATAGGGAGGGGTTGCAATAATCCCGGTGGCTTTTGGTGTGAAGCCTTTACCTGCTGGCAAGTGAAACATGAATTCACAAACTCAGCAACATCTTTCTTCATTCCCGACCACCAAAAGTATGAATGAAGATCCTTATACATCTTCGTAATTCCTGGATGAATAGATAATCTAGAACAATGAGCTTCTCGTAAGATGTCTTTCTTTAGTTCAGGTGTGTTTGGTACACAAACTCTGTGATGATTATACAGTAAACCATCTTGTATCTGGAATCCCTCTATCTCATTCTTCTCAAGTTGTTGTTTCAAGTCTTTAAGGACTGGATCATCCTCCTGTCCCTTCTTTATTTTATCCCATATTTCTGGTTTGTATTGATGAGGAATAGTTATAGTATCAGCACTACTATCAAATGGTTTCCATTTACTTAACGTTGATAGTAAACCCCAGAAGTGGATAGCACTCACTAACCCGGGTGAATAAGTTCTTCTGCTAAGTGCATCTGCTACGACGTTCCCCTTACCAGGGTGGTAGGAGATAGTGCAATCATAATCTTTCAACAACTCTAGCCACCGTCTCTGTCTCATATTGAGCTCCTTTTGATCAAACAGATATTTCAAGCTTTTATGATCGGTGAAGATTTCAAAAGTAATACCATACAGGTAGTGTCTCCATATCTTTAAAGCAAAAACTACGACAACTAATTCAAGGTCATGTGTTGGGTAGTTCTTCTATGTGTCCTGAGCTGTCGTGATGCATACGCAACTACCTTACCGTGTTGCATAAGAACCGCCCCAAGTCCTTCTTTAGAAGCGTCAGTGTACACTATAAACCCTTCACTCTCGGAGGGTAGAGTAAGGATGGGTGCAGATGTTAGGCATTCTTTCAGTGTCTGAAAACTAGCTTCACATGTATCAGACCATAAGAATGGGACCTTCTTTTGAGTTAGTCTAGTCATTGGCAATGCTATTCGTGAAAAGTCCTTCACGAATCTTCTATAATATCCAGCTAAACCCAGAAAAGATCGTATTTCTGTGACAGTCTTCGGACGTTCCCAACTCATCACTGCACTAACCTTTGTAGGATCAACTGATATACCTTCCCCAGAAATAACATGGCCTAAGAAAGATACTTCAGATAGCCAGAAGTCACATTTGCTATATTTAGCATACAGTTTGTTCTTCCTTAGAGTTTCAAGTGCCCGCCTGAGATGGTGTTCATGCAGATACTTATCCTTGGAATAAATAAGCACATCATCAATAAAGACTACTACAAAGTGATCTAAGAACTCCTTGAATACTCTATTCATGAGATCCATGAAGGCTGCTGGGGCATTTGTTAGTCCAAAAGGCATAACTAAGAATTCATAATGTCCGTATCTAGTTCGAAAAGCTGTCTTGGGAATATCTGTATCTTTAATTTTCAACTGATGGTATCCAGATCTTAAATCAATATTGGAATACACAGTTGAACCTTGTAACTGATCAAAGAGATCATCTATCTTGGCATAGGATACTTGTTCTTTATTGTCCTCTTGTTTAGTTGTCTATAGTCAATGCACAACCGCATCGACCCATCCTTTTTCCTATCCAATAAGACAGGTGCACCCCATGGTGAAGCACTAGGACGAATGAATCCTTTATCTAACAGTTCTTGCAATTGTACCTTTAACTCTCGTAACTCAACTGGTGCCATCCTATACGGAGGGATAGAGATAGGCTGAGTATCAGGTATGAGAGATATTTCAAATTCAATCTCTCGCTCAGGTGGTAATCCAGGTAGTTCCTCTGGAAATATATCAGTAAACTCGCACACTATAGGCACATCTTCTATCATTCTTTCTGACCATGATATAGTGGATACATAAGCTAAATAACCTTGGCACCCTTGCTCTAACAACTGTTGTGCCTTCAATGTAGAGATATATTTGATATTATCATTGGATGTCTTTCCAATGAACTGGAACTTTATCGAGTTAGGAAGGTGAAATGTTACTGTCTTCTGGAAACAGTCAAGACATGCATGATGCCTTTCTAACCAATCCATTCCTAGTATAAGATCAAAGTCCTCCATTTCGATTAGTAGTAGTGAAACAAGTAACTGATGTCCTGCTATCAGTATTATACAATTATCCATGATTTCTCGGATTATAAATACTTGTCCTCCTGGTCCCTTTATCAGATAGGACTGTTGTACTTCTATTGGTATCTTACCCAAAGTGGGTACTAACCGTCGAGCAAAAAATGAATGTGAAGCACCAGAATCAAATAAGGCATGTACTGAAAAGCCATGAATAGTAACAGTACCTCGTACGACTGTGCCTGAATTGTAGGCTTGTTCCTCAGTAATTGCATTTAGCTGGCCATTAGGAATAGGCAAGCTAGAACCCGTAACACTTTGTGGTGGTTGTTGTGTAGGAGACGCTCCTTGTGATCCTCGACCTCTACCATGTCTTCCTTTGTGTGTTGCTCCATTGCTTGAGGTGGATGTTATACTGTTAATTGGGGTTGATTTAAACCCTGAACCTCTCAACTTCGGACAATCTTTCTTGATGTGGTCTTCTTGATGACAGTAAAAACACACACGTGCTCCCGTTTGAGCTGAAGATCCCGGCACAGAGGTGCTAGCTCCTGCTGCTGAGTTGCGAGGATATAGTGGAGGTCTAGAGAAATCCCTTCTTCCAGATAATTCCTGTCCCAAATTCTGTGGCGAGCTTATATTAGACCCGACTGGATGATAGCGACGATCTCTACGGTTATAATATGACTTGCTTTTGGATGGTCCACCATTAAAGTGGAAACTTCTTCTTTTGGCGGTTTTCATCCCTCTCCATCTCAATACGAGAGGCGATGTCCATTGCTTCATCTACGGTTGTGGCTCTAAAACCAGCAAGCTTTTCTCGTAGATCTCCCTGAAGACCGCTAACAAATTTGGTAAGACACTCTTGTGGTGAAGCTTCTGGAGCTGGTGAGTACTGTAGTAGCTCAATAAAGTGGATATGATAATCTCTTACGGTCTTAGAACCCTGATTCAGAGAAGCCAACTCTCTCCTCTTTAACTCTTCCCAATGAGAGGGACAGAAATGAGCTCGGAACCTCTCTTCAAAGATATCCCATGGAACAGGATCTGCTAATTTCTTGGAAATGGCTCTCTACCATCGTCTTGCATAGTCTGCTAAGGAGTAATTGGCAAAGTGCACCCAAGTATCAGCTGGTGCGTGTATTATTCTCAGCATCCTACATAAAGACGTCATCAAGCCATAATTCAGCCTCGGCAGGTGTCTCTACACCTTTGAATCGAGGAAATTTTCCCTTTCGGTAATTATCTAGTAATGTTTGGTGTCTAAGAAGGGCCTTCTCCATTGCTCCTTCAACCGGGGTAGGAGCAGACTCAGCTGGAGGATGGTAACTAGATTCTTCCTCAGAAAGATGGACAGAACCTTCAATCCTAGCATCCACAGGCTTAGATGCCTCGGGTCTCTCAGCCTGTGCATTGAGCCTCTCCTCCAATGCTTGTTGCCTTTGCCCCATGTCTTGGAGCATTGCCATCATAACCGCTAATTGTCTAGACATGTCTTGATCTGCCACGATCCTGGGATGAGTCAAGGTCAAAGGTCAGATCATATATGTCATAGCATGATGTACATAAAGGACAATGACTTGTGAATGCTACTGTAGTCATTTATTAAGATCAAAGGATCTTAATACAACCTTAGTTTCTGAATACCGCTCATAGTTATTAATTACTAAATAAATTACTGGAGTAACCTGGCTCTGATACCAATCTGTAACGACCCCGTTTCCTGGGCCGTCGGATCCTCCCATATCCGGATCTGGTTACTCAGCAATAATTTATTCAGCAATCACAACTAACATTTAGAAATAGACTGCAAATAAAAATACTCAGAAGAAAGTATTTCAACACTTTTCCATTCACAAAATAAAGTTCAGATGATACACTGTACCACTATAACCATTTACATGTACATCAGCTTAAAAGGGAAATATACAAAAGATTACTAACTACCTTAAAGAAAGTAAAGCTACTGTGGCTGGCTGGATGTCTAGTATGTAAGCTGGATGATTTTTTTAGAGTCTTTGCGATGGCTCACCGATACCTGTTGGGTTTTCCATAAATCATAGGATAAAAATTAGCGAATGCTAAGTAACGAAGAGCACATTTATTAAACAGGGTCTCAACCCTTAGTCTGGAAAAACAAAAGAGCACACCGTCCTCGAGGACTTGGTTGCTTAAAACCTCAGGCTAACATTTGATCATATAACCTAACGGCTTTAAATACATGTTATCGTGACCCAGCCGCTATTGAACCACCCGTGCCTCCACATGGCACGACCACATCTTCCGTCGTTCCAACCCGAATATATTGGCTCCCGGTACCACGCGTTGCAAAATCTTCATTTCGTGCGCACTTATCATAACAGGGCAACCGTGTACCACCTAGGTAGGGAAACGCCAATACGGGTTCCTTCCGACAAACGTACAGGTTGCATGCCCGACTTGTAGTTCTACTCCCAATCATCCTTAACGTGACACATGATCCTTTTCAGGATCCATCTCAAATCACACCAATTCACATGATGTAATTCTTTCGCTAAGTCTTTGATTTGCATAAACCGCAATACTTAGTATCGACTCACATATATATTATTCATAACCATATGTATACTCCTATTTATGCCTATTTTAACTCCCAATTCCTAACTTTCAGAGCCAACGCATCAATTTGATGCGTAAATCTTATTTTAGTGGGAATCACAAAGCAATTCTTCAGACTTTTTCAAAATAACCAAAATTAGGGTTCTTCGTAGCAAAGAACACAAAATCAAGAATTTCAATAATTTCGTATGAAAACCCAACAGCAAAAGGAAGGATTTCGTTACCTAATCGAGCTCTCTCTCGTGTATGCAAGGCTTTATCGAGTTTTGTTTTTAGAAAGGCTTTTTTACGGCTCCTGAAAAGATCGAATTTCATTTTTCGTATCAAAACGCTTAAGAACATGTTAAGAACGCGAAGAACGAACGAAGAACGCGAGGAACACGAAGAACGTCAAGAACATATTTTCTCTTAAAATTTCGGCAGAGTTTCCCCTTATATCGGGACATATTTCTCAGAAAATTTCAACAGAGTTTCCCCTTATATCGGGAAATATTTCAAAATAAAAACGAAAAGAGTTTCCTCTATAAAATCAATCGAGAGAAAAATAACAACGAAACTGAAAAAAATATACTCAACAACAAGAGATGAAGAACCGGTAGACACCACACATCTTAGGTGAGTGAACGTGTGACGAATCACAGGGTCACTGACGTGCATAGCCGCCCGCACCTAAGTAGGGTATTACACAGATTTCTCCATCAAAATAACTATAAAAGCATAATACGAAGAATAGAAACATAAACGATGGAGAATCGGTAGACACCACGCGTCTTAGATGAGTGAACGTGTGACGAATCACAGGGTCACTGACGTGCATAACCGCCCGCACCTAAGTAGGGTGTTACACAGATTTCTCCTCAAACCACAACAGGAAAACGAATCGGAAAGAAATATGAATAAAAAACAAAACTTCGAAGAACAAGAGTATGAATTGAAAGCCTAGCTTACGAAGCAACTAAGAGAGGATCATACCTTTCTCCTCCTCGTTTTCCCGGCAGCGCTTCGCTAGTGCTCCTCCCTTGCCTCCCACTCCTCCTCCCAACCTCTCGACCCTAGACCTTGGGGTGGTGGTGGTAGTGGAAGTTGTAGAGAATGAATGGGTGGGGGGGGGGGTCTATTTATAGGCCCTAGAAAACCACTAACCATGGTTAGAAAACCATGGTTTAGACCTTAATCATGGTTTAGCGACCCATGGTTTTGGCCCATGGTTTTAGCCAAAACTTATCCCAAACTTGGAGCCTAAGTTAGAACATTCTAGAGGATTCTAGATTCGCTAATGACGCTTAATTAACACTAATCGTGATTAACTTTCACTAATCGCGATTTAACTTTCGCGGCTTACACTTATCTTTTGTTAACTATTGATTAGTGTTTACTAATGATCATTAGCGGCTTTCAATCGTCATTAATTTCTTTAATCATGTTTAATTAGTATTAATGACAGTCATTATGGATTAATGACTTCTCTTTCTTCGGAAAATCATAACAATTCGAAACGAAGTCCGATTCACACGAAACAAATTTCTTTGGTTTTCTCTTGACGAGCCGGATCTTATTATATAGGATCCAAGATATACCAAGTTCAAGTCTTTACATATCAGAGGAAACTACGCCAAGCTCCAGGATGAAACTACGCAACCACACCGCCTCCTTTGTAGCATCCGATGTGACAATGTACTCGGCTTCTTTTGTTGAATCTGCAGTAGTGTCCTGCTTCTTGCTTCTCCAGCTCACAGCAGCACCATTCAACAGGAATACAAACCCTGATGTTGACTTTCGATCATCAATATCTGATTGGAAGTCAGAATCTGTATATTCCAAGACTTGGAGATTACCATCTCCATAGACCAAGATGTAATCTTGCATCCGTCTTAGATATTTGAATACGTTCTTTACTGTATTCCAGTGTTGTTCTCCATAGCATGATTGGTAACGACTTACCACTCCCACTGCATGGCAGATATCTAGTCTAGTACACATCATGACATACATTAAGCTTCCTACAGCTGATGCATAAGGACATCTAGCCATGGCTTTCTTTTCCTCAACAGTTTGAGGAGCCATCCCTTTAGATAGGTGGATACCATGTCTTAAGGGTAGGAATCCTTTCTTGGAACTATCCATACAGAATCGTTCAAGAATCTTCTTAATGTATCCATGTTGTGACAATCCCAAAATCCTCTTTTCTCGGTTTCTGAACAACTTTAGGCCTAAGATGTAAGAGGCTTCTCCAAGATCTTTCATCTCAAAGGTATGGGATAACCAAATCTTCATAGTGGTCATCATCCCTGTATCATTCCCAATGATAAGGATGTCATCTACGTAAAGCGCGATGAACACAATGGCGCTCCCACTAAGCTTCTTGTACACACAAGGTTCATCAGGATTCTGCACAACATCATAAGTCTGTATGGTTTCGTCAAATCTGATGTTCTAGCTACGAGAAGTTTGCTTCAGCCCATAGATGGATTTCTTCAGCTTGCATACTTTTCCATCATCAGTTATGAAACCCTATGGCTGCTCCATGTAGATATCCTCCTCGAGGTATCCATTGAGGAAAGCCGTCTTGACGTCCATCTGCCAGATGTCGTAGTCAAGATATGCAGCTATAGATAGCTGTGTCCTGATGGATTTAAGCATAGCCATAGGAGAGAATGTCTCATCGTAGTCTATGCCTCCTCTCTGTGTGTAGCCCTTGGTTACGAGCCGTGCCTTGAAAGTCTCTACTTTCCCATCAGGTCCCCTTTTTCTCTTGAAGATCCATTTACACCCAATGGGTTTTACCCCTTTAGGTGGATCCTCTAGGGTCCATACACCATTCTTATACATGGAGTTGATTTCTGACTTCATTGCTACCATCCATCTATCCATGTCATTATCCACGAGTGCTTTATCAAATGAAGTAGGATCATTGTCAATCTCACTTGACACATGGAATCCATACATTTCAGGTGGTGCAACAACCCTCAAACTCCTTCGAAGAGGTATAGGTGTTTCATCTTTATTTATCTCTTCAATTTCTGGTATAGGAAGCTCAGAATCCTCAGGGAATTCAATGAGTTCCTCTACTTCATTTTTGCCTTGACCTTTAAGGAAATCATTCTCCAGAAATTTTACATCTCTAGAAATAAAAACCATTTGGGTCTCAGGGTCATAGAGCTGATATCCAATACCATCTCTAACATACCCGATGAAGTAAAACTCACGAGAGCGAGATTCCAACTTACTTGCATCCACGTTCTTCGCATGGACCAAGGAACCCCAAACCCTCAAGTGATTAATACTAGGTTTGGTTCCATACCAGAGCTCATGAGGAGTCTTAGGTACAAATTTGCTAGGAATCTTATTCATGATATATATTGCAGTCTCTACTGCATATCCCCAGAAACTAAGTGGTAAATGTGCTTTGCTCATCATTGAACGGACCATATCCATGATGGTCCTGTTGTGTCTTTCAGCAACAACATTAAGTTGGGGAGTTCCAGGAGGAGTGAGATTGGAGACAATTCCATTCTCCTTAAGATATTCCTTGAATTCATCTGAGAGGTACTCACCACCTCGATCAGATCAAATCCGTTTAGTCTTCCTATCGGTTTGGTTCTCAACCAAAGCCTTGAACTCTTTGAACTTTTCAAAGGTTTCAGATTTATGAAGTAATAGGAAGACAAAACCGTATTGCGAATGGTCATCAATAAACGTTAAATAATATCGATATCCATTTCGAGTCGCGGTACAGAAGGGACCACATACATCGGTATATATTAGGTCAATAAGACCTTCGCATCTTGTAACCTTCTTACGGAAAGGTCATTTTACCTCGAATACAATGTTCACATGTAGGCAAAGATTGAACCTGTAGAAAATCTAAAGGTCCATCCTTTATCAATCTATTGATCCTATCAAAAGATAAATGACCAAGCCTTTGATGCCAAATATCATTCGAAAGATTTTCCCTAGATCTTTTAGGGTTTTTATTAGTGGTTGTAACATTCATGACATGCTCATAATGCACAATTCATAGAGTCCACCAGAAGTTAAAATACCATCCGCAATATATTTATCATAATGATTTATGACTAATTTATTACAGAAAAGGAATGAATATCCACTTCTAACTAGCTTAGATACAGATATTAAATTCCTTATAACTTTAGGTACATAAAGACACTTTTTAAGTACTAGGACTCTACCACTAGATAATGATAATCGACAAGTCCCGACGGCGACTACTGCAACACTTGCATCAGATCCCATCTGGATGACTATCTCCCCTTCTTCAAGATTTCTAGTTTCCTGAAACAAATGCAACAAATTGCATACATGAATACAAGCACTAGAAACTACAACCCTACTTCCTTCTCGTCCAACGAGAAAGCTAGTTTCAATGATGAAAGTAGATTTCATATCTGCTGGGGCTTTACCTTTGTCTACCGACTTCAGGTATTCCGGGCAATTATGCCTCCAGTGCCTCAGCTTTTTGCAGTGGTGATGGACGTCAGATTTCTTCGACGCTATCAGTGTGGATGCATTAGAAGATGAGCCAACGCCTTGACTCTTCTTCTTTCTCTTCTGGGCTGGGCCCTTCCGAGAACCTTGCTTCCGACCGCGCTTCCCTCTGACCTGTGCAACCATTACACTACCAGCGGGACCATCTTTCTTCATTACGTCTTTTGCAGACTTTAATGCAGCAAGAAGACCAACGTTTGACAAGTACAACTTGTTCATGTGGAATGAACCCAAAAAAATATTTTCTATTACTTGCATTTTCCTTTATCTCCGGATTTATTTTTGTGATATTCTATTACTTGCAATAAATAGCAACTTTAATCCAAAAATCCCATAAAAATTATTTTAAGCTCATGCTAGTTTCTAATTTGAGTGCTAATTTTTGTTTGATTTATTCATTTATTTGTTATTATTAAAAATTCAAAAATAGTATAAAAACTCCCTATTTGTCTTAAAAATTCATAAAAATTTGAAAATGCCTAAACAGTCCAAAATTTTAGATTACCTTTGCTTTTACTTGTTTGTTTTTCTAGTCAATTCTCATCTTATTTACTTTTATAAAAGTGTAAAAATTTGTAAAACCCTAAAAACACCATAAAATTATATAAAATCTTTTAAAAACCCAAAAGCTATGTTCTTGTTCTCTATTTGTAGATATTTAAATATACTTTTTGATAAAATTACCAACCAGGAGTTTTGAACTTATTTCCTATTTTTAATTTGCAAAATACTCCTGGCTATGAACTGTTTGTTATTTCCTATTTTTGATCATTTTGAAAATCGTAAAATATATTTAAATATACTTTTTGATAAAATTACCAACCAGAAGTGTTGAACTATTTTCAATTTGCAAAATACTCCTGGCTATGAACTGTTTGTTTTATTTCCTATTTTTGATCTTTTTGAAAATCCTAAAAAATATAAAAACCCTTGAAAAATTACAAAAAATATAAAAATATTAAAAAAGCCGAACATATTTTTACTATATTTTTTGGCTATTTTTACTATATTTTAAAAATCCAAAAATATTGCTTGTGTGCCTTGTTTACATTTCTTTAGTTGTCTTTGTTTGAAAAATAAAAAATATGAAAAAATTTTGCAAAAAAAATTCACTAAAAAATTCAAAATCAGAAAAACATAAAAATTATAAAAATGAAAAACCCATAAAAAAGACAAAAATAAAAAAAGCAAAGGATATGTTATTTTGTATTTCCTTCTTTTTTTCTTTGATTTATCATTGAATTGATTTACCCTCATTTTAATAACAGTTGTCTCCTTGTGTTCGACCCTGGTCGCAATACCAGGTTAATAAAAGTATCTTAGACCACTTGCTTTACTTGCTTGATTCGTTTTGTGGTTGAATAAATTGTCACGATTTCTAGCCGAGTTTTTGGGGTGACAACGATACGTTTAATTGCATAACTTAACCCTGGTCAGAAGGCTCATCATCAGAATGGTACCGATGCTGGGGAGGCACAACAAGGGTAGTTAGGTAGTATTTTCGTGCTATTCTTGGTATTTGTATATATTTCTGTTTCATTTGCATCATGTTTCTACTATAATTGTGGTATTGCTATTGTTGAGGAGTGAGCACTCGGATTGAGTACCACGTGTTGAGAGAGTCCTCCATACAACGCTTGCGGGACCCACTGTGATGGACACCAAGGAGGCTCCAAGATGGGACCTTGGTTATTCATCTGAGATTATTTTCTCTTGATATTCTCATTTATCTTCTTGACCACATTAGTGTCTCATGGCATTGCTTGTTTATTTTTTACTTTATTTCTTTCACTTTATTTGTTTATATTTTTCATACAATTATCCAGCGCATCTTCTGTTTCACCTTTGTTTCGAGGGACCACGTACAAGGGAGTCTATCTTAGGAGAGCCGACACACTAACGAAGTAGAGGTAGGGCGTTCTACACTGACCGGCAGGAGAGAGCAACCGAGGAGGAGCATGAGGAGGAGAAGACCGTCATAGTTTTTAGAATTATTTTTCTTAAATTATTTGCCATTTTTGTAATTTATTTGTAATTATTTTGGCACTTTCCCTTTTTCTATTTTCTAAGCCATTATATACCTTGGATTGCGGGGTCTGTTTCACCAAGTGTCAGTGTACTTGGGAGACCTCACTAGATTTTTGTTTTCTTCGCCTTTATTTTTATTTGTTTTCTTACAATTTTCGTGTCCTTGAGCCCCTAGACTTAGATTTCTATTGGGTTGAGACATGTAGTGATCAGGTCTACAACCCTAATAGAACATCCGTTCCTATAGACACATTTGGACTTAGTCAAAATAACTAGTGCTTCATTATAATAGATATTTCTGTTTAGGACGGTTGTCCCCTTTGCATTCATATAGCTTAGTTTTAATTTATGCGCATATCATATTGCATGTAGACTGCTGGAGCAAGGTACACCTTCTATCTCATGCATGCATTCATAGTTTTTCCGCGAGTTGGCTTTTATGTCTTCCTCCCCCTGTTTTCTTTGACTTAGGAAATAAAAGGGAATTGAAACATTCATTAGATGTGTTTTTATTAAAAAATATCCAAAAAGTGAAAGTTAAAAATTTAAAATTTAGACTGCTAATTGAACTTGACCACTAAAATTAAACGTAATTAACTCATTCCTTGATTTGGGAGAGCAATTCCATCACTTGGATGCATGTACTCCAGAGCGAGGCATGTACACCTAAGGATTAGAGCCCAAAGCCATTTCACTTAGGCCATATTTTAAGAGATTTCATAAGTGAAATTTTGCTAAATAATTTATTTGATCTCCTAATTCTAAACACAAAAATATTAATGATCAAGCTTTCACATCCATTACTGTGTTGAGTAGGTGAATCAGGGGTCTTCTTTGTGTTCTTTTGTGTTTGGCGTGAGTTGATTTCGTTCCTTCCCCAAGTTGTTAGCAATCGATCTTCATTCCTCACATTTCACCGACCATCTTTGGCTCCTCCATATGCGCCACTGTCCATTGTAGTTGCTCCGACCATCGGGTTGGAGCCCCATATAGTTCATCTACTCACATCAATATCCTTGCCTACTCATCGCACATCTTCCTACGCATCCTGATTACCTTACATCTCACTCACCGGAGCTAGATTAGGTATGAAACTCCTTTTATCACCTATGCTGGATGTCAAAGTCCACTCCCCGTTTCCTCTCTTATTTTCTTTGCAGAATAACCCCGACCAGAGCGTCATCTCGTCTAACATCTCCTTACTGGTCTAGGTGCACACATGGAAAACTGAATCGAGCCTCAGTTGAGCAATGGAGCAGCTCTAGGTACTCTCATCTCTAGATTATCATCGAGTTGCTTGACAGCTTCTCGAAGCCCTCCAACCGATGCGGAATCACGCTAGGATTCTCCCAAACCCATTAGCCGTCCGATCCAAGTCCTGTAGCACCATATATAGCCGATCGAAGCAACCATGGTAGAGCCTTCTTTGCAGTTCGTATAGGAACCTTCAGAGCTGTCATATCAGAGAGATCGCTCCCAGGGTTGATCCTAGCGTGCCAAAAGATCAAGCCCGTCAGATCTGTACCTGGCAGTCATATCTAAACTGCACATCCTAGCTTTTGGGTCCTGATCATTAGGTCCTTTTCCAGTCCATCAGAGCTATACGCCAGCACACTTTTAGCACCTTCAGATCTTTTTAGAGCCATGTATCGCATTCTACCTAAAGGGGTATATTTCATTTTACCCCTTTAGTTTATGTTATATTCTTTTTAATATAATAAATTTAAAAGTAATTAAGAATATTCGTAGTTAGGACCTCGTAATTTTCATATTTGCACGTTAGTCTAGCCGAGTTGAACTCATGTGCATCTTCACGTGTACTTGTGGGATATTTGCATGTTTGATCTTGTGCTTTCACTTGTTATATAAATTAGAGAAGTTTTTTAGTATTTGCATATATGCCCCGGTGAGCTCTGAATTACGTGTGCCACATTTTCTTACTCGATTTTTTGCGTCCTTGGCCTACATTTTTATTGTGTGATATTTTTTGCTCCCATAACTGAAAATAATTGCATTGAGGTCCTTTATCTCCTGATTTATTTTTGTGCTCTTCTATTACTTGCAATAAATAGCAACTTTAATCCAAAAATCCCATAAATATTATTTTAAGCTCATGCTAGTGTCTACTTTGATTGGATATTTTTGTTTGATTTATTTTGTTTAGTTGCTATTATTAAGTATTAAAAAACTATACAAAAACTCCTTGTTTGTTTTAGAAAATTCATAAAAATTCATAAATGCCTTAAAAATTCCAAAAAGTCAGATGAGCTTTGTTTTTACTTGTTTATTTTTTGTCCAATTTTTATCTTATTTGCTTTTATAAAACTCTAAAAATTTGCAAAACCCTAAAAACACCGTAAAAATCATATAAAAGCTTTTAAAAACCCACAAATTGTGTTCTTGCTCTCTGTTTGCAGATATTTAAATATACTCTTTGATAAATACCAACCTGAGTTTTGAACTTATTTTCTATTTTTAATTATCAAATTACTCTTGGATGTGCACTATTTGTTTTGTTTCATGTTTTTAATCATTTGAAAAATCCTAAAAAATCTAAGAACCTTTGAAAAATAAAAAATAATATAAAATATCAAAAACCCAAAATATTTCACATTTTTTTGGATATTTTCACTAAAATATCCAAAAAAATTGCTTGTATGGCTTGTTTACATTTTCTTTAGTTGTCTTTATTTGGAAAATAAAAAATAAAAAAACTACAAAATAAAAAATTCATTAAAAAATCCAAATCACAAATAAAAAATTAAAGAAAATAAAAGTTTGTGAAATTTTGAAAATACAAAAATCAAAAAAGCCGATGGCAGTTTACTTTATGTTTCCTTCTTTCTTTTCTTTGATTTGTCATTGAATTGATTCACTCTCATTTTAATTATAGTTGCCTCCTTGTGTTCGAACCTGGTTTCTATAACAGATTAACAAAAGTATCTTAGACCGCTCACTTTACTTGCTTGATTCATTTTGTGGTTGAATAAATTTTCTCGATTTCTATCTGGGTTTTTGGGTGACAACAACACAGTTAATTTCATAACATAACCCTAATCAAAATGGCGTCATTGCTAGGGCACGATGAGGGTAGTTAGGTAGTCTTTGCTCGCTATTCTTGGTATTTGTATATATTTTTGTTTCATTTGCATCATATTTATGATATAATTGTGGTATTGCTATTGTTGAGGAGTAAGCACTCGGATTGAGTACCACATACAGAGAGAGTCCTCCATATAGTGCTTGCAGGACCCACTGTGGTGGGAACCAGGGAGGCTCCAAGACCGAACCTTGATTATTCATCTGAGATTATTATCTCCTGCTCTTCTCATTTAGCTTTTCACCCACATTAGTGTCTCATTGCATTGTTTTTATTTTATGCTTTATTTTATTTTATTTGTTAATATTTTTTATACGATTATATGATGCTTCTTTTATTTCAGCTTTGTTGCGAGGGTACGTGGAGTGAGGGAGGATATCTTCAAAGAGTCGATGCACTTGAGCGAAGTGGAGTCCGGGTGTTGTACACTAATTGGTAAGAGAGAGAAGCCTAAGAGGAGCATGTGGAGTAGAAGACCGTCGTAGTTTTTAGATTTATTCTTTAGTCATTTTATTCCTTTTTTCTAATTAATTTGTAATTATTTTGGCACTTGCCATTTTTCTATTTTCTAGGCCATTATATACCATGGATGGTGGGGTCTATTTCAACAAGTGCCGATGCACTTGGGGGACCTCATTGGATTTTGGTTTTCTTCACCTTTATTTTTATTTTTTGTTGCAATTTTTGTGTGCTTGAGCCCCTACACTTAGGTTTCTATTTGTTGAGACATGTACTGATTAGGTCTACAACCCTAATATAATATATGTTCCTATAGACACATTTGGACTTAATCAAAATAACTTGTGCTTCACGATAATAGAAGTTTCTGTTTGGACAGCTCTTACCTTTGCATTCATATAGCTTAGTTTTAATTTATGCACGGATCAAATTGCATGTAGACTGCTTTGTCAAGATACGCATTTTATCTCGTGCATGCATTCATAGTTTTCTCACGCATAAGCTTTTCCGTCTTCCTACCCATGTTTTCTTTGACTTAGAAAATAAAAGGAAATCAAAAAGTTTGTTATATGTGTTTTTATTAAAAATATCAAAAAAGTGAAAATTGAATAATTAAAAATTGGGATTGTTAATTGATGTTGACCACTAAAATTAAATGTAATTAACTCATTCCTTGATTTGGGAGAGCAATCCCCTCACTTGGATGTAGGTACTCCAGAGCGAGGCACGTACACCTGAGGATTAGGTCCCAAAGACCTTTGACTTGGGCCATATTTTAGGAGACTTCACCTGTGAGATTTTGCTAAATAATTTGTTTGATCACCGAACTCTAAAAATGAAAAGATTAATGACCGAGCTTTCACGATCAACACTTTGTTGAGTAGGTGAATCGGGGGTTTTCTTTGTGTTTGTTTATCATTAGTGTCAGTTGATTGCGTTCCTTCCCCAAGTTGTTAGCAGTCATCTTCTTTTCCCATTCCCGTATTTTACTTTTGTTTTTCCCACCCTCCCACCCTTGACTCTTCTTTTCTTTTCTTCTCTATTTGAATTGTGATGATGGGTCGTACCTTATTTCACCCAGATCTTGTGGCTTCTTCTTCTTTTCATTCCCATCATCCCCGTTCACTCTCTTGTGAGATCGGAACTCCAACCGACCTCCCACTTTCTCTTCTCATTCTTCTCCATTCTTGTCTATTTGGCATGCTATGCTATGAGTTGATGCCTGCCGAGTTCAGACCATGCTGATGCGAGACCCGGGAAACCACTTTGCTGAGATAACTGTACATTCTCCCCACGATGATCATAGTGAGCACTTGCGAGATTCAGATAATTCCTTTTCTAGGATGACATGGCATTTACTAGGAGATGAGAAACCAGTCTGAGGAGCTCAATAAGTCCATTCATTCTTGATTCAGAGTTCATTCAGACACTGCTGATATTTTCTAGGGAAGTGTATGAGGAGCTGCATTTCCATTTCTCTGAGTTTGGGGAGTTATGTACGACTCGGGCATAATCAGATATCGCTTCCGAGGAGCTGATGTTAAAGACATTTGATAAAGTTGAAAATCGGTTTCGCGACTTTTCGTTTTTAGAAGAAGCACAGTCGATGTAGCCAAAAAGCCGCGAAACAAATCGATTCCCAACTCGTCTAACAGATTCAGTTTTCCTTTCAGAAAACCTACACTAATATTTAACCAGGCAAGTGTTCCTGGGTCGAACTCAAGGAGGCAGAATAAAGTCCTTCGATTTTTATCTTTGTAATTTTATTTTTTTAACTCTTCTCGAAGTTATCAAGTCAGAACACCCTTTTTTATTGATTTTATTTTTATTATTTTTATTTTATTTTAATCTTTTAAAATTTTTATTTAATTTTCAAAAAGGGATATTTTTCAAAAATCTTTAATTATTATATAATATGTGGATATTATATAGGTGATAGAATATAGTAAGGTGATCGGGGTCGAGCCGCGAGCTCGAACAACACAAGAAAATAAAACAAAACCAAGCGAGATTTGTCAAAATCAAAACACGTCGAAAACACGACAAAATCTCACAAAAACTTTATACGAGGTAGATAGGGTAGTTGCGTAACTACCCTAAAGAAACCGTTAAAGAAGAAGGTTACACGAGGTCAAAACAACCCCTACAGCCCAGGGGCGTAAGCGCAAAAGAAAACTACTTAAAATGTTTGCAAATTGGTCGTCAGGACTGTTCTGGAAGAAAAGTTATACAAATGTTTACATTTAGATCCCTGCGGAGGGACCTAAATGTAAATAGCGAAAACCAGGGGGCGGAATTAAATCTTCTAGAAGCTGTTGGCTTCAGTGCGTAAATTTTCCACCGTTTCGCAATGTAAGGCTGAGATTAGAAGTCGCGCGCGCCGATCGGATGCTTCAGCTTCTGCCACGTGTCAGTCACCTGTACTCCCTTTGTTCTTGAGTTTGTTGGAGTCGCTGGCAAAGGGCGATCTTCTCCGAATTTTCACGGCCAACTGGTGACATCTTTGGCACGCCAGCGAGGCCAGAGGGGTGGCGCCTCCACCCCTCGAGCTCGCCCGCGGTAGAGTGGTGGCGGAGGCTGCTCCGAGCGGCTGAGATACAACGGTGAAGAAGGCGGTCTCAGCTCCCTGGAAGTTGATCAGACCTGACGAAGCTCCTTTGAAGATGGATTCCGATGAGGATTGAAGTATTCCAGGTCAGAGAAATGGCTCGCGATGATGTATAACCTGCAAATGAAGGATATGTATGCTCGATTCGTGTTGAATCAGCCAATGGATAATAGATCACAAGCTCAAAACATGGAGGAAATTTTAGGTTTCCAGAAGATATAAAATGGCGTGAGGATGGCAGCGAGTTTGAGATGCGATTTAAATCGAGTTTGAAACGAATCGAAGTGGACTTTTGAAGTGCGCCTAAGCTAGATGATTAATCTACCTAAAAACGTAATTATCCACGCTAATCGTGGCACGAAGATCGAGGCGAAAAACGAAGAAGGTGGAGGAAGAGATCTATGAAGATAAAAGGTATATTACCTGGAACAGCTGCTCGACGACGACCTTTGACCGGAGCTCCGACGCACGCGTGGGCGGCGATGCAAGGCTGGCGTAGCCTTGGAACCTCCTCCGATGATTCCTCCTCCTCGCAAGCTCCTCCAAGGTGTTGTCACCACCACAAGTCGGCTGGAACGAGGCTCGGAAGTAGGGGGATCGGGCTTCTGGAACTGGGGGGGGGGTTTCAGAGAGCTGGAAAGTTAGTTGTAATGGCGGAAGTTGAGGGCCTTTTATAGAGAGATTACTTGGGCACCAAGCTTAGATCCAAGGGTGGCGAGGTAGAGGGTAGTTAGGAGAAGGGATCAGAGGGTTTAGATCGATCAGAAGTCTCTAGAATCGCGCAGGAGAAATAGGGGAAGTCGGCAGGTTGGTGCAGCCCGGCGCAACTGAATCTTGAGGAAGATGACCCCAGGTGCTGACAAGTGTCAGCACCTGGTTGGCCCAGAGGTGAAATTAGCTTATAAATTAAGTATTAAATAGTAAATTACGTTATTTTAAATAAGTTTAAATACAAAAAGTGTAGATAAAATTATTCTCTAATTTATGGACTAATTACTTTTAATAAATAATAAATATTATTTAAAATATAAATATTTTATTAATAAATATGTATTTATGAATAGGTTTTAGATTTTTAATTTAATAAATAAATAAGTAAAAATTAATTTTATATTTTCTTAATTATTATAATATTAAAAAAGGTTTATATGAATTTTTATAGATTTTAATAAGTTAATTTGCATATTTTAATAAATAAGATAAGTATCTAGTTAGTTCATTTATACCTATATTTTAGGGTTTTTGATTTTATTAAAATAATAAATAGTCTCCAAAAATTATGAAATAATTTAGGGTAAAACTACAAGATCATGAAATAATTTAAAAATTATAAAATCAAGAAAATTATAAAATGAAGAAAATTATAAATAATATGTGTTACATAAATAAACAACCCAGAAACCCCGGTCTTTTGGTCCCAAAACTGACTTTTTGCAAACGGACTCCGAATTTGATGAAACCACCTTTATTAATTAGAGAATAATATTTTATGAACTTTAAAGGTCAGTAGAGTGAAATTGGAGTTCGTATGAGGAAGTTATGATGTTCGGAAGTTGAGATTTTGACAATTTACAGGCTGGGTTTCTTGGCATATATATAGGGTAATATTTTTAACTTATTTTTATATTTTTATATACATTTTTAGAAATAATTAGGAGAAGAGTTTGGTGAAAAATATGTTCATATGACATAGTTAAAAATCTTTGAAGTTTTGTATTTATTATATAAATAGTGAAAGGTGTATATGTGTGTGTTAACTTATTTTTTAGGTTTTCTTTCCTTATCTCCCCCTACTTATTGGTTTGTCGACCAATCCATGCTAACTTGGTCTCGGGGGTTGGGCTATAAATATATCTTATAGCTATATTTATATTTAAGTCATATTGTATATATATACATATATTCAATCTGTCTTTTCTTTATTTTCTTTGTTCTTTATTTATTTACATGATTTTTAGTGGTTAAAAGTGAATATTTACACATGAATGGTGATTTGTTAAAAGATGAGAATTAATGGATATTTACATGTATTTGTTAAGGGTTTTAAGACAAAATGCGACAGAAAAGTTAATGAATCATGGATTCATCAACCCCCTATACTTAAACTTTGCTAGTCCCTTAGCAAACACTTATTTTGAAAAAGTAAGTGAAAAAGAAAGAAAGTTGGAATGAATTTGTTTTCCTAAACCAATTCATGAGAACAGACAAAGGACAGAGCTCGATCGGGCCTGAAACAAGCATTTTGTCGGAACCTTAACTAGGATTAGGATTTTATCCTCAACAGTCCTCAAGTTCCATAATCCTTACTCAAGATCACTTCATCGGTTCGTTCAGACTCACTTATTCATATCGCAAACTCTATCATCCTTGAAGTCAACTTGTACAGTGTGTGAATTGATTTAGCTCTTCCTGCTTAGAGAACCGAAGAAACCGTCCATCCCGGCTATACACTTCTATGGCTTCCTCATCTCGCTACTCTTTCCTCGGGGAGGGAAGTATTCCCTTCTGAGTTCAGTTCTGCTATGTCCACAATCAAATATAGGGAGGAGTTAGAAGAATGAGAAAAGAAGTGGAGTGCGACCAGTGTAGACGTATCTCCTTGTGAAGCCCAACTGGTGTAGCTGAGTCTCCACTAAGATGTGCAGGCATTTTTGGTGGAAGCTTGGACCATTGTGGTCTTATTTGGTGGCTTATGTATTGCTTTGACTTTTTAATTTGCTTGCACTGCATTCATCTTTTGTGCCTCGACGGATATAGCATCTTTTTAGTCCGTCCCTTTTTTGAGGTCTTAGAAAAATTGTGTCAGCAGATCCTTCCCTCATCCGAAGCAACTATCGCAACCTCAATCTCTCCCGTTTTTAGACGTCAATGCCGCAAAGATAATGATAGAAACATACTACCAAGGTGTACTGCCCTTCGGGACTCCATGCGAGTCGAGCTAAGTGCAGAGTGCATGTGTTCAAGATTGGTTCACTTGTGTAGAGTTGTACGGATGACTCCAAATGGTCTACTTAAGCACAGATGATTTGATTTCCCGAATATGGTCTTACGAAACCCAAAGATTTAAGTCACAAGACCTGAAGAGTCTAAATTCCAGATCCTAGTCAGGCTCCTTACAACGAGAGTTAAAGGCCGTAATCAAGCTCCATCCTTTAGACTAGACTCAGTCCTTAGTTCCAGAAATCAAACTTATTTTAAAAAATGCGAATGCAAATGCAACCATGTTTTTTGTGAAGTGTATTTTCTGGATTTTACTCATTTTTATGGATTTTAAGGCTTTTGTAATTTTTATGAATTTTAGGACTTTGTATTTTTTTTATGGATTTTTATGATTTTCATAAACAAGGTTTTATTCATAAATTTTACAAGATATATTTTATTCGAGTTAAGTGTCTAATGTATTTTACAAATTTTATCTACAAAGTATTTTACAAGGATTGAATGGTTTTTACACATGTTTTAATAGAATTTTAACTATGTATTATACACATTTTAAGTACAAATTTTAAATACATATTTTAATTACAAGTTTTAAATACAATTTTAAGCATATTTTACTTATTTACAAGGATTTTATAAATAATATATAAATATAAGTGGATTTTAAATTAACCTGTACCCACTTTTTATGGATTTTATAGATATAGAAAATACATAAAAGTACGAGTTATGGACGAAAGTATATATACAATATATACGCACCCTCTATACTTAGCTTGTGCTATGTCCTCATAGCGTCAAAAGAGAAAAAGGAGGACATAACTCGTGCTAAGTAAAAGTGGGTGAAAAAGGATATCGAGTACAAGTCAATCGACCCCCCCTATACTTACGATCATGTCATCGTAAGTATCACGGGAGAGCAAAAACGGGATGACTGAATGAAAAGAATAAATAACAAAAGTTCAAAAGGAAAACAATATGAAATCATCGAAGTCACTCGATCCCCCTATACTTAGGATAAGGCATCCTAAGTATAGAAAAGAGTGTAACCAAAAATTGGGAACCAGTGATTCGTGAAAAAGAAAGGCTATAGAAAAGAATCCGTACAAAAAAACGTAAAACAACGGGCAATCGATCCCCCTATACTTAGGATCTGGTATCCTAAGCATAGAAGACGAGCAAAAATGGGGACGATTGTGGTCTACGAAGAATATACAAGTGTTGTGAATCTCCAGAAATGAATGGCTCAAGGATGGAAGTAGATTGATCGAGGAACCATTATATAAGAGAGATCGATGGAATGTAGTGTCTTCAATATGACAGTTGACATAGTGAGCTCCCAAATCTTTCTTCTTCTTCGGTACCTTGTTCCGAATTGCACACGAAGTTGCCTTGGTCAATATATGCTTCTCAACTCGTGATCTCTTTTTCCTACGCGAAGTACATTTGTTCCTCAACTGATTCTTGAGCGTAGGAAAATGATCCAAGGCATCGTGCAATGGAATCTTCAGAAAGATGTGATCTTTCAGTAAATGTTCGGTTTCTGGATTGACATCATTCTTTTTGGTCTTTTTCTTTCCTCTTCCAAACAAAGCATCGGGAAAAGGAACAATTTCAGGGGTTAGAAAATCAGGATTTTTATTCAAACTGGAATCATCATTTACATTGAGAGTCTCAGTATTATTTATAAAACTCTTTAAAACAGGGGAAGAAATATTTTTATCGGGGCTCTCTGCCTGATCTGGCGTGATTTCATCGTCTGAGTCGCCAGTGTCCATATCTGATGTGTTGGCATTGCTCCCGTCTCTTGATTCTGCGTAATGGTCCTCATCCTCTTGCGGTTTCTCCTCCTCGGCTTCAGGTTCATGGTTTTGCTCGTGCTCCTCTAGTGCCCTCTCCTTTTCTCCAGCATGTGCTTGTGGTGATCGACGAGTCACAAAATCGGCCCTTTAAGAAAGTGTTTTTAGCACTTGATGATGTCATTGCAGCCGGGCCGAGATGGGCTCGTCAAAGACCATCTCATTTAGATATGTAGATATCAAAATTAGATGGTCGTATAATTTTTTTACTTTACTTGGCAAGAAACCAAGGTCGAACTCAGGGACACGCGCTTCTCTCGCATTATCTGGATTTTTATCTATTTAACCAAGCGTTGAATGAGAGACAATATAGGTCAAATTATGCGTGAAGGACAAAGAGACACAACAATGCAAAACATGCAATTTTTTTTATATTTTTAACTATGCAGATAAATGCTAGGAAATGCAATGCAAATAATAGGCCCGAAATGATCATTACTTAAGCTATAAAATATACGAGTCAATCAGAATCAGATAATGAAGCAATTTTCATTTATATAGCAAGTAGGCATGAGAAACAAGGAAATCAGGACACTTAGTTAACCAAATAGAGCATAACAGATCATAATGTCAAAGTGAAAATTTAAGCATGCCATAATAAAGATGACGAAAAGAGCTTCAAAATGAAACTGAAATCACCTCAATCGGACATACGAGGCTCAAGATATACAATAAAGAAGACAATGGCATAACTGAAAGAAAACATGAAATAAAATTGCAAACTGATCCCTGGGAGGGACTAAAATGTAATAAAAATAAGGAGAGGGGCCTTGCCTATAAATTACCCTTACGTACAGGGGTATTTTTGCAAATACTAAAACCCGCGAGGGGCAAAGTGCAAAATTCCCACTAGGCGCCTGGGCTGCACATGATCTAGACCCGTTTGCTATTTGAAGAAGTTGGCGGGGCTTCTGCGTAAATTATCAAGATGGCACGTGCTATGCACGCGCCATCCTGGCTCCGAGGGTGGCTCGGGCTCAGCAGAGGCTCGTTGCTGCTTCGGGCTGGCTCGGCGTACACGAGCCTCCAGGCTTGGTGGCGATGAGGTTCGACGTGGTCTCGGGGACTACCACGTGGTATCAAGACCTGGGTGCAATATGCGGAACTTGCGAGGGCACCGATGCAAAAAAACCCATAACTTACGTGTGTGAAGCACGTGAGCTCAGGCTCGGGTGGTGGCGAGGTTCGGCGCTGCTTCGGGTGGCCGTTGCAGGTGGCTCGGGGACTACCACGTGGTATCAAGACCTGGGTGCAATATGCGGAACTTGCGAGGGCACCGATGCAAAAAACATATAACTCACATGCGTGAGGCACGTGAGCTCAGGCTCGGGTGGTGGCGAGGTTCGGCGCTGCTTCGGGTGGCCGTTGCAGGTGGCTCAGGCCACGTGGTGGCTCGAGGTTGCCTAGGGCGAGGCTCGGTCCCACCGAGCCTCCGTGCTCTGGAATAGTCGACGTGGCCGCTCCAGGGCCGTTGGATCTCTGCCGTGAGGCAAGATCCAACGGTGTCTGCTCCTCATTCCTCCTCGATGGCGGGCGGCGCTATTGGAGTTCTGGCGTGAGACCTGGAGCTCCGCCGCGCCTCGCCGTGCTCGGTGAAGCTCGGGGAAGATCGCTGAAGGCCGGGCGATGCAGGTCTGAGGTCGGAGAAGACGCGAGAGCCCTGGGATGCTCGATCGACACTTGGTCACCGGAGGCGGAGCTCTAGAACTCAGCTCCGCCCGAGGTCCGGCCAATGATGGGTGTTAACCTGCAAAAGTGGTTAGCAACGTGTGTGCGTGCGATGCGAGGTGAATGGAGGACTGAGATGGGAGGAGAAATGGAGTCCTTAGTGTGTTCTCCTCCGCCTCCGGCGGAAGAGAATGCCTAGGATGAGGGAGGTCGTGATGGAGGAGGGTGATGATCGGAGTAGCGGGCGTGAATGATGGGACGGTGGCGGAGCTTGTGGGGTGAGCCATTAGGGTTGATGAGGGGAAGATCTATCTAATTAATTGAGAGAAAATTAAGGAAAAATTCACAGAAGATCAGAGGACTTACCTGGCCGGAGATGGAGGTCTTGGCCTGGGCTGGGCATCGGAGAGGAAGCCCGGGTCGTCGCACGTACTGGCCGATCGTGCCAGCGAACTCGGGCGGGGCTTGGAGCCACCGCAACGCCGCCTGAAGGTCGACGGGTCTCATCAGGGAAGAAAGTCGTCGTCGCTCTATCCGAGCTCCTCCCCCTGTCACTGGGAGGAGCTGGAGGGCTGGGCCTCTGCCCCTTGGTCGATGGACAAGGTGGTTCGATGGGGGAGGCGAGGTATTTAAAGGCGAGGTTCGGTGGTCCAGGTGGTGGGGAACCGAGTTCTTCAAGGAGATGTGGGACGACTGGAGAGGTGAACGGAGTTGGTGGGATGTGCGCGAGAATCATGGAAGAATGGGCTCGGACGTGGGGTGGTTAGGGAGAGGAGGGGTGGTGAGGTGAAGTGGCTAAAAATAGAAGGGCGGAGGCAGTCTGCGAGGCGAGGGGCTCGGGAGAAGCTTGCGGGAGGAGGAAGACGAGGTGTCGGCCGTTGGATCTTGCGATCCAACGGATGAGAGAAGGGCGCTAAGATGCAGTGTGGATTTAGTCTGAGGCGAAGTGATCAAAGGGCTAAGGCGCAGCCACGTGTCGTGGTCTGTCTGCAGTGCTGGCGGACATTAGTGATGTGAAGATGGTGCTGATCGAAGGGCCGAGAGTTGAATACGAAACTAGTGGTTCAGATGGAAAGATCGCGGGCGTGATCGAAGGGCTCGCAGCGCGACATGTGGCACGATATGGTTGAGGCGTGAATGGAGGGTGATGATGAGAGGCGGGAGATGATCGGACGGCAGGGAAAGGAAGTGGGTCATTGAGATCGTTTGGCCATTGGATTAAGAAGGTTATCCGACGGCTGGGAGAGGAGGCGGAAGCGACAAGAGAGGCGGGCCACGTGGCTCACCCAGATTGGGCCACGTGGCCCAATCGGATTATTTATAGGGTAAAATTGAAATATGAAGGTCAAGATGGACGAATTTGTGAAAACTCAAAACATGAAAGTTGTAGATCTCGATGAGATCTACAAGTTTCATGTTGACCAAAACTGGAGATGAGATCAAATGAAGGCTCGAAATATTTTTAAGGGTATTTTTAAGGCTAAAAATACCACGTCTTTTAGATTTGCCATTTTTTGTGGTTTTTAATTTATCTGCGACTCTGTTAATTACGAGACATTATCAGGAGTTTATTGACAAAACTTTAAGCAAGGGGGTTAATTATGGAAAATAAAGATGATGAAATTGGATTTCATCACCCCCTATACTTAAGCGATGCTCGTCCTCGAGCACTATGCTCGTCCTCGAGCACCAAAGAATAAATAAGTTGGATTAACCCCCTTGTGCATGTGAATACAGGATCCAATCCGATCAAGTTGTCTCGACTTTAGAGATCCAAAATTCGAGAGTTCAACCCAACCTTAATCAAGAGGCATCCAATTCCTTTACTTCTCCAGACTCTCTCTGATGTACATATAATCTAAAGGATATGACATTTTAGTGTTGACTGCGATTCTGAGAGTAGAGTCAAATCTTCACCCAAAGTCTTGGTCCAAGAAATTCTCCTAAGGACCCAATCCTCAACACTAGGGAATAAATCAAATCCTGCATTCAGTCTACCGTCTCTTTAGTTGTCAGACTTAGAAAATGTAGATGGCAGGCCAGTAATGGAGGGTATGGGATTGTGTCATTTCTTCTCTCCCTCTCATTGGAACAAGGATTATCTCTAGTGCCTTTTACGCAACACATTTTTTTGGTGTTGATCAATGTGTCCGTCAAGAGAAGTTGGAGCTGTCTGCACTTGTTTTCCTGGGAATACACCGGGGTGTGTCTGTTTTGAGTACCTATCGTACCTTCGACACCCAGACTTGTAGCATTTACGATGCAGAGCTCTTTTTTTGGTGCAAGCCCGACTCCTGGTCCTAATAGCGGTGGTCCAAGTGGACACTTTGAAAAGTTTGGGAGCACTCGCCTTTGGTGGAAGCTCTTTGATATTTAACTTTGTGGAATGAGAGATTTTCTTTAAAATTTCATTGTCTTGTATAATTTTTGGCTAGCTCCACTACTTTTACCAAGAGTTGGCTCACACTGATCAACATTTTTTTATATTTCACACCCAGGCACTTAGGTCAATATCAAGAGATTAGTATAAGAACCAAGTTCTCATACTGGCTAAATTGCTAACACTAAAGTTTCCTGAAGCCTTCAAAGATTTTTATCCCATCCTCGAGCATCATTAGATCAAATCCAGACTCGAATCCCTCTTCCCAATTCCTCAGGTGAAAAGTCAAATCATCTCAATCAAAAACCGCAGTCGTACATGTGATGTGCTGATCATATTCTTTTTGTTTGAGACTAAGCATGGAATATAGCATGCAAATCTAGAGACCTAGGGGAATGTGGATGATTAAGTCTAAGACCCTGATGGCTAAGGCTGGTTAACCGCAAATCTCAAAGACCTCATAAATCAAGCTTCCTTGAACATTTCAGATGCTGGGTGAAAGTGTAAGTGTAGAGGCTTAATCCAACTCCTTCATTCAAAAACATTTTTTTTGAATTTTGCTCATTTTTATGGGTTTTAGTTAAAACACATGTTAAACTCAACTTTCCTTGATAAAAACTTTCAAAACCATGTCACACAAATAAAAGATTTTCAAAACATTTTTCAAAAAGATTTTTCAAAACAAGAGAAAATCGTTTTCGAAAATATTTTTTTTCATAATAATGTAACATAGTATAGAAAAGCCGTGAAATCATTTGAGTTCTCTTAGTCTAAAGAATTTTACTTTAGCCAAAAAGTTTTAAATTTTTCAAAATTTTCAGAGTATAGCTAAAGTAAGAAAATTGTATATACGGTATACCCCCCTATCCTTAAACTTTGCTATGTCCTCATATCACTAGATGATACGAGTCCATAGGTCCATTTGAGTATATAGGAATATACGAGAACTAAGAGGGGGCTCCCCCTATACTTAGGTTAGAAATAACCTAAGTATAAGGGCAGGGAAAGATGAGTAGAGAAATCACAGGGACTCGGGTCCCCCCTATAGTTAGGCTGAGATTAGCCTAAGTAAAAAGATGGGAATTGATGTTGGGAGGGACCCAAGGTGAACGAAGAAGAGGAATGCATGTACAGATGAGCGGATGAATCTTCGGAGATGAAATGGAGAGACTGAGGTTTTGGGGTGTGTATCGGAGCAAACAAGGCTCAATCAAGCAAGCAAGACCCTCAGGTTCACCAACACACACATGGAACCAACTGAAGTTGGTTTATTATCTTGTCAGTTTTATTGGTGATAAAACATTAGATATTTACACGGAGAAAAAATGTGAAGTGAAAACTAATGCGTATCCGAGGGAGTTGCTCTCCCAAAACCGAATTTTACTCCATTTTATGTTGACTTGCAATTAACAGTCCCAATTTTATTTTAGGTTATCACTGAATTATGGTTAGCCCAAAAATCAAGAAATCATCGTCTACCGCTTATTCCCTTTTTCCATTAACCTAGGTGATCAAGCTAGGAGAAAGAAAGCCGAGAAAAACATGTATTCGATAAAAACCGCGATCTAAGCTAAGCGAGAGATCATGTAGTGATTTGACAATAAATCCGTGAAAAACTGGGGCTGTTTTGAAAGCCCAATTCAACGTGTATGTAAGTCGAAAAAGCCGCACCTAATCATGCATCTATTAGCGGTGATTGTTTTTCATTAATTGTAGCTAAGTGATGCGATACTATGTGCGTCTAAGCTTCCAGTGTGTCCTAACCTACGAGCAAGCATGTAAAAGAAGAAAAGTGAAAACCGCTTAAAGAGCCGCGTGCCTGGTCCTAAGTCGATACTCAAGTGGGGACGATCCCCACACAACCACGATCGTTCGATTACAACCGTGAGTCTTCAATCGAAGACCGCTGGAAACGACGAATTATTACATGGAAATAAAAATGCAAGACATTTTTTCTTTCTTCTCAACGTACTCCAAGTGTACTTCTGCGGCTCCTCACAGCGGGAAGCATCCTGCTCCTCGCCTCCTTGAACCATCAAGGGCCCTGCCACAAAAGCAATAGTTAGAGATCGATAGAGAAGAAAATTTTACAATGCAAAATGAATTGATAAATTGACCTATAAAATGAACACTAAATTAAATAAACAAAAATCCAGAAAAATACAAGAAATGAGCCGTGTCCCCGGCAACGGCGCCATTTGACGAGTCACAAAATCGGCCCTTTAAGAAAGTGTTTTTAGCACTTGATGATGTCATCGCAGCCGGGCCGAGATGGGCTCGTCAAAGACCATCTCATTTAAATATGTAGATATCAAAATGAGATGGTCGTATAATTTTTTTTACTTTACTTGGCAAGAAACCAAGGTCGAACTCAGGGACACACGCTTCTCTCGCATTATCTGAATTTTTATCTATTTAACGAAGCGTTGAATGAGAGACAATATAGGTCAAATTATGCATGAAGGACAAAGAGACACAACAATGCAAAACATGCATTTTTTTATATTTTTACTATGTAGATAAATGCTAGGAAATGCAATGCAAATAATAGGCCCGAAATGATCATTACTTAAGCCATAAAATATACGAGTCAATCAGAATCAGATAATGAAGTAATTTTCATTTATATAGCAAGTAGGCATGAGAAACAAGGAAATCAAGACACTTAGTTAACAAAATAGAGCATAACAGATCATAGTGTCAAAGTGAAAATTTAAGCATGCCATAATAAAGATGACGAAAAGAGCTTCAAAATGAAACTGAAATCACCTCAATCGGACATACGAGGCTCAAGATATACAATAAAGAAGACAGGGGCATAACTGAAAGAAAACATGAAATAAAATTGCAAACTGGTCCCTAGGAGGGACTAAAATGTAATAAAAATAAGGAGAGGGGCCTTCCCTATAAATTACCCTCACGCACTGGGGTATTTTTGCAAATACTAAAATCCGCGAGGGGTAAAGTGCAAAATTCCCATTGGGCGCCTGGGCTGTACGTGATCTGGACCCGTTTGCTATTTGGAGAAGTCGGCGGGGCTTCTGCGTAAATTATCAAGATGGCACGTGCTATGCACGTGCCATCCAGGCTCGGAGGGTGGCTCGGGCTCAGCAGAGGCTCGTTGCTGCTTCGGGCTGGCTCGGCGTACACGAGCCTCCAGGCTTGGTGGCGATGAGGTTCGGCGTGGTCTCGGGGACTACCACGTGGTATCAAGACCTGGGTGCAATATGCGGAACTTGTGAGGGCACCGATGCAAAAAAACCCATAACTCACGTACGTGAGGCACGTGAGCTCAGGCTCGGGTGGTGGCGAGGTTCGGCGCTGCTTCGGGTGGCCGTTGCAGGTGGCTCAGGGACTACCACGTGGTATCAAGACCTGGGTGCAATATGCAGAACATGCGAGGGCACCGATGCAAAAAACCCATAACTCACGTGCGTGAGGCACGTGAGCTCAGGCTCGGGTGGTGGCGAGGTTCGGCGCTGCTTCGAGTGGCTGTTGCAGGTGGCTCGGGCCACGTGGTGGCTCGAGGTTGCCTAGGGCGAGGCTCGGTCCCATCGAGCCTCCGCGCTCTGGAATAGTCGACGTGGCCGCTCCAGGGCCGTTGGATCTCCGCCGTGAGGCGAGATCCAATGGTGTATGCTCCTCCTTCCTCCTCGATGGCGGGCGGCGCTATTGGAGTTCCGGCGTGAGGCCTGGAGCTCCGCCACGCCTCGCCGTGCTCGTGAAGCTCGGGGAAGATCGCTGAAGGCCGGACGATGCAGGTTCGAGGTCGGAGAAGACGCGGGAGCCTTGGGATGCTCGATCGACACTTGGTCACCGGAGGCGGAGCTCTAGAACTCAGCTCCACCCGAGGTCCGGCCAATGATGGGTGTTAACCTACAAAAGTGGTTAGCGGCGTGTGCGCGTGCGATGCGAGGTGAATGGAGGACTGAGATGGGAGGAGAAATGGAGTCCTTAGTGTGTTCTCCTCCGCCTCCGGTGGAGGAGAATGCCTGGGATGAGGGAGGTCGTGATGGAGGAGGGTGATGATCGGAGTAGCGGTCGTGAATGATGGGACTGTGGCGGAGCTTGTGGGGTGAGCCATTAGGGTTGATGAGAGGAAGATCTATCTAATTAATTGAGAGAAAATTAAGGAAAAATTCACAGAAGATCAGAGGACTTACCTGGCCGGAGATGGAGGTCTTGGCCTGGGCTGGGCATCGGAGAGGAAGCCCGGGTCGTCGCACGTACTGGCCGGCCGCAACGCCGCCTGAAGGTCGGCGGGTCTCATCGGGGAAGAAAGTCGTCGTCGCTCGATCCGAGCTCCTCCCCCTGTCACAGGGAGGAGCTGGAGGGCTGGGCCTCTACCCCTTGGTCGATGGACAAGGTGGTTCGATGGGGGAGGTGAGGTATTTAAAGGCGAGGTTCAGTGGTCCAGGTCGTGGGGAACCGAGTTTTTCAAGGAGATGTGGGACGACTGGAGAGGTGAACGGAGTTGGTGGGATGTGCGCGAGAATCATGGAAGAATGGGCTCGGACGTGGGGTGGTTAGGGAGAGGAGAGGTGGTAAGGTGAAGTGGCTAAAAATAGAAGGGCAGAGGCAGTCTGCGAGGCGAGGGGCTCGGGCGAAGCTTGCGGGAGGAGGAAGACGAGGTCTCGGCAGTTGGATCTTGCGATCCAACGACTGAGAGAAGGGCGCTAAGATGCGGTGTGGATTTAGTCTGAGGCGAAGTGATCAAAGGGCTAAGGCGCTGCCACGTGTCGTGGTCTGGCTGCAGCACTGGCGGACGGTAGTGATGTGAAGATGGTGCTGATCGAAGGGCCGAGAGTTGAATACGGAACTAGTGGCTCAGATGGAAAGATCGGGGCGTGATTGAAGGGCTCGCAGCGCGACATGTGGCGCGATATGGTTGAGGCGTGAATGGAGGGTGATGATGAGAGGCGGGAGATGATCGGACGACAGGGAAAGGAAGCGGGTCATGGAGAGCATTTGGCCGTTGGATTAAGAAGGTTATCCGACGGCTGGGAGAGGAGGCGGAAGCGACAAGAGAGGCGGGCCAGGTGGCTTACCCAGATTGGGCCATGTGGCCCAATCAGATTATTCAGAGGGTAAAATTGAAATATGAAGGTCAAGATGGCCGAATTTGAGAAAACTCAAAACATGAAAGTTGTAGATCTCGATGAGATCTACAAGTTTCATGTTGGGCAAAACTGGAGATGAGATAAAATGAAGGCTCGAAATATTTTTAAGGATATTTTTACGGCTAAAAATACCACGGCTTTTAGATTTGCCATTTTTTGTGGTTTTTAATTTATCTGCGACTCTGTTGATTATGGGACATTATCAGGAGTTTATTGACAAATCTTTAAGCAAGGGGGTTAATTATGGAAAATAAAGATGATGAAATTGGATTTCATCAGTGATCTACCGCTCCTGAGATGAATGAAGTTAGATAAAAATTCAGGAAAAGAGATCGTACCTGTAGTGTCATCTACCTGATCTGGATGCCTCCTCTTGTTGTTCGGGTTCATCTGAGGCTGGGCTGGGAGAGTGGTCTTCGGCACGGTTAACTCATCCAGACGACGGTTAACCTGCTCCATTTCAGTCCTGTGTGCGATCTGGAGCGTACTCAGCATGTCCATGATCTGGTTGAGCTCCTGGGCCTGTGAAGACATCTCTGGTTCGGTGTGGTGGCCATGGCTTGCCCCTCTCTCCTACCTTGGCGTGAAATGCTGAGAGGTGGAAGGCTGGGAGTAGCGCTGAGGTGTGGAGGAAGACTGTTGCGGCTGCTGATAAGGATAATTCGGTGAAAACTGAGCAGGGTGCTAATATGAATGCTGCGGTCTTTGATGGTAGACATTCGGATGAGACTGCTGTGGCGTGAAGCTCTGGCGGTGCTGAAATTGCGGACGTTCATGTTGTGGATGATCGTACGGCTGCTGCGGCTGTTGATTTGGTATACTCGGCTGCTGTATCGGAGTATACCAAATCTCGTTAATCTCGAGAGTGGATTGCGGCTCCACCTCCATCTCTGCGGCACTGGTGATATAACCGGGATTGGCATGAGACTGATCCTCGTGCCAATCGATCTGCGGAATCTCGGGCTCGCTCTGGATGTAGTGGATCTGATGGGTGGGTGGAGCGGGTGCGATCTTCCATACTGGCTGCGCATTCGAAGAGGTCTGACTCTGCTGGTACTGGATCTGAAGATCAGCGACCTTCTTCGAGAGATCACTCGGCTGCTACAGTAGAGATGAGAGTTTCTCCAACTCTCGCAGCGACTGTAGGTCTTGGACCTGCTTGTGAATCACATCCACCAACGTCAATTTTTTTCTAATGAAGCCCATGTTGGTGTTGGATTCAGAGTCCGAGATGTTCGCCACCTTGTGATGTTCTCGGTGATGTGGTGGCTGTGGGGATTTCTGAAATGCCCGAGTAGAGTCTACAACTCTCGAGTTCTTGGCCATCCCTTCGAAGATGGCCTAGACTGACTCGGCATCCTTATTTAAGTAGCTGCCGCCACATGCGGCACTGACTAGCCCCTGAACTTCCGGCTGGAGTCCTCCGAAGTAATTCTGTACGAGCACCTTCATCGGGATCTCATGATGCGGGCATCTCTCCGTAAGATCCTTGAATCGATCCCATGCCTCATGGAATGATTCATGTGGCAGTTGCGTAAAGTTGGAGATCTGACTCCTCATCATGTTCGTCCTTCCTAGAGGAAAATATTTACGCAGGAAGGTGGACTTCAGGTCGTCCCAGGTGGAGATTTCCCTCCCCAGATGACTCAGCCAATAAAGGGCCTTATCGACTAAGGCAAAGGGGAAGGCCTTGAGGCGTACGGCCTCCTGCGTTACTCCTGGATAACAAGCTGTTCCGCAAATTATCTCAAACTGCTGTAAAAACGTGAACGACTCCTCTGTGGCATTCCCATAATACTTGGGAAGCAAGGAGATAAAGGACGGTCTGAGTTCGTATGGCCCTTGATTCGGCGGTAGCCGAATCCAATGGTGAAGCGTTCGTGCGCCGGATCATACTCGTCCCGTAAAGTTGTGGGAACCGCACGCGGTAACTGGTTCCCGGCCCCTGCTCGCAGCGTGGCTAATTGCCCCTGTAATTCCGTCTGAACTCGGAATTGTTCTCGAATTTGTAGATTCATCTGCTGAAGTGTATCGAGAATCCCAATAGTAATATCTGCGGATTCTGGTCTTCCGTCATCTTGCTCCTCGGCTGCTGCCCTCTCGTCTGCTGCTGGTGCTTTACCGCGAGCCATCGACTTCGAGTCATCTGGAAAAGAGAAGCTCTCGTAAGCACTCAGTGAAAGTTCAGCTGGAGATGATTTATTGAGACGAGAGTCTGTCTCAATTTTCTGTCCAGGAGGTGAGGGAGTCTGGGTCTGACTCGTCTCGAGATCTGATAGGACCGGCTCGGGAAGAGGGTCATCCCGAGCCTGTGAAGACGTACACTCGACGGTGGATGGTTGAAAGCTCACAGAGTCTGAGCCGAAAAGCCGTCGAGATGTCATCTTCGATGTCAAGAGAGAAGTCGGGAGAGCACGTTTACGATTCAAGAAAGAGAGAAATGCGAAAGCCACAGAAACTCACGCCCCGCAAGCAAACACAAAGCAAACCCCTTTTTCACCAACTCAACCCTGATGAAGACCGTAAGAGTTTGGTCTTTTTATCTTTTCAGTTTTAGGGTTGTGATTAGCAAACTTTTCGGTTACGCGGGCTGAGCAAGCCAATAGGTGCCCAATGGTTTCCCCGAAACACTGGCCCGAATCCTTACAAGAGACCACTCGCATTCAGCCAGTATGGGAGTAAGTACGGACCGTTTCCGGCTACCCGTGTTACTTGAGGACGGAGCCTTGCGTAGTGTCCTCTAAACCTCCCACTCTGCTAAGTAAACTCGGACCGTTTCCGGCTACCCGAGCTTACCCATTGAGGAACAGTGATCAAATGTATGGACCCAGTAGTATCTTGCGAGAAATACGGGGTTTGGGCTCTATCCTTAAGTGTCGTCTCTCGAGCTCGTGCACTCTGAGAAATGTGCGGGGGTTACTCTCCCAAATCACTTGAGTTGGTTTACGGCTTTTAAGTCAAATAGATTTAGCAGTCCCGATTTTAGTTTTGTGGTTTTGTAATTTTTTTGGTCTTTTCAAACAACGTCTACCGGTTTTTTTCTTTTTATTTTAAAAACCCTAAAGCATGCACCTAGGTTGCGAATCCTAAGACTAACTACGTGGCGTAAACAAGTAGAGTCAAAAAATCCTAACAAGCATCTAGAAAACCGCGGAAATCTGATGAGCGATAAAAACTGCGGTGGTTGCCCCTCGGATACACGGTATCCGGCGAATCAGGCCCCAGAAAAAAGGGGGGGGGTTTGTTTATTATCTATTACAGACTCTCTCCCTTTCTCTCTCTTTTACAAACAGAATGCTAACTGCTCTGCCCTCTGCAGCCGACTCGTGAAGGAGCCGACCTCTGCTCTTTCAATTGACTCGGCTTCCGAAGAAGTCGGTTGATCCTGCAGGCCTTGCAAAAATGGTTAGCAAAGAAAGCCGATCGAGAAAGAGTCGAGAAAACCGTACGAAAAACTATGAGAAACAATAAGAAGAGAGAAAACAAAATCGCAAAGAAAAAGAAAAAAAATAAAAATCTAACGCCTCCCCGGTAACGGCGCCATTTTGATAAAGCTGAAAATCGGTTTCGCGGCTTTTCATTTTTAGAAGAAGCACGGTCGATGTAGCCAAAAAGCCGTGAAACAAATCGATTCCCAACTCGTCAAACAGATTCAGTTTTCCTTTCGAAAAACCTACACTAATATTTAACCAAGCAAGTGTTCCTGGGTCGAACTCAAGGAGGCAGAATAGAGTCCTTCGATTTTTATCTTTGTAATTTTATTTTTTTAACTCTTCTCGATGTTATCAAGTCAGAACACCCCTTTTTATTGATTTTATTTTTATTATTTTTATTTGATTTTAATCTTTTCAAATTTTTATTTAATTTCAAAAAGGGATATTTTTCAAAAATCTTTATTTATTATATAATATGTGGATATTATATAGGTGATAGAATATAGCATGGTGATCGGGGTCGAGCCGCGAGCTCGAACAACACAAGAAAACAAAACAAAACGAAGCGAGATTCGTCAAAATCAAAACACGTCGAAAACACGACAAAATCTCACGAAAACTTTATATGAGGTAGATAGGGTAGTTGCGTAACTACCCTAAAGAAACCGTCAAAGAAGAAGGTCACACGAGGTCAAAACAACCCCTACAGCCCAGGGGCGTAAGCGCAAAAGAAAACTACTTAAAATGTTTGCATATTGGTCCTCAGGACTATTCTGGAAGAAAAGTTATACAAATATTTACATTTAGGTCCCTGCAGAGGGACCTAAATGTAAATAGCAAAAACCTGGGGGGCGGAATTAAATCTTCTGGAAGATGTTGGGTTCAGTGCGTAAATTTTCCACCGTTTCGCAATGGAAGGCTGAGATTAGAAGTCGCGCGCGCCGATCGGATGCTTCAGCTTCTGCCATGTGTCAGTCACCTGTACTCCCTTTGTTCTTGAGTTTGTTGGAGTCGCTGGCGAAGGGCGATCTTCTCCGAATTTTCACGGCCAACTGGTGACGTCTTTGGCACGCCAGCGGGGCCAGAGGGGTGGCGCCTCCACCCCTCGAGCTCACCCGTGGTAGAGTGGTGGCGGAGGCTGCTCCGAGCGGCGGAGATACAACGGTGAAGACGGCGGTCTCAGCTCCTTGGAGGTTGATCAGACCTGACGAAGCTCCTTTGGAGATGGATTCCGATGATGATTGAAGGATTCCAGGTCAGAGAAATGGCTCGCGATGATGTAGAACCTGCAAATGAAGGATTTGTATTCTCGATTCGTGTTGAATCGACCAATGGATGATAGATCACAAGCTTAAAACATGGCGGAAATTTCAGGTTTCCAGAAGATATACAAATGGCGTGAGGATGGCAGTGAGTTTGAGATGCGATTTAAATCGAGTTTGAAACGAATCGAAGTGGACTTTTGAAGCGCGCCTAAGCTAGATGATTTATCTACCTAAAACATAATTAGCCATGCTGATCGTGGTACGAAGATCGAGGCCAAAAACGATGAAGGTGGAGGAGAGGTCTATAAAGATCCAAGGTGTATTACCTGGAACAACTGCTCGACGACGACCTTTGATCGGAGCTTCGACGCACGCGTGGGCGGCGATGCAAGGCTGGCGTAGCCTTGGAACCTCCTCCGATGATTCCTCCTCCTCGCAAGCTCCTCCAAGGTGCTGTCACCACCACAGGTCGGCTGGAATGAGGCTCGGAAGTAGGGGGATCAGGCTTCTGGAACTGGGGGGGGGGGTCAGAGAGCTGGAAAGTTAGTTGTAATGGCGGAAGTTGAGGGCCTTTTATAGAGAGATTACTTGGGCACCAAGCTTAGATCCAAGGGTGGCGAGGTCATGAAATAATTTAGGGTAAAACTACAAGATCATGAAATTATTTAAAAATTATAAAATCAAGAAAATTATAAATAATATGTGTTACATAAAATAAACAGCCCAGAAACCCCGTTGTCTTTTGGTCCCAAAACCGACTTTTTGCAAACGGACTCCGAATTCGATGAAACCACCTTTATTAATTAGAGAATATTATTTTATGAACTTTAAAGGTGATAGAGTGAAATTGGAGTTCGTATGAGGAAGTTATGATGTTCGGAAGTTGAGATTTTGACAATTTACAATCTGGGTTTCTTGGCATATATATAGGGTAATATTTTAACTTATTTTTAAATTTTTATATACATTTTTAGAAATAATTAGGAGAAGAGTTTGGTGAAAAATATGTTCATATGAAATAGTTAAAAATCTTTGAAGTTTTGTATTTATTATATAAATAGTGAAAGGTGTATATGTGTGTGTTAACTTATTTTTTTAGGTTTTCTTTCCTTATCTCCCCCTACTTATTGGTTTGTCGACCAATCCATGCTGACTTGGTCTCGGGGGTTGGGCTATAAATATATCTTATAGCTATATTTATATTTAAGTCATATTGTATATATATACATATATTCAATCTGCCTTTTCTTTATTTTCTTTGTTCTTTACTTATTTACATGATTTTTAGTGGTTAAAAGTGAATATTTACACATGAATGGTGATTTGTTAAAAGATGAGAATTAATGGATATTTACATGTATTTGTTAACGGTTTTAAGATAAAATGCGACAGAAAAGTTAATGAATCATGGATTCATCAACATTCCCATTTTCACTTCAGGATAGAGCCATGAGTTGTCCCAGATGGTTGGGAAGGAAATTTGCTACATGGGGAGGTTTACGATTAGACTAGATATAATGCGGTCGTTTATCAGAGATTTCACTTTAGATCCATAGGAGCCATGACATGTTTCACAGTGAGGTTCCTTGACCTCTTGAGGAGATTTTCGAACCGTGGAATATAGAAAACTAGCCTTGTTCATATCTTCATTAGGGGGATGACCGTAGATCAGATTACACCGGTTTATGCCTCGTGCAGTGGTTCACACCACAGTATCGACATGGATTCACTTTGGACCATATTTGGAGAGTTTTCAGACATCCCATCTTCACAAAGATGATTTCGTTAAGACAACACATGGGAGAGATGCAATATCAATTAGGTATGCTACACTTCATGCTGATTTAGAAATTACACACAACTAGTGAACGTGGATACTACAAAAAACGAATGATAGACGGTGAGATAGCCAACGTGAGTTTCCATCTTCAGACACTTATCAAGTTTCCATTGGTCTTCCAGCCAGAGTTTGAGTTAGTTCTGCTCTTCATAGTTCAGAATTCTAGGATACCACCTCTGTTGGTATTCCAAGAGATATAGGGGGAGCCCATGTTGTTTCAACCATTCTTTCAGTCTTTTGAGTTTCCATGTCCAGACCAGACAGAGTCCATTCC
This sequence comes from Ottelia alismoides, assembly GCA_037367405.1. NCBI lineage: Eukaryota > Viridiplantae > Streptophyta > Magnoliopsida > Alismatales > Hydrocharitaceae > Ottelia > Ottelia alismoides. Next base: position 411,952 of record JAZKJV010005437.1, read on the forward strand.
TCAGAGATACTTCTCCGATTCAGACAGAGCCCATGTTGTTTGAACCTTTAGAACTCCAGTTTGATGAGATTGATGTATTTTATGAGGACCAGATGGTAGAGAGCATTGCCGCAACACGGGGATCAATTTCAGACAATTCTACAACTTCCGTGTTGTTGACCAATATCATTTATTGTTCCAGATTGTTCGGAGGAAGTCTTCAGCTGATGAGGCATTTTTTATGCGAGGAGTGGGTGCTTGACAGTGGCACAAATTCCCACTTAGACTTTGATTCCTCTTTCTTCGTCGAATAGTTTGCATTACTCCCTGAAGGTTATTTGCGGGAGGATGCCACACACGCTGTGTACTCGGTTTAATTTCCTAGTTGTACATCCGATCTATCGAATCACGAGACTGAGTCTTCTTATTATTATGATTATTTTGATTATGAGTTTTCTCTCCTTGACGACCCTCACGAGGATGAGTCGATCTTTAAGATATACGATGATATTTCTGATTTCTCTACATTATGTGCATCGAATACCGATTTTCCTAGCGAGTCCCCTAATCTTGACTTTCCATACCTTTTTAAGAGGATGATTGATGTGGAGGATTCTATGTACGATCCTTCTTTCTCCACGTTCTATTTCTTTGGCTCTACCCTTTCACTCCATTCTGATCTTGAGTCGATGATTCCATTTGTGCTACCGATCCTTGATTTTATTTTCCCTTCTATTTACTCAATATCAGACACCCACCTGATTACTTATTTGGGTGTCATCATTTTCTCTGTTGACCTCATTGTTGTTCTCATACCGGGACTACAACAACAGTAGGGTATTTGCCTTATAGATGCTGTTCTGAACCTCTATATTGCTTTGTCCTAGCCTTTACATCTAGCTTGGGGCATAAACTCTAGCTCTTGTTGAGAGGCACCTCATTATTGTCTACGTTGTATATATGTGTTTCGTCTTGATTTGTTCCATGTCTCTTGTCTTTGTTTTACACCCCATTTCTCATTTAGGATGATTTTCACTACACTTAGGATGTACTTTATCCTAAATATGGGGGGGGGTGTAAAACACCAAGTTGTTCATTTTCGTTCTGTCTCATTACTCCTGTTGTTTCTTATATTTAGGGATCCTTTACCCTAAGTATACGAAGAGTGATGTCATTCCGTTTTGTCTTGTATAAATTTGTCTTAGTTTCTTCTGTTCTCTCACTTGTCCTTAAATTGTTGCTATTTTTTCTATATTTAGGGATATTTTATCCTAAATATGAGGGGACAAGTCGAGTATTGATTTTGTGTATATTCTCTTCCTCGTGAAGGATATGGTATTATCCTCAAGCGCATCACAGAAGCGTAATCGTCGTATCGAATACGACGTAGAACGACTAGTCGTAGTAGTTGTTCTATGCAGCGGAATTTAAAAAATTTAATGCGATGAAACCACAAGATCCAAGAACGATTCTCAGATCGTTTTATCTAGAACCACATCAAGTATAAAGGAATACCTCTTGAAGCGTGGTTGATCGAGTCTCTACGTAAAGAGACCTCCTGTCTCAAGTCCGATCGTTGGAAAGATGCTTGCGAGCACGTGGATGAACCGCGTGATCCTCGCAATCCAACAAGATGATCCAAGCACGGTGAACTCCTGATCTCGTCGTACGAGATCGAATGTCCTCTTCGTGAGCATAGCACTACAAGAAGACGGAGAATCGAAGAACGTCGAAGCGATGTCGCGGTGGTGAAGGCGTCGACGGCTCTCTCCTCTAGGGCTTATGGATGACCACCAAGGAGAGGGAGAGAGAGTTGACATGTGAGTGGAGAGAGAGAGAGAGAGAGAGAGTTGTGCTTCCAATAACATAGCATTATAAAGCATGGTATGCCTCTCTATTTATAGGGTTTTGGGATCCATGGATCTCAATCTATGGTACATATAAAATCAGTGGATGAGATTGATTTATGTTCAATTCAATGGTCAAGATTGTTGTTGGTAAAAAACCAACAACAAATAATCTAATTTAAATCTAATATATTTTACATGTCAAATATAATTCAATCCTAAATCAGATCAAGCAATTAAGGAGAGATTAGCATGGAGATCCCTCCCCATTAGGAAAGGTGGGGACGGCTACCAATTTCCTTATGGGAATTGGTGGCCGTCCACCATGTCCTCATGGCGGAGGCAATCTCATGCAATCTCATGAGATTGCATATCTCCATGAATTTCTCCCATAATTTCCAACAACTTTTGTTGTGATTTATTCTTCAAAAATAATTCATAATTAATTTTGAGAATATTGCAATCTTGCCATTGGAAATTTGTGAATCATATTCACAACCCAAACAAAAATATAATTTACATTTTCAATTAATTACACAATGTGTATCCAATACACATTGATAATTAATCATCAAATATAAATTATAATTAGCTCTCTCTAATACATTATAAATCACATTTATAACTTATTATGAATAACTGGATATTACTATCTAATGAATCCACATTTCATCATCTTTATTCTATCATGTTGGCTACAAAAACCCTAGCAAATGCATGTAAATACCCTTAATTAGAGCATCTTAGCATTCATGCATGTGCATGTAAATAGTGTGTAAAATACTGTATTTAAAGCCAGAATTATAGAATAAATAAATGAAAATAAAAAGAATAAAATATTGTAAATATTTTATGACCCAAAACCCCGAGACCTAGGCATCTTGATGAATAGGTCGACAAGGAATAAAGTAAGGGGAGATAAGGGCCAGACACCTATTCATTTTATTCTTTCCTTATTCATTTTTGAGACCTATTTTTGGTTCAACTTTTTATACCTCAAATAAAGAAACCTTGTATATGAAAGTTGTAGGTAAATAAATAAATAAAAATACAAAATCTATTTCATACAAAAATACTGTATAGATAAAAAGTTATGATCTAAATAAAAATCCGAGATACCAACTTCCCAGACCTGTATCTTGCACATAAAAGCTCGAAAAGCATCAAACTCACTTTAATTGTATATAATTTAAAATAATCTATTTAATGAAGGTGGTTTCGCATTTGGCGGAGCTACGATTTGAAAGTTGAGTTTTGGACCCCTATTGTATACTTGTACATAATAGAATATTCATTTTTTTATTTATTCATTATTTTCATAATTTTATATTTTTACAATTTTGTAAATATTATTTATATCTTATATGTACATTAAAATAGGAACAAAAACCTCAAGAAAACACAAAATAAAATACTTATGTACAACATACCTAGGTATAATATCTGTACATATACCTATATAATTACTATGTACATTTTATTAAGTAAATAAAATACATCAAAAAATTAAAATAAAAATACGTTTAAGTATATAAAGATATTTTATAAATTTATAAAATAATAAACAAAAATAAATAAATTAAATATACAAAATAAAAATAAAAAAATAATATATATACCTATATAGGGCATAAAAGGTAATTTGTAATTAAATACCACATAAAAATAAATAAATATCACTATAAAATTCTTTATAAAATAAGAAACATTTTTTTATAACTTAAAATTAATAAATTCATTTACTATTTTATTTCGATTTTACAAAAACATTTTGGCTCTGAATTTCCTGGTTGGTCCACGTGGACCAACCAGATGCGGTCACTTGTTGACCTCGGTCAACTCCCTGACCGAGGCCTGCAAGCTTCTGACGCCCGTGATTTTGTCCCATTTTCAAGAAATTTCCGAGCCTAACCCTTGCGTCTTCTTCCCTCGATTCCTTCTTGGGAATTCCTCTCTATACATCCCTGATCCTCACCGAGCCCTCAGATCTCCCTAGATCTTCATCATTCGCGCGTGTTCTTGCTCCTAATCTCACCCCACCACCTTGTATATATCTGACCCGCCACCTTCGAGCCCAATTTTGAACCCTTGTTGGCCATAAATCCTCCTCCCTGTTGCGCTCTTCACGTTGCCGGAGGTGACAGCTCCTCAACCGTACCCTCAGGCGAGTCGAGGAATCCTCGAATCGGCTCCACCACCTCCGCCGACCTCCGGCGTCGAGGTTCTACCACCTCAGGTCCCCCACCTTTGAGGTTTTCCCTTTTTCCCCTTTTGTATCTCGCATTTTATTTCCCTTAGCTTCAGGATCAAAACCCCCCAAAAATATCCGAGTTCCATCTATCGATTCACCTCCCATCGCTCATCGCCAGAGCGCACCTCTGGCTGAAGCCCCCTCACCTTCCACCGACCATCTCCGACTTCCCATTCACCTCCGCGGGGTCCAGACAATTTTCCCTGGACCCTCTCACCTCTTTTTGCAGGTCAAAGCACAGTCAAAGCCCTTGGAGGCCATTTTGCGTGAATCGCTGGAGGTACCTGGAGCTCCGAGCTCCGCCGCCTTCGCGCCAGCACCTCGACGCTCCTCCGACGAACCTGAGCCCTCCAGCATCTAGCTTGACCTTCCAGGAGCACGCCAGGCCATTTTGCACGCCTCCAGACTACCGGAGACCCGAGATCGAGCTCGGGGAAGTTCCCTTCGTCGGTGTTCTTCCCCATTCTTCCTCTTCGCTTCTCCGCCGTCCAATCCGAGGCCCGCTCCAGTTTAATCGTCAGCCATCCGATCTGACCCCGCATCGACCATCAATCTCTTCGCCAGATCTGATCTCAACCGACCATCGCCGAACCGTCATCGCGCATTATGCGCGCGCCACGTGGATATGTGAGCGACCCTCCGCCGTTCGATCGCGCACAAGGATATTAGGCGTGGGTTTTTTGCACATCCACCCTCGCCAATTTTTGTTTTTTATTTCAGTCCATAAACTTTTAGTTGTAGTTTAAATATTTCTGTAATATTTGCATCCGGACCCCGTAGTTTCCATATTTGCACTTAGGTCCTATCCATGTCACCTCACGTGCCCGTGCGCGTGAGGGGGCTGTGTATTTTGCATAGGACCCCATGGGGGTTTGTTTATTTCATTTCAGTCCATGAAATTTTTAGTTAAGTTGTAATATTTTGGTAAAAGTGCATCTGAGCCCCTAGAACTTTGTAAAATTACATAAATACCCCTGCTAGGTCACGTGTCCAGTGCGCGTGAGTCGGATATTTTGCAGCGAACCCCCTCCGGGTTTGGGTATTAGATTTTAGTCCAGAAAATTGTATGTAACGTTATATATCTTTGGAAAAATTGCAAGTAGGCCCTTGGACTTTTGTGTATTGACATTTATGCCCTTGCCAGTATTGTATTTTTGCTTAGATGTTTGCATTTGTTTCATGTATCATTTTAACTCGAAAAATTACCAAAAAAATATCATAGGCTCCTGTTGCATTGTAGTTTAACGCCATATTTTTAATTTACATTTTTATTGCATTTTAGTATTTATTAAAAATAAAAAACATGCATTTTCAATACTGTATGCATTAGAAAATCCATAAAAATTATAAAAAGTTTTTGAAAATTTCCAAAAAATTATATTTTGCGTGTTTTAACATCTTTTAGTGTCAATCGAAAAATCATTAAAAAATTCAAAGTAAAACTCCTAAAAATTAGAAAACCCCTAAAAACTTCATAAAAATCTAAAAAATTCTAGAAAAATCCTAAAAATAAAACTCAGTTTCTGTCGTTTCCCTGTTTTATTGACTTTATTTGAAAATCAATTTGAGGAATTTTTGATACTGTTTGATAATTTTTATCCTCATTTTAATTTTGACTAGTAGGTTAGTTCGCTATTTACTAGTATTTTTGCCCTTAAAAATACAAAAAAAATAAGAAAATTCTAGAAAAATCACAAAAACATCGTAAAATTATAAAAAAGACCAAAAATATTATATTTCCTGATTTTTGATTATTTTTACCTATTTTTATAAATACTCTATTCCTCTCTCTCTCTTATAATATATATATATATTCTATTATTGAAAAAGAAAACATAAAAATATAAAATATAAAAAGAAAAGATAAAATCAGTAAATTAAAAACCAAAAAAATAAATAAAATTCAAAACCCACAAAAAATAGCACTTTTAGGTAAACATTCACAACCACATTTTGTGCATCTTTGCTTGTTCTATCCTGCTTGTTCCTTGTGTTCGACACTCTACACACTTGCACACTATACACATATTTGTAGAGTTGTAATAAATTTGACTCCACATTTGTTTGTCATTGCTTGATTTATATATCGTGGGTTCATTGTTGATCAACACGGGTTTTGTGAGCGGTCGCCGCATCGACATTATGGTTCCGCCTTGTGTGGACTATTTAGACCCTTGCAAAAACCGCGTTATCAAATGGCGCCATTGCCGGGGAGCAACAACGTATAGAGCATTATTTTGTGATTGATTGTGGATATTTGCCTTTCTTTTTACCTATTTGTTTGATTATATTGCCTGACTGGTCTAATCACCCTTTTTTGTTGAATTTTGCGCGAGGTACCACCGAGCGAGGGAAACGCTCCATCATAGGTGCTTGGGCACCCACGTAAAGGCTTGCTTAGCACCAAAGAGACTTGGAGGCTCGAGAAGATCATCATCTCTTGTAGAATTTTTGTAGTTTAAAAATTTGTAATTTGAAGTGAGAGAGAGACATAATTTGTAATAACTTGGACTCTCTAGGACACTTGGGCCTAATTTCCAAGTGTTTGTTCACTTGGGGCTCACCGCGGTTTTGTATTTTTCACGGCTTTATCGCTTTTATTCCTATTTGTTTCACGAGGATTTAGCCCCTAGACATAGGAATTTTTGTTGATTGTGATGACTAAGAAGCTAAAGCCCAATCCCTAAATATCTTGCTTGTACCTATAAAACGTAATTGGACTTGGCTAAAAATCAATTGAAAAAGCTATTTGACTTGGACTAGAGACCACATGCCGGGAGGGGTCGTATACAGCACGTGCAGGATCCATTGTGGTGGACACCGATGGGCCCCCAAGACTGGACTCCGGACTCTCTTCCTAGTTATAGCTACTTGTTCTTCACGTTAATAGAAGTTGCTCATCTTAGGACGATTTCCTCGTGCATGCATTTAGGTAGTTTTATTTATTGTCTTTAAATTATGCGCGGATCACTTTGCATGTAGAGTGCCGGCGGAAAGGTACGCATCTCTATCCCTGCATGCATCATAGATTTTGACCGCGCATCGGCTTTTCCGTTTTCCTCCCCTAGTTTTATTGGACTCTTAAATAACAAGGAAATTGGAAAATTCGTTAGACGATGATTGCTCAAAAAAATACATAAAAAGTGACAAGAATAAAAATTGGGGCTGCTAATGCAAACTTGACCTTAAAACTCATCCCACCAAAAATTTTGTCTTAGGGAGAGTAACCCCCTCTTTGTTTGATTTATCTGCTGCGAGAGAGTGACCCGACACTAGGATAGAGCCACATCTGAAATTTTGGTTGACTACTGGTTGTGGTTAGTCGTTCTCTAGTGAGGATCTCTCCGATAACCGGTAAAGCGGACCGCGATATCCTTAACATATTGAATTAGCGGGAACAACCGGGTTACGGTCCGCAATTCATACTGGCTGGGAAAGATCTGATGTGGATTGGGACAGTCGGCTAAGAAAGTAGGGTACGTAACAGCTCTCTCTAACGCTCTGATAGATTGACTGATCACCTAATAAAATTTGACAAGATAATAGACCGAACTCTCACGGTCATCATCTCAAGAGTTGCGTAGGTGAATTGGGGGTTTTGATTGATCATCTTGTTTGCATTCCAGATCTCATCCGCCTTTCTCTAGATCAAGATGATGGGAAGGAGACCCCTTAGGCCACACCTGGTGAAACCACTATCAAGCACTCCTCCTTTTTCATCTAGGTCGGCTTCGGGGAGTCCAGACCTACTCTCCAAGCCTGAGTTTACATCAACCCTGTTCCCCCTCGACCACCCTTCTTCTTCTATCAGTCCAGTGGTGTCATATTTTAGTGCAGAACAGAGTACATAACATTTGACGACATCTGAGATGGATTCTTTTGGCTTTGTAGAAAGCCAAGATATGGAAGGCAGAGAGGAACACCCAGATGAGCATAGACCACCTCCATACCTATTTGATCAAGTTTCCATCAACAACTCACTGTTAGCATCCCTGGAAACCATGCAGAGACAGATCCGAGATCAGGGGTTGGTCATGGGTGAAATCATGAGAGAGATGTGCGAGGGACGAGAAGAAAGAAATGAGGGCGGTGACATACCAGACGTAGAAAGAGGAGGACCTGATCAGGAACGACCGCCACCAGCAACCATGAGGCAGTTGCATAACCCGGCTGTAACACTCACTCACCGATGGATCAGACTCCCTCTCATATATGGAGACTTCGTGCTTCGCCCACATACTATTCAACTGCTGCCTAAGTTTCACGGGGTGGCTACAGAAGAACCGCAGCTCCATCTGCAAGAATTCGAGATGATATGCAGTACAATCCATGATCAGTTTGTGACTGAGGACACCATCAAAATGATTGCCTTCCCATTCTCCTTGGTTGATAGAGCCGCCTATTGGCTCAAACACTTGGGGAGGTACATCGACACTTGGGAGCAACTCCTGACCGCATACTTAAATAACTATTACCCACTCGACCGGACAAATGCAACGAGATGATCAGCAACTTCACCATGATCCCGAATGAACAATTCCATGAAGCCTGGGATCGCTTTAGAGAGCTCATTGATCGGTGCCCACATCATGATATATCAAAGCCCAATTTGGTTCAAAGTTTCTTTTGTGGGCTGACACTGGAGCTGCAGGGGCTTGTTAATGCCTCTTGTGGAGGGTCATACTTTTCAAAGGGTGAAGATGATGTTTGGGCCATTTATGAAGGAATGGCAGAGAACTCTACAGTTATGGCCCAAGCCAGAGTCTACACACAACAAACCCCCCCAAGGAGCAGGATCATACCAGAGGATCGCCCGCATCGATGCTGGTCCCCATACTTCGTTAGCAGTAGCAACACAAGATGAATCATCAACAACTGATATGGGCATAATCAGTGAAAAGTTGGACCACCTTGAGATTCTGGAGAAAAAGCAGGGCCAAGGTCTGGCACAAATTGACCAGTTGGCTAAGTCTATGAGTGACCTGAAGATTCACATCTTGAGCATTCAGGAGGCACAATCATCTTCCCATCAGCCTCCCAGGTCACTGGCTGAGTCCAGAGGTAGCCATTCTGCCCCACCACCTCCCACATACCGTCAAGTTCACCATGTTCAGGAGGTGCTGGTACAACAGTTTCCGCATTATTCACAGCAGCCACCATCTCAGAACACTCAGATGGTGGTTTATCAGCCGGACCAGCCATTGGCAGCATTACCACCTACACCCTTCGAGCAGGAGCCGTTGATGGAAGTCAACGGGATATGGTACGACCGGTACCCCTAGAAGCCCGGGATTCGCCGCGATCACCCCGGATTTCGTTGGTCCACTGGAGGCATTTCATCCCAACAACAATCTCCAGCTCATGGCAACCAGTACAACCAACAACAGCAGCAGCAGCCCCAGCACTCCCACCACTCACAGTCTCACCATGATCCTCGTCCCACCTATCAGGGACAACAGTGGAGGCAGCGGCAACAGCCGTACCAGCAGCAGCAGCCCCAGTATTCTCACCAGCAACCTCAGTTCCAGCAAGGGAACACTCCCGATTCTCCCACACCTGCCATGGAGAAACCCGCACTTGATGATCTTGCCCGCTTGCTCTATGAACAGCAGGCATCCTTCCGGCGAGAAATGGACGTGTTCCGGCAGGAAATGAGGGACATCATGAAAGGCAAAGCCGCCATACCTGCACAGAGCGAGCCGAATCCTAATAACTTGAAGAGAAAATCTGAGCACGTACAATTTGCAGAGGATACCACTCCTAGTGCTTATTTGAATGACATGCATTCTATGTTTGATACTCACTTCATGTTACTTAGGAGAGGTAGGGAACCAGACGGCAACGACTCATCTGAGGGACAACACCATGGAGATTCTAGAGCCCCAGATGAGGAGAGGAGCGGTGCTGAGGCCGCCAGCAACAATAATGATGACAGTGGTACTAATGCCACCTAGGATGACCTTTCAGACGATGGTGCTGAGACCGTTGTGATCCCAGATGCAGACGGCGGTGCTGAGGCCACCATTTGTGATGATGAACCAGAGCGCGGTGCTGAGGCCGCGAAGAAGAATATTTTGGGTGGTACTGATACCCCCATTTTGAGTCCATCTTTATTCCAACCTTCTGTACTACCATTTTCCGTATCCCTGGACGTCAGGAAAAAGACCAAAAATATGAATAAAGTAAAGGTTTCTCTATCAATTCCGAGTCCATGTGTGATGAATGATGATGATTGCATGGATCTCAGTCCTTCACAGGGCCAGAAACCTTCTCCTAGCCCTCTGTCTGAGGAGGGCCCATCCGTCCCCTTCCTTCAAGCACTCCGCCCAGCGAAGGGGAATAAAACAAGAAAATCCCAAAAAGAAGGAACAATTAGAGTTCATCCAACAGATGATAGACATATTTCAGATACAGCTGACTCTACTAGAGGCACTTGAGCACATCCCCCTCTTCCAAAAGAATCTAAGGGAGAAAACCACCGTACGTAGGAAGAAGAGGAACAACAGAGGAGAGATCCATGTGCTCACACGTGCCACATGTTGTGCCTTTAGAACCAGTTGCCAGCTAAAAGACCAGATGCAGGAGCTCCTTATGTTAGATGCCAGATTAGTGAGCAGCAGTTTGACTGTACTCTATTAGACAACGACTCTTCTACCAACCTCCTTCCGGCAACCCTACTCGATCAATTTGAGTTTGGCCCTCTTCTTCGGAGTAGGACAGTCCTTCAGTTTGCTGATCGATCGATTAAGAGGCCAAAGGGGTTGTTGAGAGACGTGGTCGTTATCATTCAGGGCTTGAAATTCCCCGTGGACTTTGTAGTATTGGATATGGAGATCCCTGAGTCGGTAACAGATGCCCCCATCATACTAGGACGCCCATTCTTGGCCACAGCCAAGGCGGTGACCGACCATGATAGTGGGAAGGTGTACTTTTGCGTAGAGGGCGAGAGTATACAAAAAGAGATGGTCGATGAGATCAGAGCAAGAGATTCAGCCAGCTTAAAGCAGAACAGTGACGCAGGGCAGATGACAGATGCAGAGTTAGACGTCCAGCAGGAGTATAATTTTTTGATGATCGATGACGAAGCAGTTTGGGAAGATCCAGAAGCACGAGCACTCGCCTTATCCGCAGATTCAGAGTACACACCTTTTGTGACAGACGAGAGTTCGGAGAGCACACCGTTGGCAGAGGACACCGTACAGGTTGACAGCTGCATACTGAGTGGTGGCATTGATATTTGTTTTGATTCAGTTCCCTCAGAGGCAAACTTTGATTGGAAAAACTTTGATACATATTTGCCATGTCTGTTTCCAGATGAGCCGACAGATAGGACGGGGAGCGAGCCAACATAGATGATAGACACACCAGCAGTGTTCCCTTCGTCAGATGATCACCTACAGCGAGAGTTCTCACATGCAAACCTGGTTGCTTTCACGCAAACATACCATAAGCCAAATTTTCCAGCTCCCACCAAGCCAGAACTGAAGCCTTTACCGCAGTCGCTCAAGTATAGTTTCCTTGCGGGTGAACCAGAAATGCACCCAGTCATTATCTCAGGAGATTTGAATGGAGAACAAGAATCTCGTCTGATGGAGGTTCTTGAAAGAAACCGCAAGGCAATAGGATGGAGTGTGACTGATCTCAAGGGGATAAGTCCGGCCCTGTGCTCCCACCATATCTACCTCGAGGAGGACGTTAAGCCCTCGCGTGAGTTCCAGCGACGACTGAACTTGAATCTTCGAGATGTGGTAATGAAGGAAATATCTAAATGGTGGAGCGCCGATTTTATCTACCCCATCTCCGACTCAAAGTGGGTTAGTCCTTTACATGTGGTGCCCAAGAAGACATGTATCACTACAGTTGTGAATGAGTCTGGAGAAGAGATCGCCACCCGGGTACCCACTTCTTGGAGGGTCTGTGTGGACTACAGATGATTGAATGAGGCCACCAAGAAGGATCATTTCCCGCTACCATTTATTGATCAGATTATCGAGAGGCTAGCTGGGAAAAGTCATTACTGTTTTCTTGACGGGTACTCCGGATATAATCAAGTGGCCATTGCGCCCGAAGACCAGGAGAAAACGACGTTCACCTGTCCATTTGGGACACATGCTTATAGATGGATGCCCTTTGGTCTATGTAACGCCCCTGCGACATTCCAAAGGTGCATGTTGTCCATCTTTTAGGAAATGATAGGTGACTGTTTGGTGGTATTCATGGATGATTTCTCGGTCTACGGCGATGGGTTTGATGCTTGTCTTGACTGCCTAGACTGAGTGCTTCAGCGCTGCATAGAGGTAAACCTTGTACTATCTTGGGAGAAGAGTCACTTTATGGTGACTCAGGGGACGGTCCTTGGTCACATCATCTCCAACAGGGGCATGGAGGTTGATCCGGCCAAGGTGGATATCATTAGAAAACTCAATCCACCATCCAATCTGAAACAGTTACGGTCTTTTCTGGGGCTTGTCGGTTTCTACCGACGGTTCATCCAGGACTTCAATCGAATTACCCGACCGCTTATGGATTTATTGACTAAAGACACCAAGTTCCTTGTAGATGATAAGTGTCTTAGGTCCTTCGAGACTCTCAAGAATTTAGTTGTCGAGGATCCTGTCCTTCAGCCACCCGATTGGTCTCTCCCATTTGAGATCACGACGGACGCTTCTGATTATGCCATTGGGGCTGTGCTTGGATAGAGGAGGGATGTATTACCTTATGCCATACACTACGCTAGCCGGACTTTGGATGCAGCTCAAAGGAATTACACAGTGACTGAGAAAGAGATGCTAGCGGTAGTCTTTGCTTTGGATAAGTACAGATCTTACATTCTTGGATCTAGAGTGACAATTTTTACTGACCATACTGCTAATTCATACCATTGGGAGGATCCCGTCCTTTATCATGAGGGAGGGGACAATATCTAGAGACGGTGCATTCCTTAAGATGAGCATCATAGCGTCCTCACCTACTGCCACAAGCTTGAGGCATGAGGACATCATTTTGGGAGACGGACAACACAGAAGGTGCTCCAATCCGGCCTTTGGTGGCCTACCCTTTTCAAGGATTCTGATGAGTTTGTGAGAAAGTGTACTGACTGTCAGAAGATGGGTACTTGCGGACAGAGAGACATGATGCCCATGCAGCCCATTCACTTTTGTGAGGTTTTTGATGCATGGGGAATTGATTTCATGGGCCCATTTCCTAAAAGTCAGGGATTTGAGTACATTCTGCTCGCTGTGGATTATGTGAGTCGTTGGGTTGAGGCCATCCCCGCCCGATCCGCAGATGCTAGAACCGTATGTCGTTTCTTGAGGAAAAAACATTATTTCATGGTTCGGGGTGCCTAGAGTCTTGATTTCAGATGAGGGGTCTCACTTTATTAACGACAAGGTTAGGGCCCTTACAGATGAGTTCAATATTAACCATCGTGTTGCCACACCATATCACCCTAAGACCAATGGTCTTTCTAAAGTATCAAATAGGGAGATTAAGACAATTTTACAGAAGGTAGTCCGCCTAGACCGAAAGGATTGGTCACAGCTTTTGGACTCGGTCTTGTGGGCCTATCGGACCTCCTTCAAGACACCATTAGGGACATCTCCCTTTCATCTCGTCTATGGAAAGCCGTGCCATCTACCATTGGAGATAAAGCATAAGTCACTTTGGGAAGTTACAGAGCTATTATTTGATCCCAAGAGTGTAGGAGAACAGAGGAAAGCAGAGTTGGCATCCCTGGAAGAACTAAGAGATACAACCTTCGCAAGTGGCCTACAGTATAAGGAGAAAGTGAAAGTATGGCACGATTCCCGAAACAGCCATAAACAATTTGAGCCAGATCAGCAAGTATGGCTATTTGATGCTAGGTTGAAATTATTCCCAAGGAAACTACAGAGTAAATGGAAAGGACCATATGTGGTCCGGAAGGTGCATGATAATGGCAGCATTGATATATCCGAACCTTCATCATCTTCCACTTTTAGAGTCAATGGTTAGCGCTTGAAACCATATCTAGATCATGAACCGTCGACCGTTGATGTTGTCCCAATTCATATGGTATGAGACGTGATCTTTGACTCACAACTTATACGTCTCGTACATGATTATCACTTCTATCTTCCTCTGTATAAATCCATTTGTCTATATCATTCATTCTTCCATTATGTACGTCACCCATCTTCATCCTATGATATTGCTGTGTTTAGGACACATCTTGTCCTAAGTATAGGGGGGTGCGCACACTGAGTTGTTCTCTTTTCTTCTTTTCCATTCCTATCTTCTTTGATCTTCTCCATGGTCTCCTCTTCTTGTCTATACTTAGGGATATCTGACCTTAAGTATAGGGGGAGATAATTGGAGTATGATTTTTTCATTCCCACCCTTGACCCTCCCTGCATTGTGTACAGTCTGCTATATTAGGATTATTTGATCCTAAGCATAGGGGGGACGGTCGACTTCTCATTCGTTCATTTATTCCTTTATTTATTCTTTAGGCTTGCCTATACTTAGTATGAGTTATGACTTCTCTTTCCGATCTACGAGGACATAGCTCAAGCTAAGTATAGGGGGTCGTATATACTTCGTACATACTTTAGCCATAACTCGTACTTTCGTATTAAAAATGGATAATTATACATATTAAAGTTCATTAACAAACTTTAATAAAAAGATGTTTATACTCCTCAAATTCTTTTTGTACTTACTGATTAATAAATCAGGTGAAAATATTCTCTGCAAAATGTTTGAAAAATAGTTTGAAAATCTGTATGAAAAATCTTTTGAAAACTATTTAGAAAATGTTTTGTACATGTTTTCAACCTTTGTAAAAACATTTTTGATTGTAAAATTTTTTTCTTTGTGTGAAATAAAAAATTTGAAAAATGATTAGCAAATGGTTTGAAAAATGGTTGCAAAAATAATCGAAAAATCTATATATACTGTTTGAAAAACCTTTGCAAAATGATTTTCAAATGTGTGCACATGTTTGTTAAAGTGTTTACAAAAATCATTTTGGACTATAGTTTTCAAAATTGTTTGAAGAATATTTGTAAAATAAGTTTGAGGAATACATACATCTCACCTAAAAATTCTTTATATGTATAAAACTAACCACTTACCCTTGTAAATTCTTAAAATCCACTTCTTGTATATATAAGAAGCATCCCGGTGTAAATAATTTTAACCTAGCTTTTAGCCAAAAATTTTTGGTTTTCAAAAATCCCAAAAACATTTGCAAAATTAAAATCCAAAAACATTTGAAAAATCTTCTTGAAAAATACAAAAAAAGATGCATATGCATCATCTTTTCAAAATCCCATAAAAAGTTCAAAATCTTTGAAAATTGCATCACAAAAATATTTTCTGCATTCTGCATATCATTTGCATAGCATGATCATTTTTCGGATTGAGTTTGATAGTTGAACAAGTCTAAGTAAAATCCGTAGATTGGAGCTTGGTTAGACCTTAAAATCTACCTAAGTAACAAGAACCTTATAGGAGCTCGAATTGAGGTACTTCAGGTCTAGTTGACTTAATTCTTCAAGGATCACGGGACTTGGTTCAATGGATTCTTGACTGCCTAAGTAGAATATTTCGGAGCACACGCACGACTCTTGTTGATAATGACCTAACTTGGACACCTGCACCTTTCACTTGGCTCAACTCAGTTGGAGTGGTGAGGAGGTTGGATTTGCCGGTATGAGATGCACACAGGTAGAAACATTTGTCCTCCTCTAGGGAGGGAAGTGCACCCCAACCCGTCTAGTGATGATGAGTTTCGAGGATAGGAGATTGTGGTTGCAATAAAGCTTTAAAAGAGGGATAATCTACTGGCTCAAGAGGAAAAACTCCCTATGTAAATGCTGTTGTATCTAGTATTCGCAAAAATGCAAAAAGCAAAAACTTCAAAAAGTGGACATGCCTGTACAAAAATAAAAATGCCCGCCGAAGTGTACATATGTGTAAAGTCAAATAAGCAAGCTTGAGCCTCAAAGTCAAATTATGTGAGCCTGCAGCTGGATGACTTGACTACATTGGTCTTGCATCCTAAGATAGGTAGCTACACTGGCTGCCGTCCATTCTTCTCTTCACCCCCTCCTCTTGAGCTCATTGCCACTTGAACTTAGAAGGGAATACCTTGCTCCTTGAGGAATGAGTTGTTGGATTGGGGAATCATTGGGTTGTCATATTGGAGAAGTCAGTCTCTTTGTCATTATAGTTGGGGAGACCACTATCACTTACACTGTACGAGCCAGATTCATAGTCGTAAGGGTTTGCATATGAGTTGAAGTATTCTGACCTGGCTATTGAGGAGACTTGAGCAGAGTTTTGGTATTCTCAGGGGCTGTTGGATTTCGAATCCGGTTATCATTAAGGTTCCGCCCGCACTAAAATTTCCAAAGGTCTGATTTAAGCTCCAAACTTTGATTTTGTGAAGACAAGTTTGATAATCAAATTTAATCCACTTTCTTCTTTTTCTTTTCTTTGTTTTGTTCGGCACTTATTGCATAAATGTTTGCTAGGGACTAGCAAAGGTAAAGTATAGGGGGATGATGAATCCACATTTCATCATCTTTAGTCTATCATTTTGGCCACAAAAACCCTAGCAAATGCATGTAAATACCCTTAATTAGAGCATCTTAGCATTCATGCATGTGCATGTAAATAGTGTGTAAAATACTGTATTTAAAGCCAAATTATAGAATAAATAAAAGAAAAGAAAAAGAATAAAATATTGCTCTCGGGGTTTTGGGTCATAAAATATTGTAAATATTTTATGACCCAAAACCTCAAGACCTAGGCATCTTGATGAATAGGTCGACAAGGAATAACGTAGGGGGAGATAAGGGCCAGACACCTATTCATTTTATTCTTTCCTTATTCATTTTTGGGACCTATTTTTGGTTCCACTTTTTATACCTCAAATAAAGAAACATTGTACATGAAAGTTGTAGGTAAATAAATAAATAAAAATACAAAATTTATTTCATACAAAAATACTGTACAGATAAAAAGTTATGATCTAAATAAAAATCCAAGATACCAACTTCCCAGACCTGTATCTTGCACATAAAAGCTCGAAATGCATCAAACTCACCTTTAATTGTATATAAATTAAAATAATCTATTTAATGAAGGTTGTTTCACATTTGGCGGAGCTACGATTTGAAAGTTGAGTTTTGGACCCCTATTGTATACTTGTACAAAATAGAATATTCATTTTTTTATTTATTCATTATTTTCATAATTTTATATTTTTTATAATTTGTAAATATTATTTATAACTTATATGTACAGTAAAACAGGAACAAAAACCTCAAGAAAACACAAAATAAAATACTTATGTACAACATACCTAGGTATAATATCTGTACATATACTTATATAATTACTATGTACATTTTATTAAGTAAACAAAATACATCAGAAAATTAAAATAAAAATACGTTTAAGTGTATAAAGATATTTTATAAATTTATAAAATAATAAACAAAAATAAATAAATTAAATATACAAAATAAAAATAAAATAATAAAATATATAGATATATATATACCTATATAAGGCATAAAAGGTAATTTGTAATTAAATACCTCATAAAAATAAATAAAAATCACCATAAAATTCTTTATAAAATAAGAAACATTTTTTATAACCTAAAATTAATAAATTCATTTACTATTTTATCTCGATTTTACAAAAAATTTTTGGCTCTGAATTTCATGTTTGGTCCACGTGGACCAACCAGGTGCGGTCGCTTGTTGACCTCGGTGAACTCCCTGACCGAGGCCTGCAAGCTTCTAACGCCTGTGATTTTGTCCCATTTTCAAAAAATTTCCAAGCCTAACCCTTGCGTCTTCTTCCCTCGATTCCTTCTTGGGAATTCCTCTCTGTACATCTCTGATCCTCGCCGAGCCCTCAGATCTCCCCAGATCTTCATCATTCGCGCGTGTTCTTGCTCCCAATCTCACGGCACCACCTTGTATATATCTGACCCGCCACCTTCGAGCCCAATTTTGAACCATTCTTGTCCATCAATCCTCCTCCCTGTTGCGCTCTTCACATTGCCGGAGGTGACAACTCCTCAACCGTACCCTCAAGCGAGTCGAGGAAGCCTCGAATCAGCTCCACCATCTCCGCCGACCTCCGGCATTAAGGTTCTACCACCTCAGGTCCCCCACCTTCGAGGTTTGCCCTTTTCCCCTTTTGTATCTCGCATTTTATTTCCCTTAGCTTCAGGATCAAAACCCCCCAAAAATATCCGAGTTCCATCTATCGATTCACCTCCCATCGCTCATCGCCAGAGCGCACCTCTGGCTGAAGCCCCCTCACCTTCCACCGACCATCTCCGACTTCCCATTCACCTCCGCGGGGTCCAGACAATTTTCCCTGGACCCTCTCACCTCTTTTTGCAGGTCAAAGCACAGTCAAAGCCCTTGGAGGCCATTTTGCGTGAATCGCCGGAGGTACCTGGAGCTCCGAGCTCCGCCGCCTTCGCGCCAGCACCTCGACGCTCCTCCGACGAACCTGAGCCCTCCAGCATCTAGCCTGACCTTCCAGGATCACGCCGGGCCATTTTGCACGCCTCTAGACCGCCGGAGACCTGAGATCGAGCCCGGGGAAGTTCCCCTCGCCGGCGTTCTTCCCCGTTCTTCCTCTTTGCTTCTCCGCCGTCCGATCCGAGGCCCGCTCCAGTTTGATCGTCAGCCGTCTGATCTAACCCCGCATCGACCGTCGATCTCTTCACCAGATCTGATCTCAGCCGACCATCGCCGAACCGTCATCGCGCGTTGTGCGTGCGTCACGTGGATAAGTGAGCGGCCCTCCGCCGTTCAATCGCGCACGAGGATATTAGGTGTGGGTATTTTGCACTTCCACCCTCGCCAATTTTTGTATTTTATTTCAGTCCATAAACTTTTAGTTGTAGTTTAAATATTTCTGTAAAATTTGCATCCAGACCACCGTAGTTTCCATATTTGCACTTAGGTCCTATCCACATCACCTCACGTGCCCGTGCGCGTGAGGAGGCTAGGTATTTTGCACAGGACCCCCTAGGGGTTTGTTTATTTCATTTCAGTCCATGAACTTTTTAATTAATATTTTGGTTAAAGTGCATCTGAGCCCCTGGAACTTTGTAAAATTGCAAAAATACCCCTACCAGGTCACGTGCCCAATGCGCATGAGTTGGACATTTTGCAGCGAACCCCCTCCAGGTTTGGGTATTTGATTTTAGTCCAAACAATTGTATGTAACGTTATATATCTTTGGAAAAATTGCAAGTAGGCCCTTGGACTTCTGTGTATTTATATTTATGCCCTTGCCAGTATTGTATTTTTGCTTGGATGTTTGCATTTATTTCATGCATCATTTTAACTTGAAAAATTACCAAAAAAATACCATAGGCTCTTGTTGCAATGTAGTTTAACGTCATATTTTTAATTTGCATTTTTATTGTATTTTCATATTTATTAAAAATAAGAAACGTGCATTTTCAATACTGTATGCATTAGAAAATCCATAAAAATTATAAAAAGTTTTTGAAAATTTCCAAAAAATTATATTTTACGTGTTTTATCATCTTTTAGTGTCAATCCAAAAATCATTAAAAAATTCAAAGTAAAACTCCTAAAAATTAGAAAACCCCTAAAAACTTCATAAAAATCTAAAAAATTCTAGAAAAATCCTAAAAATACAAACTCAGTTTCTGTCGTTTCCTTATTTTATTGCCTTTATTTGAAAATCAATTTGAGGAATTGTTGATACTATTTGGTAGTTTTTATCCTCATTTTAATTTCGGCCAGTTGGTTAGTTCACTATTTACTAGTATTTTTGCCTTTAAAAATACCAAAAAATTTGGAAAAATCTAGAAAAATCACAAAAACATCATAAAATTACAAAAAAAGACAAAAAATATTGTGTTTCCGGATTTTTGATTATTTTTACCTATTTTTATAAATACTCTATTCCTCTCTCTCTTATAATATATATATTCTATTATTGAAAAAGAAAACATAAAAATATAAAATATAAAAAGAAAAGAAAAAATCAGTAAATTGGAAACCAAAAAATATATAAAATTCAAAACCCACAAAAAAATAGCACATTTAGATAAATATTCACAACCACATTTTGTGCATCTTTGCTTGTTCTATCCTGCTTGTTCCCTGTGTTCGACACACTATACACTTGCACACTATACCCATATTTGTAGATTTATAATAAATTTGACTCCACATTTATTTCTCATTGCTTGATTTATATATTGTGGGTTCATTGTTGATCAACATGGGTTTTCTAAGCGATCGCCGCAACGACATTGTGGTCCCGTCTTGTGTGGACTATTTAGACCCTTGCAAAAACCGCGTTATCGCTATCCACATTATTCTTATCCACAATAGTTAAATCACATTTAATTATATTGGATAATTTCCAGACACATCAAGATTATTAAATCACATTTAATCATCAATTCTTTAATGCTTAGATTTATGGAATTATTCTTGAACCCCTTCAAGAATAATGCGATTTCTCCGCAGATACTTGGAGATAAGGACAGGGCGATTGTATTGTTCCACGTATAGTGACTTGGATGTTGAGATCACATCTCAAATCCAGATCTCATGGACCTCCCATAGATGCTTGATCAAATCAAGACCGTAGACCTAATCTTCTCATTGCATCTGAATCTCATTCAGATCAATGTCCAATACATGGACTAAGATTAGGTCACTTCTCTATTGAGAGGAGTCACTAAAATCCAAACCTGTTTCATCACTCCCTCGGAATGGAAGCATCATGGTTATACAATCGTTTATGATCACATCACCCTCAGGTATTCCCAATACCTGTACATCCTGCATACTGGAAGACCTATGATCATACTGAAGATATAGATGACTTTTACATTGTCATCTTCAGGGTTTGATCACTAAGTTTCTCAATCTTGGTCATTGGTAATTGGTATAGATCATATGCTTTCCCAAAGCATATATCTTACCTTCAAATTCATGTCATGCTTCCAAAGCATGATGCCCATGCATGAAATTTGATCAGTCCCAATACCTCACGAGTGAGCTCATGTCTTCCAGTTCATAAGTGAACCTGTATGATCCCTTTGAGAGATCGTATTACTCATATGTCCTTACATGCATACCAGCTCGTCAGTGTATAGACCTTGGCTAGGTTATCAACCTATTGGTCTGCCAAATGTACATACTCAGACGTATAGCAACACATCTATCTCTGGTCAGAGGATGCATGCCTATGCTGTGACAACATTCAACATAGGTCTTTGGTTATCTCGATCTCGTTAAGTCAATCCATTGACTCAACTAATCTGACACCTCTGAATCACTATTCCCATGCAGAGGACCTGCATCAAAAGGTCGGTCAGATATCAGCCATATGATAAAGGATTGCCATCTCCTACTTAGACTAGAGATCATCACTTAACAATCATTTGATGATGCTTGATGAGTCCTCTATCTAACTCCTTAGATATTCATCCAAGCATCAACCTCTATGATTCAATCAATGAATCAACAGCTGTATGATGATCAAGTTGGCCATGGTACATAACCCTTATTATACAGAGGGACCTTATAGTGCATTCATTCATTCAATCTCAGAAAGGGAGTAAAAAATAATCAATAACTTTTATTGATAAATCATATATTACAATAACAATTATTATAGGATTGGTTCGCCTCGGGCTCACATTACTAACAATCTCCCACTAGCCCTCAGAACCATTCAGGAACAATACTTAAACCTATACTCATTACATGCTGGTCGAAAACCTTCTGTGTCAGAGGTTTGGTGAGAGGATCAACAACGTTGTCGGCAGAGGCCGCCTTGGTGATGATTATGTCACCATGCTTTTGAATCTCCCGAATGATGTGGTATTTCCTTTCCACGTGCTTGCTCTTCTGATGCCATCTGGGTTCCTTTCCCTGGGAAATGGCTCCCGTGTTATCGCAGAGTAATGGGATGGGAGTATCAGAGGAAACTACGCCAAGCTCCAGGATGAAACTGCGCAACCACACCGCCTCCTTTGCAGCATCCGATGCGACAATGTACTCGGCTTCTGTTGTTGAATCTGCAGTAGTGTCCTGCTTCTTGCTTCTTCAGCTCACAGCACCACCATTCAACAGGAATACAAACCATGATGTTGACTTTCGATCATCAATATCCGATTGGAAGTCAGAATCTGTATATCCCAAGACTTGGAGATCACCATCTCCATAGACCAAGATGTAATCTTGCGTCTGTCTTAGATATTTGAATATGTTCTTTACTGCATTCTAGTGTTGTTCTCCATAGCACGATTGGTAACGACTTACCACTCCCACTGCATGACAGATATCTGGTCTAGTACACATCATGGCATACATTAAGCTTCCTACAACTGATGCATAAGGACATCCAGCCATGCCTTTCTTTTCCTCAACAGTTTGAGGAGCCATCTCTTTAGATAGGTGGATACCATGTCTTAAGGGTAGGAATCCTTTCTTGGAACTATCCATACGGAATCGTTCAAGAATCTTCTTAATGTATCCATGTTGTGACAATCCCAAAATCCTCTTTTCTCGGTTTCTGAACAACTTCAGGCCTAAGACGTAAGAGGCTTATCCAAGATCTTTCATCTCAAAGGTATGGGATAACCAAATCTTCACACTGGTCATCATCCCTGTATCATTCCCAATAATAAGGATGTCATCTACGTAAAGCGCGATGAACACAACGACGTTCCCACTAAGCTTCTTGTACACACAAGGTTCATCAGGATTCTGCACAACATCATAACTCTGTATGGTTTCGTCAAATCTGTTGTTCTAGATACGAGAAGTTTGCTTCAGCCCATAGATGGATTTCTTCATCTTGCATACTTTTCCATCCTCAGTTATGAAACCCTAGGGCTGCTCCATGTAGATATCATCCTCGAGGTATGCATTGAGGAAAGCCGTCTTGACGTCCATCTGCTAGATGTCGTAGTCAAGATATGCAGCTATAGCTAGCAGTGTCCTGATGGATTTAAGCATAGCCACAGGAGAGAATGTCTCATCGTAGTCTATGCCTTCTCTCTGTGTGTAGCCCTTGGTTACGAGCCGTGCCTTGAAAGTCTCTACTTTCCCATCAGGTCCCCTTTTTCTCTTGAAGATCCATTTACACCCAATGGGTTTTACCCCTTTAGGTGGATCCTCTAGGGTCCATACACCATTCTTATGCATGGTGTCGATTTCTGACTTCATTGCTAGCATCCATCTATCCATGTCATGATCCGCGAGTGCTTCATCAAATGAAGTAGGATCATTGTCAATCTCACTTGACACATGGAATCCATACCTTTCAGGTGGTGCAACAACCCTCGAACTCCTTCGAAAAGGTATAGGTGTTTCATCTTTATTTATCTCTTCAGTTTCTGGTCCAGGAATCTCAGAATCCTCAGGGAATTCAATGAGTTCCTCTACTTCATTTTTGCCTTTACCTTTAAGGAAATCATTCTCCAAAAATTTCACATCTCTAGAAATAAAAATCTTTTAGGTCTCAGGGTCATAGAGCTGATATCCAATACCATTTCTAACATACCCGATGAAGTAACACTCACGATTGCGAGATTCCAGCTTACTTGCATCCACGTTCTTCGCATGGACCAAGGAAACCAAACCCTCAAGTGATACCACTAGGTTTGGTTCCATACCAGAACTCATGAGGAGTCTTAGGTACAGATTTGCTAGGAATATTATTCATGATATATATTGCAATCTCTACTGCATATCCCCAGAAACTAAGTGATAAATGTGCTTTTCACATCATTGAACGGATCATATCCATGATGGTCATGTTGCATCTTTCAGCAACACCATTAAGTTGGGGAGTTCCAGGAGGAGTGAGATTGGAGGCAATTCCATTCTTCTTAAGATATTCCTTGAATTCATCTGAGAGGTACTCACCACCTCGATCAGATCAAATCCGTTATTCTTCCTATCGGTTTGGTTCTCAAATAAAGCCTTGAACTCTTTGAACTTTTCAAAGGTTTCAGATTTATGACTAATAGGAAGACAAAACCGTATCACGAATGGTCATCAATAAACGTTAAATAATATCGATATCCATTTCGAGTCGTGGTACTGAAGGGACCACATACATCGGTATGTATTAGGTCAATAATACCTTCGCATCTTGTAACCTTCTTACGAAAAGGCATCCTAGTCATTTTACCTCGAATACAATGTTCACAGGTAGGCAAAGATTGAACCTATAGAAAATCTAAAGGTCCATCCTTTATCAATCTATTGATCCAATCAAAAGATAAATAACCAAGCCTTTGATGCCAAATCTCATTCGAAAGATTTTCCCTAGATCTTTTAGGTTTTATTAGTGGTTGTAACATTCATGACATGCTCATAATGCACAATTCATAGAGTCTACCAGAAGTTAAAATACCATCTGCAATATATTTATCATAATGATTTATGACTAATTTATTACAGAAAAGGAATGAATATCCACTTCTAAATAGCTTAGATATAGATATTAAATTCCTTATAACTTTAAGTACATAAAGATACTTTTTAAGTACTAGGACTCTACCACTAGATAATGATAATCGACAAGTCCCGACGGCGACTACTGCAACACTTGCATTAGATCCCATCTGGATGACTATCTCCCCTTCTTCAAGATTTCTAGTTTCCTGAAACAAATGCAACAAATTGCATACATGAATAGAAGCACCAAAATCTACAACCCAACTTCCTTCTCGTCCAATGAGAAAGCTAGTTTCAATGATGAAAGTAGATTTCATATCTGCTGGGGCTTTACCTTTGTCTACCGACTTCAGGTATTCCGGGCAATTACGCCTCCAGTGCCTCAGCTTTTTGCAGTGGTGACAGACGTCGGATTTCTTCGACGCTATCAGTGTGGATGCACTAAAAGATGAGCCAATGCCTTGACTCTTCTTCTTTCTCTTCTGGGCTGGGCCCTTCTGAGCACCTTGCTTCCGATCGTGCTTCCCTCTAACCTGTGCAACCATTGCACTGCCAGCGAGACCATCTTTCTTCATTACGTCTTCTGCAGACTTTAATGCAGCAAGAAGACCAGCGTTCGACAAGTACAACTTTTTCATGTGGAATGAAACCACAAAATTATTGAAAGACTTGGGGAAAGACAACATAATAAAGTCAGCTTGCATGTCTGCATCCATATTTTCCCCAAGAGTCTCCAGTTCAGACAAGTACCCAAACATTTTGAGTACATGTTCTCAAACTGAAGTTTCTTCCTACATCTTGCAGCGAACGAGTTCTTTCATAATCTTGTAACGTTGGGTCCGGTTAATGTCACCAAACATATCTTTTAGATTCTGCATTATTTCCTGGCATGTGCTCATCTCCACATGTTGCTTCTGAAGAACATTGGAGAGAGAACCCAGGATATAGTATCTAGCCAAGACATGATCTTTATCATACTTGTCATTGTATGCCTTTTGTTCCTTCGATTTAGGGCTTTCATGCTTGTCTTCTGTGAGCACATAACTTATGCGCTCAACCAAGAGAACAAGCTCCAAATTACGGATCCAATCTGAGTAGTTTGGACCGGTCAACTGGTTGACCTCAAGAAGCCTGCTTAGTGGGTTTAAGGACTTCATTTTCTAAAATTAAGAATGCACTATATTAGAACATATAATAATATATTCATATTTTGATTAAGGCATTTTAAATGAAATTGTTCTTGCTCTGTCAACCTTGAAAGTTTATTCCCTTAATCACTTTCAAAGTAAGAGATATAGTTACCGTTATATCTCAAGCAAGAACTGAGATCTCCTACTTATCTTTGTCATATCCCAATAATATGAGAATCTATGACTCCAATAAAGAGAAGAGGGAACACATTCTGCCTTGCAAGTCCAACTTGCATTTCCCAATTCGGTCTTTAATACCTGGGCCCATCACCCCTAAGGTGATGTTGACCCATCATTAATTGAACCAACATCAACAGTAATACAACTCGCTATGCGCAATCCAATATCCCCCCAATAATATGAGGATCCGATATTGGGGTCACTACACATACGTCCTTACTCTTTTGAGAAGCGACGAGCCCGATCCAAATGGATCGTATGCAGGAGCTGTCACTTGGGACAGGCGAACCCAAGTCATCCTAGGTTTGCGAACTGTATCCAAGTCATCCTAGGTTTGCGAACTGTATCCAAAACCTTCGACCTAAGGCTCTGATACCAATTGAAGGATATGGTATTATCCTCATGTTAATCACGGAAGCGTGATCGTCGTATCGAATACGACGTAGAATGACTAGTCGTACTAGTTGTTCTATGCAACAAAATTTAAAAAATTTAATGCGATGAAACTACATGATCCAAGAACGATTTTCGGATCGTTTCATATATAACCACATAAAGTATAAAGGAATACCTCTTGAAGCATTGTTGATCGAGTCTCTACGTAAAGAGACCTCCTGTCTCAAGTCCGATCGTTGGAGAAGACGCTTGCGAGCGCGGGGATGAACCGCGTGATCCTCGCAATCCAACAAGATGATCCAAGCATGGTGAACTCCTAATCTCATCGTATGAAATCGAACATCCTCTTGCATGAGCGTATCACTCCAAGAAGACGGAGAATCGAAGAACGTCGAAGCAGCGACGCGGTGGTGAAGGCATCGGCGACTCTCTCCTCTAGGGTTTGGTGGACGACCAACAAGGAGAGGGAGAGAGAGTTGACGTGTGAGAGAAGAGAGAGAGAGATTTGTGCTTAGAATAGCATAGTATTAGAGAGCATGGCATGCCTCTCTATTTATAGGGTTTTGGGATCCATCGATCTCAATCCATGGGACATAAAATTAATAGATGAGATTGATTTATGTTCAAATCAATGGTCAAGATTGTTGTTGGTAAAAAACCAACAACTAATAATCTAATTTAAATCAAATATATTTGACATGTCAAATATAATTCAATCCTAAATTAGATCAAGAAATTAAGGAGAGATTAGCATGGAGATCCCTCCCCATTAGGAAAGGTGGGGACGGCTACCAATTTCCTTGTGGGAATTGGTGGCCGTCCACCATGTCCTCATGGAGGAGGCAATCTCATGCAATCTCATGAGATTGCATATCTCCATGAATTTCTCCCATAATTTCCAACAACTTTTGTTGTGATTTATTCTTCAAAAATAATTCATAATAAATTTTTAGAATATTGCAATCTTGCCATTGGAAATTTGTGAATCATATTCACAACCCAAAACAAAATATAATTTACATTTTCAATTAATTACACAATGTGTATCCAATATACATTGATAATTAATCATCAAATATAAATTATATCTAGCTCTCTCTAATACATTATAAATCACACTTATAACATATTATGAATAATTGGATATTACTATCCACATCATTCTTATCCACAATAGTTAAATAACATTTAATTATATTGGATAATTTCCAGACACATCAATATGATTAAATCACATTTAATCATCAATTCTTTAATGCTTAGATTTATGGAATTATTCTTGAACCCCTTCAAGAATAATGCGATTTCTCCGCAGATACTTAGAGATAAGGACAGGGCGATTGTATTGTTCCACGTATAGTGACTTGGATGCTGAGATCACATCTCAAATCCAGATCTCATGGACCTCCCACATATGCTTGATCAAATCAAGACCGTAGACCTAATCTTCTCATTGCATCTGAATCTCATTCAGATCAATGTCCAATACATGGACTAAGATTACATCACTTCTCTATTGAGAGGAGTCACTAAAATCCAAACCTGTTTCATCACTCCCTCGGAATGGAAGCATCATGGTTATACAATCATTTATGATCACATCACCCTCAGGTATTCCCAATACCTATACATCCTGCATACTGGAAGACCTATGATCATACTGAAGATATAGATGACTTTTACACTGTCATCTTCAGGGTTTGATCACTAAGTTTCTCAATCTTGGTCATTGGGAATTGGTATAGATCATATGCTATCCCAAAGCTTATATCTTACCTTTAAATTCATGTCATGCTTCCAAAGCATGACGACCATGCATGGAATTTGATCAGTTCCAATACCTCATGAGTGAGCTCATGTCTTCCGATTCATAAGTGAACCTGTATGATCCCTTTGAGAGATCGTATTACTCATATGTCCTTACATGCACACCAGCTCACCGATGTATAGACCTTGGCTAGGTCATCAACCTATTGGTCTGCCAAATGTACACACTCAGACATATAGCAACACATCTGTCTCTGGTCAGATGATGCATGCCTATGCTGTGACAACATTCAACATAGGTCTTTGGGTATCTCGATCTCGTTAAGTCAACCCATTGACTCAACTAATCTGACACTCTGAATCACTATTCCCATGTAGAGGATCTGCATCAAGAGGTCGGTCAGATATCAGCCATATCAGAAAGGATTGCCATCTCCTACTTAGACTGGAGATCATCACTTAACAATCATTTGATGATGCTTGATGAGTCCTCTATCTAACTCCTTAGATATTCATCCAAGCATGAGCCTCTATGATTCAATCAATGAATCAACAGCTGTATGATGTTCAAGTTGGCCATGGTACATAACCCTTATTGTATAGAGGGACCTTATAGTGCATTCATACATTCAATCTCAGAAAGGGAGTGAAAAATAATCAATAACTTTTATTGATAAATCATATATTACAATAACATTTATTGTAGGAATGGTTCGCCCTGGGCTCACATTGCTAACACCTCGGTCTTCCCTGCTTGTACAGTCTTCTATACTTTGGATTATTTGATCCTAAGTATTGGGGGAATCACCAACTTCTATTCAGTTCATTCTTCCATTCTTTGTGTCATTGTAGTATAGGATTCTTTTCACTTTTCTATACTTAGCATGAATTATGTCTTCATTTATCGCTCTTTGATTACTATGAGGACATGGTTTGATCTATATAGGGGGTGTCGTATATATTGTATATATACTTTAGCCATAACTCATATTGGGGTTAATCATATGGCTATTATTTATAAAATTGGAATAAAAATGCTTTGAAAAATGATTTGACAAAAGTTTGCAAAAAATGTTTGTAATTTTTTTTGTAAATGAGTTGATTTTTTTTGTAAAACCATTAAAATCATTTTTGTACAAACTTTCAAAAATGTTTGCAAAAATGTTTTGTTTGTAAAATGTTTTAAAACTATTTTTTGTATCAACATTATGTATATTGTACAAATGTTTGTAAAATGAGTGAATGTTAAATGTTTGCAAAAATCTTTTTGAAAAATTGTTTGTAAACAGATTTATAAAATTGTTTGTAAAACAAGTTTTGAAAAATGTTTTGAAAATTTTATAAAATGGTTTGTAACAAGTTTGTAAAATATTTTGTCACGTAGGTTATAAATAGGGGTATATAACTTATTTGTATATACGTCTGGTAAAATCTTTATAAATAAAACCTATATCGATTTGTAAACTTTGTTTAGACATCTCTTTTGTATTTAAAATCCTTAAATAAAACTTGTATATAAAATCCACGTGTAAATATTGTACATAAAATTTGCAAATATTTTCTTTATAAAATGTGTCTAAAATCCTTGTAAACCCCTGTAAATATGTACATATTTGTAAATGTTTGTAAATTCTTTCTTTTCTTTCTTATCAAAAATGCAAAAAAATTTAAAAAATTAAAAATTCTATAAAAAACATGCAATTTTTATGAAAAAATTTTCAAAAAGATTTGTACCTTTTATTTTCATATCTTTTCAAATGTTTTGTAAATCTTTATTTATTGCATGTGCATATACATTCCTCAGAATCATTGTTAACATTTAAACTAGTCTGGAATAAAAATGAAGAATGGAGCTTGGTTAAAATCGTAATCCACTTAACTTTAGAGGAACCTTATAGGAATCAGAGTTGTGACTTTTCAGGTTCTAGCAACTTAATTCTTTGAGTCCCCAAAACTATGTTCACATGTCATCTTGATTGGTCTAAGTAGAATATATCACAACACACACATGATTCTTCTAGACAATGACTTAACTTGGACAAGCACTCTACACAGCTTTTCATGGATGAGGTGGTAAGGGGGAAAAATCCTTTGGCTTGGGGTAGCACACAAGTGTATAACAACTAGTGGAAGCATCCGTCCTCCTCTAGGGAGGGTAGCACATCTCAACCTGGTCTAATAACATTGAGGTCTAAAGATAGGAGGCTGTGGGTTTTGCAATAATTCTTCAAAAGAGGGATAGTCTATTGGCTTAAGATGAAAAACTCCTTATGTACATGCTGCACATGTTGTATATATGTTGAAAAAAATGCAAAAAATCCAAAAAGGAACATGCCTTATTGAAAATAAAATGCATGCCGGAGTGTATATAGTTTAATAAGCAAAACTTATGTGATTCATTGTCTCATCTCAAAGAAGCTTGCAGCTAGGGACTTGGCAACACTGGTAGCTCTAAGGAATACATGGCTACACTAGCCATGGTCCATTATCTTCTTTGTCCCTCTTCTTGAGCCGGTTGCACTTGAACTTAGAAAGGAATACCCTACTCCTTGAGGAAAGAGTTGCTAGACCAGGGACTAGAGTGACCTTGTTGAGAGAGGCTGTTTGTTTCCCATTTTTGAGGTGGGGAGTTATATATCACTAACACAGTACAAGTAAAGATTCATAGTCATAAGAGTGTGCGTACGTAGACTTGTTCTGACCTGACTATTGAGGCAACCTGACCATAGAATTATGGAACTTAAGGGCTATTGAGTCTTAAAATCTATTTCCCATTAAGGTTCCAACAAACTAATAATCCAAAGGTCTGACCAAGCTCCATACTTTAATTTTATGAAGATAAGTTTAATAATCAACATTAATTCTCCTTTCTCCCTCTTTCTTTTCTTTATTTTTGTTTTCACTTATTTTGCATATAAGTGTGCTAAGGGACTAGCAAAGGTAAAGGACAGTGGAATGATGAATCCATGATTCACATCCCTTATTCTTTTATTTTAGCAGAAATCCCTATGTAAAATAACTGTAAATCAATACTAAATCCAATAAATTAGCATTTTGCATGTTTTTTTGTTAATATTTTGTAATTAGCACTTATGTATACAAAATAAAAGAATAAAGAAGAAATGAAAACAAAAAGAAATAAAAGAAGGCTATAATTATGCAAGAAGTACAGATCAACCCGAACACTGAGAGAAGGTCAATAATTGAACTGATCGACGAGGAATAAAGTAGGGGGAGATAAGGCCTTTATTTATTAGTAGACACAAAAATATCTTGTATATATTGTTCATCATTTATTTTGTATAAATTATGTGCATTTTCATCACTTTGTATATTGTGTATATATATTGTATTAGTTTATTTATAAATAAAATGATCTCAAATTAAATTATTTCCTCAGTAACACTTGTACATAAAAATGCAATGCAAATAATAAAAATAATTGCAAAATTTTTTTGCTAGAATAAAAGATACAAGACTCAGAAAAAGTTACAAAACAAGAATTAAAAGATCAATACCTTCTCCATATGAACTCGAATTGAACCAAAATCACTTTCATTGTATTCTAAATAAAATTAGGTTTAAAATGAAGTTGGTTTTTTTGTGGAGTTATGGTTTGAAAGTTGGCTTTCTGGGAGGTTTGTCTATATAAATGTACTACATTTATACGTATATATATTTTTATTGATATTTATTTTTAATTAATTTTACACATATTATATTTTAAATATTTGTACATATTTCATTTAAATTATAGAAATACAAACAAAAGTAATGAAGTAAAACTATTAGCATAATGTCCTACTTCGAGCTCTCCTACGACGAGGTGAGGTTAGAGAAGGCGGTTGCGATGACTTAAGAACTCCAGCTCAAACCCTCGTCTTCCTCTTGTTGCTTCATCGGTCTGGCAAAGATTGTGAGCTCCAGATAGTGAACGTTATGCTCTAGTAGTCTGTCAAGACCTGCAAACGAGGATTTGTTTCTCAAATCGTACAAGATCGACCCACAAAGTTAGGGTTATTGCGGTTCCAAAGTAGTTCCAGTAGGAGGTATTTCAGAAAAAAAAGAATCGAGTTTGATATTTGATTTTGGAATATGAATCGAACCAGAGGATTAAAGTGTCTAATACTGGGATTAACTATTTTAGTCATGGCATACGAATCGAGAAAATAAAATGAAAAAGGATAAATGAATACCTGGGATTGTAGGGTACATGACCCCACTGGTCTTCGCTCGACCGGGCATTGTTCCTGGAGCTCTACATATGCGAAGGAGGTGATGCAAGTCTGGAAAAGACTTTGGAACGTCTCCCCGATCTCCAAGCTTCCTTGCAGGCCAGTCGACGAGCAGTGTCACCACTGGAGCCGATCAAAACAAGGTGGAGAAGAAGGGTAGTCAGACAGGTAATTCTAGTAACACGAGGAGTGAGTTAGGAGAAGTTAGTTATTAATGGTGAAATTTAGGGACTTTTATAACTGAATCGAAGAGGGGTTGGGTAGAGATTGAGGGCTGGCGTGGATTAGAGATGTTGGGATGGTTGATTAGATGGTTAGGATTGAGTGAAGAGGTTAGAAGGAATGCAGGAGAAATTGGAGAAGTTAGGCGAGTTAAGTAGACTTCCAACGACTTGCTTCTTGATGAAGAAGCACTACGTGTCATCACCTGGTTGGCTAGATGGATAAAATAACTTAGAAAATAGATATTAAATAATAAATAATATTATCTTAAATAGGTATGAAAATGAAAAATGTAAATATAAATAATTTATCTAAATTATGGCTTAATTAGCTTTTATAAATAATAAATAAATTAAGAAATATAAATATTATATTAATAAATAGATATAGATATTACTTGATAAATGGATAATTGATTTTTAATTTAATAAATTAATAAATAGTATACCACTTTTATATTTTATTAATTAATATGATTATAAATAAAGTATTTGTTAATTTTTGTGGATTTTAATAATTTAATCTATTCATATTAATAAATACATTTATAAGTTATGTAGTTCAATTTCATTTATAAATTAGAGTTTTTTATTTATTTAAAATAACAAATAAGCTCCAAAAATTATGAAATAAATTAAGGTTAAAACATAATATCAAGAAAATAATTAGAAATTATAAAATCATTAAAACAATAAATAGCGTGTTATAGATAAAATAAATAACCCAGAAACCCAGTTGTGGTTTGGTCTCAAAACCAACTTTTTGCAAATGGACTCCGATTTGCAAAGAGGGTCTCTCGAGAATGACTGGAGCAAGGTGTAAATGCGTAGGACAATCCATATATAGGATAGTAAAGTCCACTGGGAACTACATGCCCTGAATGGTCACGATAATATTCCTCAACGCACCCCTAAATCTCTTCACAGATTGATATGCAAACTGAAGTATCGCTGGTGATTTTTAAAGAGGACCTAGCTTGAGATTATCAAGCAAAGAAAATGGGATCAAATTAATCGAGGAACCATTATCTAAGAGAGTACGATGGAATGCGACATCTTTAATCTAACATGTGACATAGTGAGCTCTAGAATCTTTCTTCTTATTTGGTACCTTATTCTGAATAGCACAGGAAGTTGCCTTGGTCAAACTCGTGATCTCCTTTTCATATGTGTTGTACATCTGTTCCTTAGCTGATTCTTGAGTGTAGGAAAATGATCCAAGGCATTGTGAAGTGGAATCTTCAGAAAAATACGATCTTTCAATAATCGTTCGGTCTCTGGAGTGACATCATTATTTTTTATTTTTTTCTTACATTTTTCATAAAAAAACTTCGGTAAAAGGAACTATTTCAAGAACAACAAAATTCTTTTTATTCAAATCGTAATCAGCTTGTACATGGAGAGTCTAAGAATTATCTACAAAACTCTCTAAAATAGGAGAAGATACATCAGCTTCAGGAGTGTTCACATGGCCTAGCAAGGTATCATCATCCGATTCGTCTAATTTCATATCGACAGTCTCGACATCGCTCCCTTCTCCCTGATTGTCAAGTGGATGATCCTCATCATCTTTATGGTTCTCCTCCTAAGCATCAATATGTGTATCAGGGTATGGCTCTCGCTCGTCATCCTGTGCCCTCTCCTCCTCCCGATCAGGTACTTGTGGTGATCTACTACTCTCGAGGCGAATGAAGTTAGATAAGAATTTAGGAAAAGAGATCATATCTATCATGTTATCTACCTGATCTGGGTGCCTCCTCTTATTATTCGGGTTCATCTGAGGCTAGGCTGTAATTATGGTCTTGGGCATGATTAACTCATCTAGAATATGGTTAACCTGCTCTATATCAGTCTTATGTGTGGTATGGAGCGTGCTCAACATGTCCATGATCTGATTCAATGCTAGGTCTTGTGAAGATATCTCAGATTCAGCGTGGCAACCCTAGCTTTCTACTCTCTCCTACCTCGAGCTATGCTGCTGTGGAGCGTAATGCTAAGGAGATCGTTGGGGCGTGTATGAAGATTGCTACTGTTGGTAATGATGCGGCTGCGAATGCAAAGCAGGTTGGTGAAAAGAATGTGGTCTCTGATAAGCATTTTGGTGAGACTGCTACTGTGTGTAATGTTGTCGGTGCTGAAATTACGGATGTCCATGCTCCGAATGATTGTACTGTTGTGGCTATTGCTAGTGGTGTACGCTCTGAGGTATGAGCTGTGATGACGGGTGGACCAGAGTGTATCATATCCCATTGATCTCAAGAGTGGCTTGAGGCTCAAAAATAGTGTCTCTTGGGCTGGCAGTCTTTCTTGGATTGGCATAAGACTGGTCCTCATGCCATCAATCTGTGGAGTCTCCGTAGGCTGACCCGACTCTCTTTGGACGAAGTGGATATGTCGGGTAGGCGGAGCAGGTATGGATCTCCGAGCATGTTAAGAGGTTGAAGAAGCGTACGACTACTGGTACTGAAGTTGGATGCCATCACCTTCTTCCTCAGATCGCTCAAATGCTGAGGAAGTGATGGGAGTTTCTCCAGATCTCACAGCAGCTACAGATCTTGAGCTTGCTTCTGAATCACATCTACCAGCGTTAACTTTTTTGCTAATGTATCCCATGTTGGTATTTGATTCATAATCCGAAATATTTGACACCTTATGATGCTCTCGATGATATGGTGGCTGTGGGGCCTTATGGAATGCCCGAGTAGAGTCGACAACTATTGAGTTATCTGCCGTCCCGCTAAAGATGGACCAAACAGACCTAGCATCCTGATTCAAATAACTGCCACCACATGCGATGCTCACAAGGCCCTGGACAACCGGATGGAGTCCTCCAAAGTAATTCTGATGTAGCACCTTCATCGGTATCTCACGATGAGGGCATCTCTCAGTAAGGTCCCTGAATCGATCCCATGCCTCGTGGAATGATTCATTCAACAACTGAGTGAAGTTGGAGATCTGGATCCTCGTCAAGTTTATCCGTCCCAGAGGAAAAAAATTATGTAGGAACGTAGACTTCATGTCGTCCCACATGGAGATTTCCCTCTCTAAATTAGTGAGCCAATAAAGCGCCTTATCTGTTAAGGTGAAGGGGAAGGCTTTGAGGCGAATGGCCTCATGTGTAACACCTGGATAATTAGCCATACCACAAATCATCTCAAACTGTTGCAGAAAGGTAAATGAATCCTCTACGACATTCCTGTAAAACTCGGGAAGAAATGAAATAAGGGACGAGCGTAACTCGTGTGGCCCTTGATTCAGTGGTAACCGAATCCAATGATGTAGTGTCCTTACTACAGGACCACACTCATCTCTGAGTGTAGTGGGAACTACGATAGGCGATTGTGGGTTCTCGGCTCCTGCTCGTAGCGCAACAATCTCGACTTGCAGCTCGCTCTGGACTTTAAACTGATCTCGGATCTGAAGATTCATCTGCTGTAGTGTGTCTAGAATCCATGTTGTGATGTCTGTAGCTAGATCTGATCTTCCATCAGTGTTTGTTCCTCAGCTGGTCGTTCCTCTACTGATCCCTTCCTGTGAGCCATTTGCTTCACATCTTTTAAGAAGGAAAACATCTCATAAGAACTTAGTGAAAAATGGATAGGAGAAATTGATGATAAATTGAGGCGGGGGTCTGCCTCAAAAGATGGGCTGGGAGATGAGGGAGTCTAGGTCTGACTCTCCTTAGGTTTAGATGGGATCGACTCCAGAAGAGGCTTATCCCAAGTCTGTGAAGAAGTACGACGGGCAATGGATCGTCAAGAGCTCACAAAGTTTGAGAAAAATAGCTGTAGAGTCATCATATTTGATGTCAAGAGGATAATCAGGAGAGCACGATATCAAATCAAGAGATTGGAAGTGAAGACATATAAGACCTGGTAATGCACATCTTATAAGCAAACACAAAGCAAACCCGGATTCACCAACGCAACTCGACGATGACCGTAAAAGTTTGGTCTTTTATCTTGTCGATTTTAGGGTTATGTTAGCAGACAAGTATTATTACAAGTTATCGTGAGATGATAGGTACCCGGAATTTTCTCGCAACACTATCCTGAATCCTTATAGAAAACCACTTATTCTCAGCCACTATGGGAGTAAGTATGGATCGTTTCTGGCTACCCGTATTACTTGAGGACAGAGCCTTACGTAGTATCCTCTAAACCTCCCACTCTACTAAGCAAACTCGGATCGTTTTCGGCTACCCAAGCGTACCTACTGAAGAACAATGATTAGGTGTATGGACTAAGTAGTATTTTGAGAGAAACTCAGACTCTGGTTCTATCCTTAAGTGCCGTCACTCACTCACAAATTCTGGAAGTGTATCTGTAATTGATGTGTGGGGGTTGCTCTCCCAAATCAAATGATCCTATGCCAGTTTTAGGTCAGATATTTAAGTAGTCTCGATTTTATTTTTTAGTTATATCTTTTTTTGGATTTTTTCAAACACATCTAATGATTATATATATATTATCCTAGAAAAACATGCACCTAGGTTGTGAGTCCTAGAACTAATTACGAAGGCACAAGTAGAGATAAAATTTGAAAAACACCTAAGTACCTAGCCTCGTAAAAGCCACGGAAAACTGACGATGCGAGAAAACCACGGTTGGTGCCTTTCTCCCCTAAATGCATGGCACACGGTGAAGCAGACCTCGAGAAAAGAGGGAGGGAGATACAAATCGGTATGTCCTTATGAGGCCCTTTTCTGAAAAATACAAAAAACAGACAAGCACCCTTGGTTTTTTTCATTAATATTATAAGTAAAAGAAAAATCCTAACTAATTCTGCCCTCTGCAATTGACCCGTGAGAGAAGGGGTCGTTCTCTACACTTTCAATTAAATTGGCTTCTGAAGAAGCCGACTGATCCTGCAGGCCCTGTAAAATTTCATTACAAAGGGAAACACAGAAAAAGCTGTAAACAAAAACTGTAAAAAACGAAGAAAATTTATAAAAAGTCGTAAAACAAAGTTAGACAAAAATCGAATAGAAGTCAGAAAACTGTAAAATCATGAAGATCGAAAAATCTCGAAATAATGTCGAAAATCGAAGTAGAGCTAACACCTCCCCGGCAACGGCGCCATTTTGATAATTTAAATCTAACATGCAATTAACTAAATAAGAGCATTGTCGGTTGTTGAAAGAACCACGAAGTTGGATTTTGATTGATCAAACAAAAATCAATAAAATAGGTGTGAGAGAGAGTAAGCGATTTCTCACTCCTATTTTATCTACACTATATTATTTATCCAGGTAAGTATGCCTGGGTCGAACTCAAGGAGGCAGAATAACTATATTTGGGTTTTTGATGAAAAGAATATTTTTGTGATTTTTATTTTTTCTCAAAGAAAGTGACAAAGTGATAAATATTTTTAATTGGTTTTTGATTTTGAAAATTTTATTTGATTTTAATCTTTTCCAATGTTTACTTATTTTTCCAAGTGATCTTTTCAAATTATTTATCTACAATATAATATGTGAAAACATAGATGATATAGGTGATACTATGTAGTAGAGAAGTCGATCGAGCGACATGCTTGAAAATGAACATGAAAACAAAATCACAATGGAGTCGAAATGTGAAGAATAAAAACTCGATGAAATCACGATAAAATCCCTAAAAAATTGAAGCAAAATAAAACTAGGGTAGTTGTATAACTATCCCAAGCAATCGTCACAAAATAATGTCAATAAGGTGTCCAAATGAGCTTCACATTTCAGGGGTATAACTACAAAGAAAAGAAACTAAAAAGTCTTGCACTCTAGTCCCTGATCAGGGACTAAACTGTGATGAAAATAAAATGTATTACATTTAGATCCCTGCGCGGGGACCTAAAAGCAATTTCTGGAAATATTAGGGTGCATTGGATTTTCTGTAACTCCTGTGAGCTAATGGTGTAATATCTCCATCGGTTCGATAATGACATTTTGGATTAGAAAGGCACGAACGATCTCGACTGTCGGATCTAGACACATGGCAAAAGACTACGCTTCATGTTCTTCTTGGGTGTTCTTCCCCAAACTGAAGTTGATGGCGACTAATCTTCCTCTTAGAGCAAACTCTGACGAAGGGACGGCTGAGCGACACTCCAATAGGGATAGAAGGGGGTCTCCTCCCCCTTCAAGCTCTCCTACGATGAGGTGAGGTCGGAGAAGGTGGTTGCGACGACTTAAGAACTAGGGCTCAAACCCTCATCTTCCTCCTGCTGCTCCGTTGATCTGGCTAAGATTGTGATCTACAGATAGTGAAATTTATACTCCAATAGTTTGTCAAGACCTTTAAATGAGGATTTGTTGCTCGAATCGTACAAGAATTGTCCCACCAAGTTAGGGGTATTGCAGTTCCAAAGCAGTTCCAGGAGGAGGTATTTCATAACAAACAGAATTGAATTTGATCTTTGATTTTGGAATATGAATCGAACCAGAGGATTAAAGTGTCTAATACTGAGATTAACTATCCTAATTAGGGTACACAAATTGAGAAAATAAAATGAAAAAGGATGAATGAATACCTGGGATTGTAGGGTATATGATCGTACTGGTCTTCACTCGATGGGATGTCGTTCCCGGAGCTCTACACATGTGAAGGAACGATGCAAGTCCAGAAAAGACCTTGGAACGTCTCCCCGATCTCCAAGATTCCTCGCGGGTTGGTCGACGAGCACTGTCACCACTGGAGTCGATCATAACAAGGCAGATAAGGAGGGTGGTCGGCCAGGTAATTCTTGTAACAGGAGGAGTTAGGAGAAGTTAGTTGTTAATGGTGAAATTTAGGGACTTTTATAGATGAATCGAAGAGGGGTTGGGTAGAGATTGAGGGCTGGTGTGAATTAGAGATGTTAGAAGGGTTGATTAGATGGTTAGGATTGAGTGAAGAGGTTAGGAAAATGCAGGAGAAGTTGGAGAAGTTAGGTGAGTTAAGCAGACTTCCAATGACCTGCTTCTTGAAGAAGACGCACTAGGTGTTGACATGGGTCAGCACCTGGTTGGCCAGATGGATAAAATAACTTAGCAAATAGATATTAAATAATAAATGGTATTTTTTTTTAAATAATCATAAAAATGAAAAATGTAAATAATTAGTTTATATAAATTATGGCATAATTAGTTTTTATAAATAATAGATAAATTAGGAAATATAAATATTATAATAACAAATAGATATAAATACTACTTGATAAATAGATAATTGATTTTTAATTTAATTTAAATAGTATACCACTTTTATATTTTCTTAATTAATAAAATTATAAATAAAGTATTTTTTAATTTTTGTGGATTTCAATAAATTAATTTATTCATATTAATAAATACGGGTATAAGTTATGTAGTTCAATTTCATCTATAAATAAGAGTTTTTGATTTATTTAAAATAATAACTAATCTCCAAAAATTATGAAATAAATTAAGATTAAAATAGAAGATTAAGAAAATAATTAGAAATTATAAAATCTTTAAAACAATAAATAGTGTGTTTTAGATAAAATAAATAACCTCGAAACCCAATTGTGGTTTGGTCCCAAAACCGACTTTTTGCAAACGGACTTCGATTTTAGTGAAGTAACCTCCATTAATTAGAGTATATTAATTTATTAACTTTTAATGTAAGTAGAGTGAAATTGGAGTTCGTATGAGAAAGTTATGATGTTCAGAAGTTGGGATTTTGCCAATTTATAAGTTGGATTTCTTGACAAATATATAAGATAATATTTTAATTATTTTTACATTTTTAATATATTTTTAGAAATAATTAGGAAAAGAGTTTGGTTAAAAATATGTTCATATGAATTATTTAAAAATCATTGAAGTTTTGGTATTTATAGGATAATTAATGAAGAGTGTATAGAGTGTAGAATTAATTATTTTTATTTGTTTTCTTCCTTATATCCCCCTACTTATTTTTTTGTCAACCAATCTATGTTGTCTTGGTCTTGGGGATTAGTTTATAAATATCATTCAGCTGTATTTATTTAAGTCATATTATACATATATACATATCTACAATTTAACTTTACTTTTATTTTATTTATTTTTATTATTTTATTTATTTACATGATTTTAATGCATAAAAGTGCATTATTATTCATGAAGCTTTTGGTAAAAAATAGAATTTAATGGATATCTACATGTATTTGTTAAGGGTTTTAAGACAAAATGCAAGTAGAATGTTAATGAATCATGGATTCATCAGTGACCATGCTTAAATCATCACAGCATCGCTAAATATAGCTACACAACTTGACTTTGACATCTTTAAGATGGAAGTCAATATTGCATTCCTTTATGAATACCTCTATGAGGATATTCACATGAAGTAGCCTCAAGGATTCATGGTTGAGGAAAGCATTGTGTGCATGATAAGAAACTCCATGCATGGTCTCAAATAAGCTTCTTGTTGTTGGAACATTAGATTTGATGAAATTTTAAATGTTATAATTTCAAATATAATCTTTGATGAACCATGTGAAACTTAGAGGGAGTGCCATTGTGTTCACCGTGCTAAATGTAGATAATATCCTAATCATTTGGAAAGATATAAGGATGATAATAAGTGTTTTATAATATGGCTATTCCATACCTTGAGATATGATCACAAGGATAGCTCTTAAATCTTCTGAAGACGTTGAGAAGCATATAGAAGAGGGTATTGGGACTATCGCATTAATAGTACACCTTGGACATATTCCAATTTTTTTAGAAAACCCCAAGGAAGGATTCGTTCCCTTAAAATATAGTATTGACCTATCTAAAGGGATAACACCTCAAAGAGTTGAGGACATGAATGCTAAAACTGCTTGTCCTTGTGCATCCATTGTGAGAAGTCGGGTGTATGCCAGATGTGTACAAAAGTCAGATGTTTGCCAAGCAGTGGGAGTAGTGAATTGTTACTAATTCTACTATGGATATAAAACACTTGATTGCAGTAATAATAATATCTTCAAAGATGACAAGACTTTAGAGATAGTGATCTCTACGTCTTATCTTCAAGAGATTAAGACTTTGTAGATAATGATCTAAAAGGTTTTTGCTGCAGATGCCTTGTAAGACACAAGACCAGGTCTTTATCTTAGGAGATCGAGATCTACGGGAATAAGGGCATTTTGATAAGGATAATAAAAATTGCATACTGGTTATAATGATTATTGAATTGTAGTGTTAAAGACACTATAATTAACAAGATTGAGTATTGGTTGCATAAGATGTAACATTCACATCGGATCCGAGCACTGTTAATAGGAGATATGTAAGTGCTGTAAAAGGACTTGGCAGAGTCTCTCGAGAACAGAGTGACTAATCAAAACACTCAGCTATTTTTCTAAATATCTTATGATTTCACATGAGTGTGGATTTAAAGATTAACCCATTAATGACTCTTTGGGCTAGTGGGAGATTGTTGGACATGCAAGCCCATGACAAGTCATTATGCAATAAATATTGTTGCAAATATCATTCCTTGATCTAAAATGAAGAATAATTAATTTGCATAATAGGTCCTTTAATACAATTAGGGTTATGTACCATGGCCATGTTAATGATACAACTGTTGATTCAATTGTTGAACCAAAGAGGCTAGTGCTTGGATGAATATCTAAGTAGTTAGATTGATGACTCATTAAGCACCGTCAAAAGATTATTAAGAGATGATCTCCATCCTAAGAAGGATATGACAATCCTTTATCTAAAAGCTGATATCTAGCTGGACTCTTGATGCATGTCCTCTGCGTAGGAATAGATATGCAGAGGTGTTAAATAAGTTAGGTCAAAGAGTTGAGTTAACAAAATCAAGATAACCAAAGACCTATGTCCTATGCTGTCACTATATAGTCACGTATCCTCTAAACAAGATAGATTTTACTATATGTCTGAGTATGTACATTTGACAGACCAATATGCTGATGGCCTAATCAAGGTCTATACACTGGCATGCAGGTTTGATTACAAGGGCATATGAGCAATACAATCTCTCAAAGGGATCATACAAGTTCATTACTGAACCGGAAGACATGAGCTCACTGATGAGATATTGGGAAAGATGAAATTATATGCGTAGTTGTCTTGCTTTAGAAGCTTGACTGAATTTTTAGGTTTCATATATGCATTTGGAAAGTATATGATCAACACATAGGTAAGATATATGCTTTCGGAAAGTATATGATCAATACCGACTCCCAATGATCAAATGAGAAACATGATGATAAAACCCTGAAGAAGACAATCTATATAGATATAAAACTTCAGATTTATTCTAGGTCTTCATGTATGCAGGATGTATAAGTATTAAGAATATATGAGGGTGATGTAATCATAAATGACTGTATAACCAATATGCTTCCGTTCTCAGGGAGTGATGAAACGGGTTTGGACTTTGATGACCAATCTCTATAGAGAAGTAATCTAATCTTGGTCCAAATGTTGAACAGTGATTTGAATGCGATTCAAATGCAATGAAAAGATTAGATTTATGGTTTTGATTTAGTCAAACATCTATGGGAGGTCCGCAGGATATGAATTTGAGTTATGATCTCAATATCCAGGTCACTATATGTGAAATAATACAATCGAACCGTCCTTATCTCCAAGTATCTACGGAGAAAGAGCATCATCCTTGAAAAAGTTCAAGGATAATTTCGTTGTTGATAATGTATCCGAGCATTGAAAAATGGATAATTTAATATGATTTAATTATTATGAATAATATGAATTTGATTCATATTAGGAGAATTATCTAAAATAATTAAATGCGATTTAACTATCAATGATGTGAATAATGTGAGGGTGATTCCTATTATTTGGACACACGAGAATAGAGATCTAAAATAATTAAATGTGATTTAATTTTCATTGATATGAATAATACGGATAACACTATCATATTAATCATTTATATATTATGTATGTAATTTAAAATATATATTAGAAAGAGTATATTGTAATTTATATTTGTTGATTAGTTATTGATGTGAATAGGATTCACATTGGATAATTAATTGAAAATATAATTTACATTTTAATTTAAGTTGTGAATGTGATTCACAAATTTCCAATGGCATGATTGCAATCTTCACAATATAATTATGAATTACTTTTGTGAGATAAATTTCAACAAGAGTTGTTGTAAATATTGGAGATTTTCATGAGATATGAAATCTCATGATTTGAAAGAAGATTGCCTCTTTCCAATTAATGGTGGTGGACGGCCACCTAGTCCTAAATGGAATGGGTGGCCGCCCCCCCTTTAAGGAATGAGGCTAATCTCCTTCCTAATTATCTCCAAGGATAATTGATTTAGTTTGAAATTAATTTATATTGATTATTCAATATATATTAAATTAAATTAAATTAAATGTTATTGTGTTTTTATGAAAAGATCATGTCCAATGAAAGTAACACAAATCAATCTCATCCATTGATTTGTGTTGTCCATGGATTGGGATCCAAGGACTGTTAGCAATGTGAGCACCGGGCGAACCATTCCTACAATAAATGTTATTGTAATAAATGATTTATCAATAAAAGTTATTGATTATTTTTTACTCCCTTTCTGAGATTGAATGAATGAATGCACTATAAGGTCCCTCTGTACAATAAGGGTTATGTACCATGGCCAACTTGATGATCATACAACTGTTGATTCATTGAATGAATCATAGGGGCTGATGCTTGGATGAATATCTAAAGAGTTAGATAGAGGACTCATCAAGCATCGTCAAATGATTGTTAAATGACGATCTCCAGTCTGAGTAGGAGATGACAATCCTTTCTCAAATGGCTGATATCTTACTGACCTCTTGATGCAGGTCCTCTGCATAGGAATAGTGATTCAAAGGTATCAGATTAGTTGAGTCAATGGGTTGACTTAACGAGATCGAGATAACCAAAGACCTATGTTGAATGCCGTCATAGCATAGGCATGCATCCTCTGACCGGAGACATATGTATTGCTATATGTCTGAGTATGTACATTTGGCAGACCAATAGGTTGATGACCTACACCGGCGAGCTGGTGTGCATGGAAGGACATATGAGTAATACGATCTCTCAAAGGGATCATACAGGTTCACTTATGAACCGGGAGACATGAGCTCACTCATGAGGTATTGGGACTGATTACATTCCATGCATAGTCGTCATGCTTTGGAAGCATGACATGAATTTGAAGGTATGATATATGCTTTGGGAAATCATATGATCTATACCAACTCCCAGTGACCAAGATTGAGAAACTTAATGATCAAACCCTGAAGATAAAAGTATAAAAGTGATCTTTATCTTCAGAATGATCATAGGTCTTCCAGTATGCAAGATGTACATGTATTGGGAATACCTGAGGGTGATGTGATCATAAACGATTGTATAACCATGACTCTTCCATTCCGAGGGAGTGATGAAACAGGTTTGGATTTTAGCGA
Organism: Ottelia alismoides; assembly: GCA_037367405.1. Lineage (NCBI taxonomy): Eukaryota > Viridiplantae > Streptophyta > Magnoliopsida > Alismatales > Hydrocharitaceae > Ottelia > Ottelia alismoides. Next base: position 456,915 of record JAZKJV010005437.1, read on the forward strand.
CTCCTCTCATTAGAGAAGTAACCTAATCTTATTCCATGTACTGGACATTGATCTGGATAAGATTCAGATGAGATGAGAAGATTAGGTCTATGGTCTTGATTTGATCAAGCATCTGTGGGAGGTCCATGGGATCTGGATTTGAGATATAATCTCGACATCCAAGTCACTATACGTGGAACAATACAATCGCCCTATCCTTATCTCCAAGTATCTGCGGAGAAATCGCATTATTCTTGAAGGGTTCAAGAATAATTCCATAAGATCTAAGCAATGAAGAAATAATGATTAAATGTGATTTAATCATCTTGATGTGTGTAGAAATTATCCAATATAATTAAATGTGATTTAATTATTATGGATAAGAATAATGTGGGTAGAAATATATAATTATTCATAATATATTATAAATGTGATTTATAATGTATTAGAGAGAGAGAGAGTTAATTATAATTTATATTTGTTGATTAATTATTATGTATATTTGATACACATTGTGTAATTAATTGATAATGTAAATTATTTGTTGTTTTGGATTGTGAATGTGATGCACAATTTTTCAATGGTTAGATTGCAATATTCTCAAAATTAATTGTGAATTATTTTTGAAGAATAAATCACAACAAAAAGTTGTTGGAAATAATAATGGAGATTTCCATGGAGAGATGCAATCTCATGAAGTCTCATGAGATTGCCTCCATATGGAATGGAGTGGGCGTCACCTAATTCCTACTTGGAATGGGTGGCTGTCCACATTGAATGTACATGGAGATGTAATCTCCATGTATATTTTCTCCTTATTTGGATGATGTAATTTAGGATTGATTTATATTTGATTTTGTCAAATATATTTGATTCAAATTAGATCATATTTTGTTGGCTTTTACCAACAACAATCTTGACTAATGGATTGGACATAAATCAATCTCATCCATTGATTTTATATGTCCCATGGATTGAGATCCATGGATCCCAAAACCCTATAAATAGAGAGGAATACCATGCTCTCTAGGGCTATGCAATATTGGATCAAACTCTCTCTCTCTCTCTCTGTCTCTTTCTCTCTCTCTCTCTCTCTCTCTCTCTCTTTTCATCTCACATGCCAACTCTCTCTTCCTCTTCTTGGTGGCTGTCCACCAAACCCTAGAGGAGAGTCTCATCGACGCCATCGCCACCCCGCCGCCACTTCGACGTTCTTCGGTTCTGCATCTTCATAGAGTGCTACGCCCACGAAGAAGACGTTCGATCTCGTACGACGAGATCAGGAGCTAACCGTGCTTGGATCAACTTGTTGGATTGCGAGGATCACACGGTTCATCCCCGCGCTCGCAAGTGACTTCTCCGACTATTGGACTTGAGATAGGAGGTCTCTTTTCTTAGAGACTCGATCAACCATGCTTCAAGAGGTATTCCTTTATACTTGTTGTGGTTATATATGAAACGATCCGAGAATCGTTCTTGGATCATGTGGTTTCAGCGCATGAAATTTTTTTAAATTCTGCTGCACAGAACAACTAGTACGACTAGTCGTTCTGTGTCGTATTCGATAGGACGATCACGCTTCCGTGATGCGCTTGAGGATAATACCATATCCTTCAAGTGGTATCAGAGCCTTAGGTCGAAGGTTTCGAATATGATTCGCAAACCTAGGACGACTTGGGTTCGTTAAGGTCGCGAAAGTTTTTTGTCGCATTTGTTTTTCGCAGATCTGTTTAGTGAATAAATTCGGACATGTTAAAATTTTTAAACACAAATTAATCACTTGAATTTTGTTCCCCATTAAATAATGAAACCATAGGATCTGAGTTTATGTAATTCGGATTCCGTTTGCTCGAGATATGGTTGTTTTAATGAACATGTATGCACTGTTGCGGGAACTGCGAATCTTAATATGATTAAAGAGTTAATTACTGTTTTTATCGCCTCGAAATGAGTGAAATATCACTTGGGGTTCTGTCCTAAATCCAGTTAGAAATCTTCGAAAATTTAGTTTGTCTAATTTGGATTTAAATTGATTGAGATATGTTAATTTTGGTGAGTAGGGGTCACTGCTGAAATTACAGTCCTAATCAAGAATCATGTGATTGTCAATTAGTGAAATTAATTGTTAATTTCAAGAAATAATTATGGAAAATATTTGTAAAACATTGGAAGATGATTATTTCCTTAATTGACTTGGCCTCAACCAATTAAATGATTAGATTTGATCTAGATCATAATTGGAAACACAATCTTCAAACTTAATGCTTGAATAGGATTGTGAATTTGTGTAGCAAATTTCCTTATAATAAAAAATGTTTTGATTATTACTATATGGTATAATTTCGGTTGAAGAATCGATGATCATCTCAAGTACAAATTGATATATTTGGTATTATCCTTTGCTGAGGTGGATATGATGTCTAGGCGGAGAGCATTGGGGTTGCAGGTTGCAACGTATGTGGTCCGTCCCACTCTCGTCGGTACGGGACATGACAACGGGTAGGGACTCGATAATGCCGGAGAAAATCAAGGTGTATTTTCTAATTATTAAAATTCTAATTAACACGAACTTTGAGATATTACCATATATATTCAAGTAAAATAACCAAGTTTGTTGATTGAATTGGATTGATAATTAATTTAATATGATTAAATTGATTATGTCCAATTGAGACACTCTATTATAATTAGAGTTGTTATTTCCCTTGGAAGAATTAATTATATGAATGTGATTCATTATAGTTAATTAAATTTTGAATATGAGATGGAGGATCACATAAGTGACATCCATGGTCTCCCGTCAAGGCGAAGGGTTCCATCGCCAGGGATTGCATGTGGGAGACGCTTGTCCGAAGTGACAATCCATGATATTTTACTGGTTATTATTTGAGTATAACATTGAGTGGGTTTAATGAAGGATTATCTGAAATAAGAAATTTGCATAAGGGTATATATATTATATCTATACGTATTTTACTTTGATTTAGGAATTTTTATATCAAAGTTGTCTTGCCTTGTCAACACTGAAAGTTCATTCCCTTAATCACTTTCAATGTAAGAGATATTCTTACCATTATATCTCTAGCAAGATATGGGATCTCCTTTCCTATCTTTGTCACATCCCAATAATATGAGAACTTGCGACTCCGATAAAAAGAAGCAGGAACACATTCCGCCTTGCAAGTCCAACTTGCATTCCCAATTCGATCAATAAATTCCAGAATTTGAGTTTATCTCCAACATTTAGAAATAAACAACAGTGTATTCTAATATCTGGATCATAGGGACATTCTCTATGACTAAGGGCTCCCACTGAAATTGAGAAGTCTATCAATTCAACAGAGATTGTTGCAACAATTGCATCAATATCCATGTATAAGACTATAAATCTTAAGATCAAATTTTCCAGTCTTCTAAAACATATGCAACCCATTGCAAGTGTTGTCAGAAGATTGAGATACAATTATAAAACTTTATCTTATTCAATAAGCAAGTCAATATCAATGATTTATGTAGATTATTCTGATGCTCTATCCGAGTCCTTCTCTAAGGATTCTAGAAAGACTTGATAGTCATACTATCAACACACCAAATTATTATAGTATTCGTAGTTATCCAACTATTTGGATGTCATATGGAAGTCATAGAAGTACAGTCAACTCTTTGACTTTCCTTCTTACTTGGGTCCAACCCATGCTTCCACTGTGCTCCCTTTATCTATAAACAACCATTGCTTAAGATTAAGATCTTCTATGTTTAATTCAAAATAATTCAATGTAAGAGCATTTCTACTTTTATACATGCTTCATTAAATTCATACACTATGAATATTATGAAGCTTCATGAATGACAAGAGTATAGAGAGTAGAACGATGACACTCATCGTATCTACATCCATCTAAACTCTTAAAACATAGGTTCAGGCAGGTACTCAAAAAATTTGAATACATTATCTCTAATAGAGCTACCATTCTACATGATGCAGAGAACCATGTCACTCATGATTAAATGTGAAAGAGCACATATGTATGCCAGAATATCTTCATTGATTTGTAAGGATTATTTGACAATTGCAACCATCATCAACATGTCACTTCCAAAGTATATTCGATGAGAGATCAAGACTACAGAGACATACAAACCCTAGAGATGTAGTCCTATTATCTATTTAATTATCATTCCTCATTAGTATGACGAGACTTTCATATTGCAACCACATACATTTTGCGTCCAATTGCAAGCACAATATCTCATTAGTATGATGAGATAATGCAGAATCTAAAAGATATGTTTGGTGACATTAACCGCACCCAGTGTTACAATATTACGAAAGAGCTCGTTTGCTGCAAGATGCAGGAAGGAACTTCAGTTCAAGAGCACGTACTCAAAATGTTTGGGTACTTGTCTGAACTGGAGACTCTTGGGACCAACATGGATGCAGACATGCAAGCTAACTTCATTCTGCTATCCTCACCCAAGTCTTTCAATAATTTTGTGGTTTCATTCCACATGAAAAAGTTGGACTTGTCGAACGCTGGTCTTCTTGCTGCATTAAAGTCTGCAGAAGACGTAATGAAGAAAGATGGTCCCGTTGGCAGTGCAATGGTTGCACAGGTCAGAGGGAAGCGCGGTCGGAAGCAAGGTTCTCGGAAGGGCCCGACCCATGAGATAAAGAAGAAGAGTCAAGGCGTTGTCTCATCTTCTAATGCATCCACACTGATAGCGTCGAAGAAATACGACGTCTGTCACCACTACAAAAAGCCGGGGCACTGAAGGCATAATTGCCAGAAATACCTGAAGTCGTCAGACAAAGGTAAAGCCCCAGCAGGTATGAAATCTACTTTCATCATTGAAACTAGCTTTCTCGTAGGACGAGAAGGAAGTTGGGTTGTAGATTCTGGTGCTTCTGTTCATGTATGCAATTTTTTTGCATTTATTTCAGGAAACTAGAAGTCTTGAGGAAGGGGAGATGGTCATCCAGATGGGCTCTGATGCAAGTGTTGCAGTAGTCGCCGTCTGGACTTGTCGACTATCATTATCTAGTGGTAGAGTCCTAGTACTTAAAGAATGTCTTTACGTACCTGAAGTAAAAAGGAATTTAATATATGTATCTAAGCTAGTTAGAAATGGATATTCATTCCTTTTCTGTAATAAATTAGTCATAAATCATTATGATAAATATATTGCAAAGGGCATTTTAACTTCTGGTGGACTCTATGAATTGTGCATTGATGAGCATGTCATAAATGTTACAACCACTAATAAAAACCCTAAAAGATCCAGGGAAAATCTTTCGAATGAGATTTGACATCAAAGTCTTGGTCATTTATCTGTTGATAGGATCAATAGATTGATAAAGGATAGACCTTTAGATTTTCTGCAGGTTCAATCTTTGCCTACCTGTGAACATTGTATTCGAGGTAAAATGACTAGGATGCCTTTCCGTAACAAGGTTACAAGATGCAAAGGTATTATTGACCTAATACATACCGATGTATGTGGTCCCTTCAGTACCGCAACTCGAAATGGATATCGATATTATTTGACGTTTATTGATGACCATTCATGATACGGTTTTGTCTTCCTGTTGCATCATAAATCTGAAACCTTTGAAAAGTTTAAAGAGTTCAAGGCTTTGGTTGAGAATCAAACCGATAGGAAGATTAAACGGATTCGATCTGATCGAGGCGGCAAGTACCTCTCAGATGAATTCAAGGAATACCTTAAGGAGAATGGAATTGTTTCCAATCTCACTCCTCTTGGAACTCCCCAACTTAATGGTGTTGCTGAAAGACGCAACAGGACCATCATGGACATGGTCCGTTCAATGATGAGCAAAGCACATTTTCCTCTTAATTTCTAGGGACACGCAATAGAGACTGCAATATATATCCTGAATAAGATTCCTAACAAATCTATGCCTAAGACTCCTCATGAGCTATGGTATGGAACCAAACCAAGTGTTAATCACTTGAGGGTTTGGGGTTGCTTGGTTCATGCTAAGAATGTGGACGCAAGTAAGTTAGAATCTCGCAATCGTGAGTGTTACTTCATTGGGTATGTTAAAGATGGTATTGGATACCTACTCTATGACCCTGAGACCCAAAAGGTTTTTGTCTCTAGAGATGTGAAGTTTCTGGAGGATGATTTCCTTAAAGGTCAAGACAAAAATGAAGTAGAGGAACTCATTGAATCTCTTGAGGATTCTAAGCTTCCTAGACCAGAAACTGAAGAGATAAATAAAGATGAAACACCCATACCTCTTCGAAGGAGTTCGAGGGTGGTTGCACCACCTGAAAGGTATGGATTCCATGTGTCAAGTGAGACTGACATTGATCCTACTTCATTTGATGAAGCACTCGTGGATCAAGACATGGATAGATGGATGCTAGCAATGAAGTTAGAATTTGACTCCATGCATAAGAATGGTGTATGGACCCTAGAGGATCCACCTAAAGGGGTAAAACCCATTGGGTGTAAATGGATCTTCAAGAGAAAAGGGGACCTGATGGGAAAGTAGAGACTTTCAAGGCACGGCTCGTAGCCAAGGGCTACACACAGAGAGAAGGCCTCGATTACGATGAGACATTCTCTCATGTGGCTATGCTTAAATCCATCAGGACACTGCTGGCTGTAGCTGCATATCTTGACTACGACATCTGGCAGACGTCAAGACGGCTTTCCTCAATGGATACCTCGAGGAGGATATATACATGGAGCAACCCCAGGGCTTCATAACTGAGGATGGTAAAGTACGCAAGCTGAAGAAATCCATCTATGGGCTCAAACAAGCTTCTCGTAGCTGGAACATCAGATTTGACGAAACCATAAAGAGTTATGATTTTGTGCAGAATCCTGATGAACCTTGTATATACAAGAAGACTAGTGGGAGCGCCATTGTGTTCATCGTGCTTTACGTAGATGACATCCTTATCATTGGGAATGATACATGGATGATGACCAGTGTGAAGATTTGGCTGTCCCATACCTTTGAGATGAAAGATCTTGGAGAAGCCTCTTATATCTTAGGCCTGAAGTTGTTCAGAAACCAAGAAAAGAGGATTTTGGGATTGTCACAACATGGATACATTAAGAAGATTCTTGAACGATTCCGTATGGATAGTTCCAAGAAAGGATTCCTACCCTTAAGACATGGTATCCACCTGTCTAAAGGAATGGCTCCTCAAACTGTTGAGGAAAAGAAAGCCATGGCTGGATGTCCTTATGCATCAACTGTAGGAAGCTTAATGTATTCCATGATGTGTACTAGGCCAGATATCTGCCATGCAGTGGGAGTGGTAAGTCATTACCAATCCTGCTCCTGGAATGCAGTAAAGAACATATTCAAATATCTAATACGGACGTGATATTACATCTTGGTCTATGGAGATGGTGATCTCCAAGTCTTGGGATATACAGATTCTGACTTCCAATCAGATGTTGATGATCGAAAGTCGACATCAGGGTTTGTGTTCTTGTTGAATGGTAGTGCTGTGAGCTAGAGAAGCAAGATGTAGGACACTACTGCAGATTCAACAATAAAAGCTGAGTACATTGCCGCATCGGATGTTGCAAAGGAGGTGGTGTTCATCCTGGAGCTTGGCGTAGTTTCCTCTGATACTCCCATCCTGTTACTCTGCGATAACACGGGAGCCATTGCCCAGGAAAAGGAACCCAGATGGCATCAGAAGAGAAAGCACGTGGAAAGGAAATACCACATCATTCGGGAGATACAAAAGCATGGTGACATCATCATCACCAAGGTGGCCTCGGCCGACAACGTTGATGATCCTCTTACCAAACCTCTGACACAAAAGGTTTTTGACCGACATGTAATGAGTATGGGTTTAAGGATTGTACTTGAATGGTTCTGAGGGCTAGTGGGAGATTGTTAGCAATGTGAGCCTCGGGCGAACCATTCCTACAATAAATGTTATTGTAATAAATGATTTATCAATAAAAGTTATTGATTATTTTTGACTCGCTTTCTGATATTGAATGAATGAATGCACTATAAGATCTCTCTGTACAATAAAGGTTATGTACCATGGCCAACTTGATGATCATACAGCTGTTGATTCATTGAATGAATCATAGAGGATGATGCATAGATGAATATCTAAAGAGTTATAAAGAGGACTCATCAAGCATCGTCAAATGATTGTTAAGTGATGATCTCCAGTCTGAGTAGGAGATGACAATCCTTTCTCAAATGGCTGATATCTGACTGACCTCTTGATGCAGGTCCTCTGCATAGGAATAGTGATTCGAAGGTGTCAGATTAGTTGAGTCAATGGGTTGACTTAACGAGATCGAGATAACCAAAGACCTATGTTGAATGCTGTCACAGCATAGGCATGCATCCTCTAACCAGAGACAGATGTATTACTATATGTCTGAGTATGTACATTTGGTAGACCAATAGGTTGATGACCTAACTAAGGTCTATACACCGGCAAGCTGGTGTGCATGTAAGGACATATGAGTAATACTATCTCTCAAAGGGATCATACAGGTTCACTTATGAACCGGGAGACATGAGCTCACTCATGAGTTATTGGGACTGATCAAATTCCATGCATGGTCGTCATGCTTTGGAAGCATGACATGAATTTGAAGGTAAGATATATGCTTTGGGATGATCTTTATCTTCAGAATGATCATAGGTCTTCCAGTATGCAGGATGTACAGGTATTGGGAATACCTAAGGGTGATGTGATCATAAACGATTGTATAACCATGACACTTCCATTCCTAGGGGGTGATGAAAAAGGTTTGGATTTTAGTGACTCCTCTCATTAGAGAAGTAACCTAGTCTTAGTCCATGTACTGGACATTGATCTGGATAAGATTTAGATGCAATGAGAAGATTAGGTCTATGGTCTTGATTTGATAAAGCATCTGTGGGAGGTCCATGGGATCTGGATTTGAGATATGATCTCAACATCCAAGTCACTATACGTGGAACAATACAATCGCCATGTCCTTATCTCCAAGTATCTGCAGAGAAATCGCATTATTCTTGAAGGGTTCAAGAATAATTCCATAAGATCTTAGCAATGAAGAAATAATGATTAAATGTGATTTAATCATCTTGATTTGTGTAGAAATTATCCAATATAATTAAATGTGATTTAATTATTATGGATAAGAATAATGAGGGTAGAAATATCCAATTATTCATAATATTTTGTAAATGTGATTTATAATGTATTAGAGAGAGTTAATTATAATTTATATTTGTTGGTTAATTATTATGTGTATTGGATACACGTTGTATAATTAATTGATAATGTAAATTTTATGTTGTTTTGGGTTGTGAATGTGATTCACAATTTTTCAATGGCAAGATTGCAATATTCTCAAAATTAATTGTGAATTATTTTGAAGAATAAATCACAACAAAAAGTTGTTGGAAATAATAATGGAGATTTCCATGGAGATATGCAATCTCATGAAATATCATGAGATTGCCTCCATATGGAATTGAGTGGGCGTCACCCAATTCCTACTTGGAATGGGTGGCCGTCCACCTTGAATGTACATAGAGATGTAATCTCCATGTATATTCTCTCTTTATTTGGATGATGTAATTTAGGATTGATTTATATTTGATTTTGTCAAATATATTTGATCTAAATTAGATCATAATTTGTTGGCTTTTACCAACAACAATCTTGATCAATGGATTGGACATAAATCAATCTCATCCATTGATTTTATATATCCCAGGATTGAGATCCATGGATCCCAAAACCCTATAAATAGAGAGGCATACCATGCTCTCTAGGGCTATGCAATATTGGAGCAATCTCTCTCTCTCTCTCTCTCTCTTCATCTCACACGCCAACTATCTCTTCCTCTTTTTGGTGGCCGTCCACCAATCCCTAGAGGAGAGTCTCATCGACACCATCGCTACCGCGCCGCCACTTTGACGTTCTTCGGTTCTCCATCTTCTTAGAGTGCTACGCTCACGAAGAAGACGTTCGATCTCGTACGACGAGATCAGGAGCTAACTGTGCTTGGATCAACTTGTTGGATTGCGAGTATCACGCGGTTCATCCCCGCACTCGCAAGTGACTTCTCTGATGATCGAACTTGAGACAGGCGGTCTCTTTTCTTAGAGACTCGATCGACCATGCTTCAAGAGGTATTCCTTTATACGTGTTGTGGTTATAGATGAAATAGTCCGAGAATCGTTCTTGGATCATGTGGTTTCATCGCATGAAATTTTTTTAAATTCCGCTGCACAAAACAACTAGTACGACTAGTCATTCTGCGTCGTACGATCACACTTTCCTGATGCGCTTGAGGATAATACCATATCCTTGAATGTGAATAATGTGAATGTGATTCCTATTATTTGGACACATGAGAATAGAGATCTGAAATAATTGAATGTGATTTAATTTTCATTGATATGAGTAATTTGGATAACACTATCATATTAATCATTTATATATTATATCTATAATTTATAATATATATTAGAAAGAGTATATTGTAATTTATATTTGTTGATTAGTTATTGATGTTAATAGGATTCACATTGGATAATTAATTGAAAATATAATTTACATTTTATTTTAAGTTGTGAATGTTATTCACAAATTTCCAATGGCATCATTGCAATCTTCACAATATAATTATGAATTACTTTTGTGTGATAATTTTCAACAAGAGTTGTTGTAAATATTGGAGATTTTCATGAGATAATGAAATCTCATGATTTGAAAGAAGATTGCCTCTTTCCAATTAATGGTGGTGGACAACCACCTAGTCCTAAATGGAATGGGTGGCCGCCCCCCCTTTTAAGGAATGAGGCTAATCTCCTTCCAAATTATCTCCAAGGATAATTGATTTAGTTTGAAATTAATTTATATTGATTATTCAATATATATTTAGTTAAATTAAATTAAATGTTATTATGTTTTTATGACAAGATCATGCCCAATTAAGGTAACACAAATCAATCTCATCCATTGATTTGTGTTGTCCATGGATTGGGATCCATGGACTCCTATATAAGAAAAGGTACTCCTTGCCATTCAAGTGACAAAAAGAGATCAACTAATGCTCTCTCTCTCTCTCCCTCTCTCATTCTCTACATGATAAGTCTCTTATTGTGCACGTCCACCATGGAGCCCTAGAGAGAGTCGCCTTCACTACTGCATTGTCGTTATGCTGCTAGATCATTTTCTCATGGATCTCCATCTCCTTAAATGCACTTTGTTCGTAAAGAAGATGCCAGATCTCATTGATGAGATCGGTAGATTCGCTGCTTGGATCATCAACATGGATTGCAAGGAGCATGTGCTTCATCAACGTGCTCGCAAGCATCTCCTCCATCGGATCGGACTTGAGACAGGAGGTCTCTTCATTTAGAGACTCGATCGCAACCACGCTTCAAGAGGTAATCCTAATACTTATTTTTGGTTTAGATGAAATGATCCGAGAAGTGTTCTTGGATCATGTGGTTTCATCATATTTTTTTTAAATTCTGCTGCCTTGAGCAACTACTTCAACTAGTCCCTCTTAATCTTATATGATGTGATAATCATGCTTCCATGATTCACTTAAGGATCTTCCCATATCCTTCAGAGGACATGGATGAGATATCCAACTTTAGTATCATACGGAGTGACTTGTCCAAAGTTAACATCAATGAGAAACGATCACATGATTTTGAGAAACTTGTTGTGATTGAAAAAAATAAAGAACTTGGACAAATTGGACTGGATCACCAAGCATCTAGAGATCTAAGTGAGCACTATCAGTACCAACCAATCTGTTAGTTCACTAGCTATGACTTTTGCAGAGTTGAAGTAATCGCCATCTTTATAAAGTCCATAACAACTAGTCTCCACCAGAATCACACACTTGGAGAAATCATATCAACCACCAATGTACCACCAACTCAGCCATATCACCATTAGACAACATCCCAATACAGTCAGTGCCCTCCACCTCATTCTTACCAGCAACAATATCCTCCTCAATATTATTCTTAGAACAATCAATCACAGCCTCTACAACATCATTATCAATCTCAACATGGTCAGTACATTGAACATCACTTCATTGTCAACAACTTATTCACCACAAGAATAGTTTCAGAATTATCCGAGAAGTAGACTTAGAAATTTCCTGATCTAAAGCCACTTCAGCAAATCTTAGGTATGCTTTCCTTACAGGTGAGCAGAATATGTAACCGACCATAATCCATAGTAGGTTGACCATGGGTCAGGAATCTTATTTGGTAGAGATTCTAGAGAAAAACTTAAAGGCACTTGGTTTAAATGTTTCAGATCTCGAAGGGATAAGTCCGGCATGTGTTTACACTATATCTACTTAGAGGATGAATGTAAAGCATCCTATGAATTCAAGAATATGTTAATCCCTAATATTTAGGACATCATCATGAAAGAGATAATGAAAAGGTATGATGCTGAATTTACTTATCCTATCTCCGACAAGAAATGGTTTAACCCATTGCACGTAGTTCCGAAGAAATCCAGAATTACGGTGGCCACAAATGATTATGGAGAGAAGATTTCTACTTGAGTACCCACTTCATGGCGTGTATGTGTTAATTATAGATTCTTGAATTCAACAACTAAGAAGGAACATCTTCCTTTGCCTTTTATTGATCAAGTGCTTGAGAGGTTGGCAGAGAAAGAGTTATTTTACTTCTTGAATGGGTACTATGGGTATAAACAAGTGATAATCGCTCCTAAAGACCAAAGAAGACTACTTTCACATGTATGTTTGGCACCTATGTCTTCAAGAGGATGACCTTTGGATAATGTAATGTACCAACTACATTTTGGAGGTGCATGCTGGTCATTTTTGCCTACGTGGTGGGCAGTTTCCTCGAGGTTTTCATGGATGATTTATCAATCTATGATGATAGTTTTGATGCTTGTCTTGTGTACCTTATTCGAGCGCTTACGAGATGCGTAAAGTCAATTTGGCTATATCATGGAAAAGAGCCACTTCATGGTAATTGAAGGAATTGTACTGGGCCATGTAGTCTCCAAGCAAGGCATAGAGGTCAGCCTGGCAAAGGTGGATGTTATTGCTAAACTCGAGCCCTCTCGTATAATGAAAAATGTGAGGTCATTTTGGGGCATGTATGATTCTACAGATGATTCATCAAGGAATTCAACAGGATTGCTCGACCTCTCACAGAGCTTCTAGGTAAGGAAACTGACTTCATTGTAGATCAGAAGGTTGTCCAAGCCTTTACATAATTGAAAGAACTTGTCACTTATTCCTATGTCCTATAACCGCCGGATTAGTCTCTCCCATTTGAGATCATGATAGATGCTTCTGATTTTATCATTAAGGTTGTACTAGGATAAATAAGAGATAATTTCCCTATGTCATCCATTATACTTACATAACACTTGATTAAGCACAAAAGAACTACACATTTATAGAGAAAGAGCTACTGGCAGTTGTATTCACTCTAGAGAAGTTCAGATCACATCTTCTCAATTCAAAGTTATAGTTTACACCGACCAATCTATTATATGGTATTTACAACATAAGAAGGATGCCAAGTCGCATATACTCAAACAGATCCTTCTCCTCCAGGAATTTGATTTGGAAATTTGAGATAAACCTAGAGTCAAGAATGTGGTATCATGTCACTTGTACATAATTGAATGCGCATATACTCTCTCGAGCTTACTAATAAAGTTCCACAAGATTGGACAATAATGAATAAGGACAATTTTTTGTCCGATGTTCATTTCTACCAGTGGGAAGATCCATATCTTTTTAGGGAAGGTATGTATTGCATTTGGCATTGGTGCAATCCTCAAGAGGAGTACACAACTGTCCTTGAGCATTGTCATAAGCTCGAATATGGAGGACACCATTTTGCAAGCAAAATAATAGGGAAAGTATTGTAGTGTAGACTATCGTGGCCCACACCATTCAAGGATGTCAGCCTACGTGAGGATGCATCGATTGCCAAAAAATGGGAGGAACCCTAAGTTCCAAAGATTCAATGCCCCTTAAGTTTATTCATGTATCCGATGGTTTTGATGCTTAGGGCATTGACTTTATGGGACGATTTCTTAATAGTCTAGAATAGGAATACATTCTGCTCGCCATTGATTATGTGAGTTGTTGGGTGGAGGCTATTACCGCCCAATCTGCTGATGGTTGTACTTGTCGCTTTCTCAAGGACAAAATTATTTTACGGTTAGGTATTCCAAAGATATTGATTTCAGATGGGATAGCCATTTTGTAAATAAGGAAGTCAAAAATCTTGTGTAGGAGTATGAAATCGATCACCATGTCACATTTTCTTACCACCCACAATCGAATGGCTTGGCCGAATTCTCAAATAGGGAGATCAAGACAATCATGCAAAAACTTCTTAGGACGGATAGGAAGAACTCATCCTAGTTACTTTACTCAGTTCTATGGGCTTATCGGACCTCCTACATGTCTCCAGTTGGTAATCCCTATCGTCTGATTTATGGAAAGACATGCCATCTACCAGTATTACAAATTCACAAATCTTCATGTCAATAAACATATGTAATTTGGACTCACATCAAGGTGGTCAGAATCAAAAGACTGACCTGAAAAAACTCCTAAAATTTAGAGACTCTGCTTATGATAATACCCTTATATATAGGGAGAAAGTCAAATACTAGCACGATAAGCACATCATAAGACTGACTTTTGAGCCTTGACAAAAGTATGGTTATTTGATGCAAAGTAAAAGATTTTCCCGAGCAAACTCAAAAGTAAATGGAAAAGGCCATTCATTGTGAGAACTGTGTGTGATAATGAAAGTATCCTCATATCATAATTGTTATCTAACGTAGATCCATTTTTAGTCAACAAATAGTTGCTAAAGTCATATTTAAAGCAAGATACAATCTTATTTATTGTTGATTCTTTGAATCCATAAGACTATGTCATCTTGATTAACCTAAGCAGAGTATTTCAAAGCACACACACGACTCTTACTAATAATGACGGATGAATCCATGATTCATCATCTTTATTCTTTTATTTTTGTTTCATTTCCTTAGTGAAACACCTGTAAATACCTACTAATTTCATGAAATTACCATTTTGCATGCATTTGTTAAATATGCATTTTTAACACTTTCTGTACTCAAATAAAAGAATAAAGAAGAAAAGAAAAATAAAAGAAAAATAAAGGATTTATTTATGAAATAAATGCAGACTGACCTGAACCCCGAGAAAAGGTCAAGACTTGACCTGTTCGACCAGGAATAAAGTAGGGGAAGATAGAGTCTTTAATCCAAAAACAAAAAAAAATAATTTGTAAAGTTTTCCCTCTATATTTGTATAAAACTTGTACTATTTTATTTGTATATAAATTGTCCTTAAATTAAATATTTTGTAAACAAAATTTGTAAATAAATTTTTTTGTAAATAATAAAAATAATTGCAAAATAAAATAATGTATAGATCACAAATAATCACACTCAAAAAAAGCCGTAAAGCGATCATTGAAAGACTAGTTTCGGCTCCATAAAAACTCAAATTGAATCAAACTCACTTCCATTATTCTATAAATTAAATTATCTTTCAAATGGCCGTGGTTTCATAATTTTTGGAGTTACGTTGGAAAGTTGATTTTCTAGGGTGTTTTGTGCAGTTTTACCACTTACTTACTGTATATATTTATTCCTATTTATTTTAATGTGCATAATTGTAAATATTATCTTCATTATTAAAAATAAAAAATATCATAAAATTATAAAAAAATAAAAATAATTTCCTTATTTGTACATGTGTATATTGTACTATATGCGTATAATATTTGTATACAACTAATTTTCTTACATAAAAATCGCCAAAAAATTAAAGATCTAACATTAATTAATTAATTTAATTCAATTACGAAATTTGAATTTCTTTATTTAATTTATTCATTATTTAATTTGAAAACATACCTTGTATATAAAGATATGATTGTATAACTTAAATAGCCACAATTAAGGTGGCTAATTATTTTTTGTAAATTAATTAATTAATTTTATTTAATTACAAAATTTGTAAAAAAATATTTAATTTATTTAATTAATTTTTAATTAATGACTAAATACATTCCTTGGCTAGCTATTGTTCTTCACAATCAAAAGAAGCTGCTCGTCTAAGGCCGATTTCCTCGTGCATCATACAGTTAGTTTATTTTCAGTATTTAATTTATACGCGAATCATATTGCTTCTAGAGTGTTGGAGCAAGGTATATTTTCCATCTCTGCATGCATCATTGTTTTTGACCGTACATCGGCTTTTTCGACTTCCTCCCCCTATTCTTGGACTCAAATTAATCAAAGAGGAAATCAGAAAGCTCGTTGGGCATTATTTTTGAAAAAAATTCAAAAAAAGAGAACATCAAAATTTTTAAAAATTGGACTACTAATTGAACTTGACCCTTAAAAATAAACGTAATTGATTCATCATTGTTTTGGGAGAGGAATCCCCTCATTGTTTGCGCTTTTAATTGCTCGCGTACACACTAAGGTGTCGTGCTCAAATCCCATTAAGACTCTTAAGTGTTTGTACAACTTTTGTCTGATCACTAGACACTAAAATTGAAAAGATAAAGACTGAACTTCCACAGCCAAATTTGTGTTGAGTTGGTGAACTAAGGGTTTGCTTTGTGTATTGGATGTCTTTGGTGTGAGTTGGTTATGCTTATCTTCTTTGGATCATTAGTAGTAACCTTCTCTCTCCTTCACTCTCTTTCATCCCACCTCCCACCCTTCATTTTCCTCTAGTCATGATGGGTCATACTCCACTTCAGCTGGATTTTGTGGCTTCTTCATTTCATGCCCATCATTCCCGTCCACTCTCTTGGGAGGTCGAAACTCCGACTAACATCCCATCTTCTCCCTCACCATTCCCACCTTACCATTTGGGACATGATGTGATTGATGCCCTTGGAGACCAGATTGACCAAAAATGAGACCTGGGCGATTTCATTGCTGAGATGAGAATGCATTCCATAGGCGATCACATGGAGCAGTTATGAGTTTTAGACGACTTTTATCCTGGGATGATGGATGAGTACACAGATCAGGAAGCACAATCCCTTCTACATTGAGTTCCTTCATTCTAGATTTAGAGTTCATTAATCTAATGCCGAAGTTTTTAGGGGGAGTGCATGAGGAGCCATATATTCATATATCTGAGTTTGAGGATTTTTGTGGATCATGAGCATACAGAGATATCAATTCTGAGGAACTGATGCTGATGACCTTCCCTTTCTCACTTTAGACTAGGGCTTTGAGATGGCATAGAGAGTTGGGGAGGAAGATTTCTAAAAGGGGTGACCTTCGGATTTTGTTTTTGCAGAGATTTTACCCCCATCATAGAGCAGAGTTGATGTGGTCTTGCATTCAAGATTTTTCTGTAGACACCCAGGAGCCATTGAGAGATTCATGGTTGAAGTTACTTGATCTTTTGAGACGATTTCTGGATCATGGATTTTTAGTGACTGACCTTGTCTAGATCGCCATGAGGGGGATGTCCGGCAAACTTATTGCATTAGTCATTACCTCGTGTGGTGGTTTACATCACAGTCCCGACCTGGATTTATTTGATACCATCTTGGGAACACATTCAGACATTCCATATTCATGAGATGATTTATTCGGGGCAACGCATGAGGCAGATATTACACCAGTTGAGTGCGTGGCACTTAATGACTATTTTGACAACACACACCAATCATAGGATATGGATGCTAATACTTTCGATATAATGAATGTGTTTACTACCACTGCAAGTTCCTAGAATCGGACATTGGACGAGTTCCTGTTGGTTTTACAGTTAGATTTTGAGCCATTCTCGCATTTTCACGTCGAAGAGTCTTGGATTCTAGATCTGCTAGTATCATAAGAAATAGAGGAGGATCCCACATTTCGGACATCCTTTAAATCATTCTAGTGTCCATGCCCAGCTGCTTCAACGTCTTTCTTAAGAAGATCTTCTCAGATTTAGACACACATTTGGTTCCATCTCAGCATAGAGAGCTTGATGAAGGACAACATTTTGATTTGACAGACCTAGATAGTCCCATCTTTGAACCTTGTATCCTCCCTTTTGATGAGTTCGATATTTAGAGGACTTGATATTTGGCAACAAAGATCCCTGGTACGATTCTGATTCTGTATTACTCCTTGAGGGTTATCTACGGGAGGATGCTAAGGACCATGTGTATTCGGTTTCACTTTCTGGGAGTGCATCCGATCTGTTGGATCATGAGACCGAGTCTTCTAATATTTCTAATCATGAGTTTGATGTTTCTCTCCTCGACGACCCTCGCTAGGATGACCCGATCTTTGAGATATTCGATGATTTCACTATTTCTCTACATTGCATACATTGTATATCAGCCTATTCAGTCTCCTGATTGTTATCTTCCTTATCTATTCGAGATGGTGATTGATGTAGAGAATTCCCTGACAGATCCTTCCTTCTCCACGTTCGATTTCTTCGGCTCCATTCATTCACTCCATTCAGACCTTGAGCCGGTGATTTCTTTTGTGCTACCGGGCTCGGTTTCATCTTCCCATATCTTTACCGGGTAGCAGACACCCGCCTGATTGTTTACTTGGGTGTCATAGTTTACTTTGTTGACCTCGTCATTGTTCTCCCACTGAGACTGTGAAAACAATACGTTATTCGCCTTACAGATACCATCCTGAACCTCAATACTACGTTATCCTAGCCTTTATGCCTAGTTGGGGGCGTAAGCTCTAGTGTTTGTTGAGAGGCACCTCAACATTGTTCACAGATGTATAGACCCATTCTGTCCATATCATTCATTCTTTTAGTCTAAACACCCCATCTCCATCTCATGATTATTCTATACTTAGGGTATACTTTACCCTAAGTATAGGGGGAGTGTCAAACTTGTGATTATTCTTTTAATTCTTTTACCTCTGTTTTGCTGCCTATACTTAGGGATATTTTACCCTAAGTATAGGGTAGGTAAACCCCGTACATTCTAACCCTCGATTTTCCCCTCGTGTACCGTCTTCTATACTCAGGATTACTTGATTCTAAGTACAGGGGATCACCAACTTCTAATGATCGTATTCTTTTACTTGTCATTGTAGTATAATATTCTTTTCACTTTTCTATACTTAGCATGAGTTATGTCTTACTTTGCATCTCTTTGATCACTATGAGTACATAGTTCGAGCTAAGTCTAGGGGGTGTCGTATATATTGTATATATACTTTAGCCATAACTCGTACTTTCGTATTTTATTATGGCTAAAATACAGTATAAATACTGGTAAAAAACTAAAAAAATAAAAAGATGCATATATTTCCTCAAAGTTTTTTTTCTATATATTGATTAATAAGTCAGGTTAAAATATTTTAAAAAATATTTTGAAAGTAGTTTGAAAATCTATTTGAAAAAATCTTTTGAAAACTATTTGAAAAATGTTGAAAATTATTTCAACCTTTGTAAGAATATTTTGGCTTGTAAAAAAATTTTATTTGTGTGAAATAAAATAATTTTGTAAATCTATTTGCAAATGTTTTGAAAATGGTTGAAAAAGTATTTTGAAAATCTATATATACTGTTTGAAAAATGTTTGCAAAATTGTTTTCAAATGTTTGTAAATGATTGTAAAATTATTTGAAAACTTATTTTGGACTATATTTTTCAAAACTATTTATAAAATTATTTTCAAATAATTTGAGGAACATATGCATCACAAAAAAATCCAACTGTATGTATATACCTGTATAAATTACTCAAGCTGTAAATCCTTTCACTTGATTCTTGTAAATAATTAACTTACTCATGTGTAAATATGTGTATCTCATCCTAACCCTTATTAAAAAATATTATATCTGTATATACTTGTATATTACTAACTATTTAAAAAAATCCTTTTGCATATGCATTATTTTTCAAAAATCCATAAAAAGTTCAAAATTAGAAAAATTGTTTCACAAAAAGATTTTGCTTTCTTTTCTTTGCATTATACATATTTTTTGCATTGGCATGTGCATTTTTTTGGATAATTTTGACATTAAAATAAGCCTGTAATAAATTTGAAGAATGGAGCTTAGTTGGACCTTAATCCACTTAATTTCAGAGGAACCTTATAAGAACTGGAGTTAAGACTTTTCATGTCCTAGTGACTTAATTCTTTGAGTTCATAAGTCTATATTCACATGTCAACTTGGTAAGTGTAAGTAGAATATTTAACAGTACACGCATGATTTTTTCAGACCGTGGCTTACCTTGGACAAGCACTCTACACATAGCTCTTTATGGAGAAGGTAGTGAGGGGGCAGAATCTTTCAGCTTGGGGTAGCATACAAGGGTAGTACATCTAGATGGAACCTCTCGTCCTCCTCTAGGGACGGAAGTGCATCTCAACTTGGTTTGGCGATGATGAGGTCTAAAGACAATATGCTGTTGGGTTGCAATAATGCTTCAAAAGATGGATAGTCTACTGTCTCAAGAGGAAAATCTCCTTATGTACATGGTGGACCTTGTATGTATTTTTTTTTTTAAAAAATGCAGAATCTTAAAAAGTGGACATGCGTGATTGAAAAGTAAAATGCCTGCCGGAGTGTATGTACAAGTGAAAAAAAAAGAATAAGAGCTTCAAAGTCAAATGTTTGTAAGCTTGCAATGGATGACATGTCTATACTGGTCATGCATCCAAGGATAGGTAGCTACAATGGTTACCGTCCGTTCTCTTCTCCATCCCCTCTTCTTAAGCTGGTTGTACTTGAACTTAGAAGGGAATATCCCCGCTCCTGGAGGAAACTTTTGCTAGATCGGGGGATTAGAGTTACCTTGTTGAGAGAGGCCATTTCTTTGCTACTTTTGAGATAAGGAGCGATATTTCACTTACACCGTACAAGTAAGAATTCATAGTCATAAAAATTTGTGTATGTAGACTTGTTCTGATTTGACTGTTGAGGAGACCTGAATAGGAGTCTTATGGAACTTAGAGGCTGTTAGGTTTTAAATCCATTTCCCACTAAGGTTCTGACACACTAATAATCCAAAGGTCCGACAGATCTCCATACTACAATTTTATGAAGATAAGTTTAAAAGTCAACATTGTTCTAACTTCTTCCATTTTTCTTTTCTTTATTTTTATTTTCACTCATTTTTCAAATAAGTGTTTATAAAGGGACTAGCAAAGGTAAAGTATATGGGAATGATGAATCCACGATTCATCGTCTTTATTCTTTTATTTTATCTTCATTTCCCTAGTCAAACACCTGTAAATACCTACTAATTACATGAAATTACCATTTTGCATGCATTTGTTAAATATGCATTTTTAACACTTTTTATACTCAAATAAAAGAATAAAGAAGAAAATAAAAATATTAAAAATAAAGGATGTATTTATGAAATAAATGCAGTAACCCGAACCCCGAGAGAAGGTCAAGACTTGACCTGATCTACCAGGAATAAAGTAGGGGGAGGTAGGGTCTTTACTCCAAAAATCGAAAAGATATTTTGTAAAGTTTTCCCTGTATATTTTTATAAAACTTGTACTATTTTATTTATATATAAATTGACCTCAAATTAAATATTTTCGTAAACAAAAGTTGTAAATAAAAAAAATTTGTAGATAATAAAAAAATTGCAAAATAAAATAATGTACATATCATAAATAATCACACTTCGAACAAGCCGTAAAGCGATAATTGAAAGACCAATTCCGGTTCCATACAAACTCAACTTGAATCAAACTCACTTCCATTATACTCTAAATTAAATTATCTTTCAAATGGTTGTGGTTCATAATTTTGGAGTTGCAGTTGAAAAGTCGGTTTTCTGAGGTGTTTTGTGCAGTTTTACCACTTAACTATTGTATACATTTATTCTTATTTATTTTAATTTACATAATTGTAAATATTATCCTCATTACTAAAAAATACAATAAAAATAAAAATAATAAAAAATTATATAAAAATTATTTCCTTATTTGTACATGTGTAAATTATATTATATCTATATAATATTTGTATACAACTAGTTTCCTTACATAAAATCACCAAAAATTAAATATCTAACATTAATTAATTTAATTAATTTAATGACGAAATTTGAATTTAATTATCTAATTATTTTATTATTTAATTTATTCATTATTCAATTTGAAAACATACCTTCTATATAAAGATATGATTCTATACTTTAAATAGCCACCATTAAGGTGGCTAAGTAATTTTTGTAAATTATTTAATTAATTTTATTTAATTCCGAAATTCGTAATTAATTGATTTATTCATTTACTTAATTAATTTTTAATTAACCACTAAATACATTACTTAATTGTACATTACTTCCATTTGTATTTTTCTTCTCTTGTTATGGGACTCTTCCTCCCTCATTTGCCTTTGATCAATGTTCAGTGGAGAGGAGCTCGATCTCCGAGAGAAATCTTGTCGAAGAAGGATACCCAGTCTCCAAGCTGTCCAGTTACATCAAGTCGGTCATCGTCGAGGTCATCACGGTATATCTATGAGGTGAGATCCATTTTCTTTCCTGTCGTCTTTCTTATCTTATATTTAATTTTTGCTTTGATTTCTTGATAAAATTTAGATCCTTAAATCCCAAAAATATCCATCACACATGTCATTCGAATCCGAGTTTTCATCCTATTTTCTCGATCCATACACGTTCTCATTATATCTCTCACAACCTTTCACATCCGACCACGCATGATGATCGGATCCTCGAATCTATCTCCTGCTTCGCCAAGATATGCAACCATTCACACCTCCTATTTTTTTAATAAATAAATAAATAAAAGTATAAAAATACATAGTTGTCATTATCTCTAACATTTATTTAGCAGGAAAATTTTAAAAAATAAATAATAAAAACAAAAACTTTTATCTTGTTTAGAGTTCCTATATAATAAACAAATATTTTTTACATTCCTGTTTACAATTCACAAAAAAAATCAGCAGCAGTCCCGCAGGCCGCGACACGCCTCCATCGATCATCCAGCCCCGCTGCCCAGCAACGACAGCCCAACCGCGACCATTCGCCGCCTCCCTCAAGAGCCTCCAGCGTGCAACGTCCTCCGCCTCCGCCCAACCTTCTCCAGCTGCCAACGTCCTCGGCACACCACTGCCTGGGCTCACCCATGCCAGATCCCCAATGTCGCTGCGCTACCACGGGCCGCATCCTTATCGCTCCCACATCAACCCAACGCGCCTACTCTACAGGAGCCTATCTAACTTCAAGTGCTCACCTCCAGCGAGCGGTGGCCAGCCACGGCTCACAACATGCACTCTTACGCTGCTCCTCCATCCCAACGCCCTCTGCCTAGGGCTCGTTGCCTCTGAAACCATCACCCACCTCAGTCGTACTTGCCGTCATCGATCTGCTGAGAGGAAGAGGGAGGGCGGTGATCCCCCATTTACCTCTATTGAAGAAGAAACGAATTGGGACACTAAGGGGTTTTGGAATATAATATTGGAATAATTGCATTCAACCTCCTGATAATTTCAAGTATTACAGAAGACCCCCACCTCCAAACATGCACGTGAAACATACGCCCCCCATGGGTAATTTGTGTTTTTGTTCTGCGAGTTTATTTCTTGTTCCATTTTCATGCAAAACTTCAAATCATTGCATATCAGTCCCTTTTGTCCAGACCTTCAATTGCATGCTCTTTTTATGAAATAAATGCTTTTATTGCTCTAAAAATTTCACAAAAAATTGTGTATGTTCATGATATGTCCTTAATCACTGTATAAAATTTTCATGGCATTCCATCATCATTTGATATGCTTAAAAAATTAAAAGAAGTGTCTTTTTCTCTGCCCGAACTTAAAAAAATCATAAAAATTCAAAATTTTGCCTAAAAATTCCAAAAAAATTACTGTACGTGTATTTTATTCCCTTTTAATTATGCAATTTTCATGCAATAATCGTTTATAATACAAAAAACTATGAAAAACTAAAAATCTTATAAAAATTGTAGAAAACTTTAAAAAAATAAAAAATCGTGATTTCAGTCTTTGTGTGTAGATAATTATTTATACTTTAGCATAAAAATATGTTCCACGAGTTTTGAAAACTTAAATTAATTTTAAGGTGCAAAATACTCTTGGTTGTGCACTATTTTCTCTTGTTTCCATTGTTTGATTTTTATAAAATCATAAATACATCAGAAAAATTTGAACAAATTATCAAAAATATTTTAAAACATGTAAAACCCAAAAATGTTTTTCTGTAATTTTCTGAGCACTTTTGGATATTATTAAAAAAAGAGTGTGGTGTGTTTTTATTCCCTTGTGCATATTGTGACTTATTTGAAAATAAAAATTGAAAAAAACCACTGAAAATTTTATTTTCAAAATTTGACTTCTATGTTTTTAAATTGTGCTTCTTGTGTTCGACTCTGGTCGTTATACATGATAAATTAAATAGCAAAAACCACTTACATTCCAGTATTTGATTTTCTCTCTTAAGTGGTTTAAAATATTTTTTCTCGATTGGTGATTCGGGTCACAGTAACCCTTCATTATTTGATACGTAACCCGAGTTGTCAGGTGTGTCATCAATGACGAAGCTTGGACACCGTGCTTTACGTGTCAAGTGTTAGGTGTGTCACCAATCACCAAATATTCTTGGCCTTAAATCCCTAGTTAAATGCATGTAAATCCCTAATTAAATGCTTGTAAATAGCATTAAAATATAAGAAATAACAACGATTGATACATAAAATTTGTATAAATGTAGGAATTTAGTTCCACAGTAAAAGAATAAAGGATAGAAAAGAAAGAAAATGAAATGTCAAATACCATAAATGGCCCTAGACCCCAAGACCAAGTAAATATTGACCCGGTCGATAAGGAATAAAGTAGGGGGAGAGAGGGAAATTAATTTGAATGGAAAATACATAAAAAACTTATTCTATTCATCAACAAATAAGCATTTGTACCCCATTTTATTTTGCATTATATATACCTCAAATAATAAAACACCCAACATGAAAGTTGTACATAAAAATAAAAGAAAATATAAAAATAATAGCACATAAAATAATACATTGTGTGACTGGGACACACATATCAAAAAGTTGCATACAAAACATTATAGACATATATCTCCTCCATACAGACAAAAAATTGACCAAACTCACCTTTATTATTAATAAAATTTAATTATCTATCTAATGGGGCTAGTTTCATAAAAATGGAACTCAGATGCAAAAGTTGGCTTTTGGGTCCCTATTGTACTGTGAACCTGCATATTTCATTCAATTTTTTCATTCTTTATATTTTTAGGTTTCTTGTATTTTAAATACTTGTAATTATATTTGAAACATATTACAAACATAAACATAAAAGAAAAACATCAAAATGTATTAAAATAAATCAAGTATTATAATATATAGGTATCTGTTCTTATAATACACATATTTATTTAAGTAAATAAAAATCAAAGAAATAAAATAAAACATGTAAACCTATATGTATGTATTCTATAAATATATGTAATATGTGTATATAATAATAAAATACCAAATATAAAATAAAAATAAAATACACCAAATATTGGTGAATATACATATGTATATACATGTAAAAAGTAACATCTAATAAATTAGCTTATAAAAATAAATAAAAATCATAATTAAATACTACATAAATAAATAAAAAATTTTCTATTCTGACTTTAAAATAATAAAATAGTTTATTATTTTTATCTTATTAATAAGGATCGTTCCCCTAAATTTTCTGGTTAGTCCACGTGGACCAGCCAGAACGTGCAGGCTATGACAACCTGGTCAACAGTCCTTTCTTCTCTGCCCCCTTTGTCAAAGGTCGTGAGGCCTTTGACTTCTCTACATTTCCCCGTTGATCCATGGCTCGATGGATCATGGGACCTTCACCAAAGCTCTTCCTCACACCTTCCTCCATCACGCTATCTTGCTAGCTCTGACCAACTCCATTCTAATTGAACACCATCTCATTCCCCCTTTTACCCGTCGGTTCGCTTATAAATATTACTCATCTCCCCCATTTTTTGTTTTAATCAGTTTGCAACCCATCGTAACCCCAAGCTTCGCTTACTTGAGGTTCTTAGTGATAGTAGGAGGCCTGCTGAAGCTTCTGCGAGGAGAAGAAGTGGTCGTAAGTTGTGGTCTAGGTGCTCTCCAGCTCTGCTCTGACGACACATTACTACTCCCTCTTTCCTACAGGAATGGGCTATTTTTTATTGCATTTTAGGTAGATCTTTCATTCAACATCGTAGAGTAGATTTTATTTGTACTATTAATCAATATATTAGAGTAATTTCGTAGATCTTTATTTGTTGGAGCCAAATTCACTATGCATGCCTTATTCTCGGCCCCCCATTCCATCCTCATTTCAATATCCTACATCTTCTCCACAAATCCCCTCAACAAATCACCCTGAATATGCAAGATTCAAATTTAACAAGATCCTTCATCTGCTTATCATAGGAGATTGTCCACCCCTTCACTCCATGTGGTCAACAACTTCATTATATCACCGAGGAAAGAGTAGTCAGTCCTCTTAATGATTTGGTGCACGAGTTAACGTGTAAGGATGAGCCTAGAGTCAAGTTCAGACGAGGCATACCTCCTCCAGGCCATGGAGCTAGAAGGACCCCCATGTCCCCATCGATGGGTCCTGGAGACTTTTGAAGACCTCTACCACATGCAACATTGCCCTAGGAGGGTGTAGGGCTTGTTGATATCGAGAACTAATGCCACAATCATGAGCTAAGTGATAACTGAATTTTTGTGAGTGGTTAAAAGTGTGTCGATTATAGAAAATCTCTCGAAACAAAATTCAATTGATCAAACAAAAGACAACATCAACTAGAAGAGAGAGAAATAATAGAGAGAGAATGATGAAACAATATAAACCAATCTCCTAAAGTTGGTGTTGTTTCACTATCTTTATTTATCCATGCAAGTTCTCTCAGGTCGAATACAAGGAGGAAAAAAGATGTACTTGAATTTTTCGAGGGAAGAAAACAATTTTGTGATTTTTATCTTTCTTTTCTTATCTTTTTCGGTGAGAAGAGTCTTTTTCGAATTATGTTTTCACTCTTTTTATTTGATTTTTATTTTTTTTTTCAATTTTTTATTTAATTTTCAAAAGGGATATTTCTAAATCACTTTATCTACAATTCAATATGTGAAATATAGGGGATATAGGTGATACTATAAAGTAGAAAAGTTTCTTGAGCAACGAGCGCTAAAAGTACATAAAAAGAAATCAAAACGGGTCGAAAATCAAAGAATAAGATCTCAATGAAAATGCGAAGAAAACGCTTTGAAGATCAACTCAATACAAATTTAGGGTAATTAGCTAACTCTCCTAAAAAATCGATAAAAAATGTTGCAAAAACTGTGTCCAGACAATGTCTTCAGTTCAGGGGTACATATGTAAAACAAAATATAAAATGTCTTGAAATGAGTCCTCATACATGGACTAAAAATAAAAAATTAATGTTTTCTTGCGACTAAGTCCCCACACTAGGTCATACTTGCAATTTCAAAAAATGTTCAGGAGTGTTGGAAGTTCTATAAAGTTTCCTCTATAATAATCACATCATTTCACAAGTTGCGGTGGAGATTAGATTGAAATCAATGGATCTAGGTCATCGACGCAATATACGTGTCACAAGCCTGTAACTCACGTGTTTTCGCCATGTTCTCCCCCTAAAAATCAAGCTCTTTAGCAACGATGCTTGATGAAGATGATCTGAAGCTCCAAGGATGATGGGTTGACATAGGTAGGGCTAGAAAGGGGGATCCCCCCTTTTCGAGCTCATCTTCTGTGCAAGAGGAGTTGGGGAAGAGGAAAGATGGGTCAATCCTACTAGGGTTTCTAGGATTATCGAGGTTCCCGAACTTTGTTGCCAATTCCGACTGATCGAGGCAGAGTGACTTGCTTCCAAATGCAAGATCGAGAAGCTCCAGATGATATGAAACCTGCAAGTGAAAATTTATTGCTCTATTCAAGAGGAATCAACCAAGGGATAATAAGTTATTGTAGTGCAAATAATGGTTTCCAGATGAGGGATATATCTGATCAAAATTTGATGAAATTGGGAAAATCGAGAATATACTTGAAGTGAATAGAAGAAGAGTGATTATATGAGCTAAGATGCATGATTAAATATCATAATTGGTCACAATAATCGACGAATTGGTTAAGGAATGAAGGATAAAAGTTCACCTATAGAATAAGAGGTTTAAAACCTCTAAGTCCTTGCTTGAGGACCAATGATGTTTGAGCTAAATGTAGCTTGAAGCTACAATTCAAGGCGATCTCCACCTTGGAACTTCTTCCCCTGACATACCTTCTTTATGTGGATCTCCTCCCGAGGCATTGTCACCACCGTGTGCAGTGAGGATTGACAAGGAAATTGGAAGGTCAGGTAATTCTCACTAGAACTGGAGAATTTAGTTCGCAATTGGTGAACTTAAGATCAATGAATAGGACTATAGGAGGGTGGTTGTTTATGATCCAATGGCTGGAAAATATTAAGGTGGTTAGGTCTAGATGGTCAAGGGTATGGATGGAGTTTTGAATGTGAGGTGGACACGAGTAAATGGGTGAAGGTGGACCGGTGGAACATGACACAATTAACCTTGTTCTTGAAGAAGAAGCTCCGGGTGCAGACACGTGTCAACACCTAATAAGTCAGATTGAGTAATATATATATATATATTAAATGATTAATAATTAATAAAGATGTTATTTTATATAAGAATAAAAACAAAATATGTACATAATTAAATTATTTAAATTATAGAATATTTTTTTATCAAATATATATTTTTTAAAAATTACAAATATAATAATATTAAAAGTATATAGAATACTTATTAAATAAGTTTTGATTTTAATTTATTAATTCAATAAATAAAATATTATTTTTATATATTATAAATTAATAGATAATAAATAATATATGTATGAAATTTTCTGAATTTCTAGAAATAAATTCAGATATATAAATAAATACAGGTATATTTACCACATTTCAATTTTACTATAAAAATAGGGTTTTTTATTTATTTAAAATTATTAATAATGGTAAAAAAGTTTGAAATATTTTTTAGGTAACATACTAGATTAAAAACATAATTGGAAAATATAAAGTCAATAATATCATAAATTTTATGTTCAGAATAAAATAATTAACCCAGAATTCTAGTTGTCATTAGGTCCCAAAACAAACCTTTTGCACATAGACTCCATTTTTAGTTAAATCACCTTCATTAATCAGAGAATGTTATTTTGTGAACTTTAAAGGTGAGTAGAGCGAAATAGGAGTTTGTATGTTGAAGTTGTGATGTTCGGAAGTTGATAAATTGACAATTTGAAAATTGGTTTTATTGGCATATATGCATGTTGGATTTTCTTTAGGATTTTTATCTTATTATACAATTTTAGGAATACATAAGAGAAGATTTTGGTGAAAAATATATACAACATATTAACTAAAATCAATCAAAATTTGAACAAGTATTATTTTTCTATGTGTATAATTAATTCTTTTTGTGGTTTTCTTTCTTATCCCCCCTACTTATTTGTTTGTCAACCAATCCATGCTGACTTGGTCTCGGGGGTTTGGTTATAAAAATATATCCTTTAGCTATATTTATATTTTATTGTCATAATGGGCATATACACATATTCACACTCTGCCTTTTATTCATTTTTCTTTCTTTTTATTCATTTATTTATTTACATGTTTTTAATGGATATATATGTAAATATAATTGATTCATTTAGTTAATTCATTAGTATATATTTTTAAAGGAATATTATGCACAATATGGCATTTTTTCTTGAATTGTATTTTTAAAAGAAATGATATTTAATGGATATTTACATTCACTTGTTAAGGAAATTTAAGATAAAATGCGACATAAGTGTTAATGAATCATGAATTCATCACTAAGGCCGATCGAAGTGCCGCCAGGAACTTGTTCGTGATAGTACTTCCACCCGCCTCCATTACCATCAGATCAAAGCCATGGTCCAGATCTAATATTGGCCGTTCAGCTAAGGTAAAATGAAGCATTCTCTACCACGGTCAAATCAGGTTTAAGTGGGCCACATGGCAAGCGCAACACTGTTGTATGATGCTCCTTAGTGGGTAATTTGCACGACCCTCCTCCTATTTTTGTAAATATCAAGTATAGTTTAAATTCTTTTGTAATATGCACATAGGGACCCCTTGAGCTTCCTTATAAGTACATTTAGGTCTTGTATCAAGTTACCTCACATGCCCACGCGTGTTAGGTGCCTGATCTGTTTGCATATAAACCATCTCGGCTCTAGGAATTTGTGTTTAGTCTTTAAATTTGTAAATTAAGTGTTAGTTTTTTGTGAAAATTGCACAAAATGACAGGTACTTTATCTTAGGTGCAAATATATCCCTACCAGGCTTGTATTTTATTTGATGATTTTTTATTTTTTGTTAAATAGCTCATGTGTTCTAAAAATTGTAGGAAAATTATGGTAGATGCATGATATATAGCTTATTCGTGACATATTTTTATTTGGCATTTATTTATATTTTCATAATTTCTAAAAATCAATTAGGAGCTATATATTCCCTATTTGCATATCAAAATAAAAAATATAAAAGTAATTTTATAAATTCCAAGAAAATGGAGTATTTATATTTATATATTATCCTTCAAAGCAAAAATCATAAAAAATACAAAAACTAAAACCTTGAAAATTAGAGAACCCTGAAAACCCCGTAAAAATTAGTAAAAATTCCTTAAGACTTCAAAAAAATAGTTTTATGTTATATATTTATTTTTATATTATATAGAATATATTAAAAATTATTTTGGGAAAATTTGCACTTATTATCTATTTTTAATACCCAAAACAATTTGCCAAATTATTGTATTTACTATTTCATACTTTTTGATCCTTTAAAAATTTAAAAAAGGCAAACATTCAATTAAACTACCAAAAATAGAGAAAAATTTTCAAAAACAAAAAAATATTATTTTCTAATATATATATATGTAAAACCATATATATATACCATAAATATTCATATATTTTATATAATAATAATAATTTATCTATATATATATATATTGTATTTTTAAGACTTTAAAAATAAGGATTGTTCCTTTAGATATATATTATATACATTTTATATTATTGATATTATCTATAATAGTATCATTATCATATGTACACATATATTATATTTTAAAAAGAAATTAAAAATTTGCAAAATTAAAAATATAATTTAAAATAATTTTTAAAAATATAAAAATATGAAAAATACATAAAATTAAAAACAAAAAACACAACAACAATTATTATTAGTTATTATTGATCACTACTAATCATACCTATCCACTATTTGCTCTCAGTGGTTTTATCACTACTCTTATGTGTTATATACATTGTTTTGTAGAGTATAATTTTGCCCTACATTTATTCATTATTCAATCATATATTATGGGCTGATTTATGAATTAGTTAATTGCTTGATTATCGAGAGCTGAGAGAGGGTTGATACATCGATTGCCAGATCTGACTTGTCGGACACCCCAAGCTCCTCCAAGTCTATATGTTAAATTCCTTATAAATCTGAGTAATCAATAGGATATGCGACTATAATGGTCACATTCCATTCTTATCTCTACCCCTCTTCTTGAGCCAGCTACACTTGAACTTAGATGGGAATACCGTAGTCCTCGAGGAACGAGTGTCTATGTTGAGGAATTAGGGTTTCATTGTTAAGGAAGATTGGTCCTTGCTATTTTTGAGGAGAGTACCTACACAAACGTAAGTATAGAGGGTGATGAATAGCCATTCATCTACATTTATTCTTTTATTTTATCTTTAATATTAAAACACCAGTAAATAATAAAAACTTATACAAATTAAGATTCCTTATCCATATATAACTAACCTTGAATTACTATACAAATATATGTACTTAAATCCAAAATAAAAGAATAATGAAAAGAAAATGATATAAATGAAGTATTAAATGTACTAAATGGCCCAAAATCTCGGGAACAAGTCCATATTAACTAGGTTGACAATGAATAAATTAGGGGGAGATAAGAGGAAACACTACACATAAAAACATTAAATTCAAACCTTAAAAATAAACATTTTACACAAATTTATTCTTCATTTTATACACCTCAAATAACGAAGCGTATGTAAAAATATATAGAAATTTATATAAATAACTGCACCTAAAAATAAAGCACTGTACAAGTGGTAAACACAGATGAAAAAGTTGTAATCAAACTTCACAGTTCAACATCTTCTCCACGTGAATTCGAAATTGAACAAACTCACCTCTATTGTATTTAAAATGGATTTATATATTTAATGAAGGTGGTTTCATTAAAAATGGAGTTAAGATACAAATCCCGACTTTCTAGGGTCCCATTGTACTATGTATCTGTATATTTTATTCTTTACATTTTTACTCCTATAATATTTTAGATCATTGTAAATATTATTTAAACATAATAAAAATAGAAATGCAAAACAAGACCATTACAAATACACTGAAATATATTAGACAATAAACTATATATGTATATTGTACGAATAATGTGTATATATATACTTAGGTATATAAATAGAATCAGAAAAAATAGAAATGTATAAATATGAATTTAATTATATTATAGATATATAAAATATGTATATATGATAATAAAAACTAAAACTACAAAATAAAAATAAAATACCCAAAACATTAGTAAATATACATGTGTATATACTTGTAAAAACTAACACGTAATAAATAAGGTTGTAAAAATCAATTAAAATTACATAATATAGGTTGAAAAAAAAGAAACCTGTTTCATGATTATAATTTTAATTAATAAAATCATTTAGTTATTTTTATTGAATTAATAAGCGATGTAATTCTAGTTTTTTCCTAACCTGGTCTGCTTGGACTAATCAGGATCTAGGGTTTGTTAACCTCGGGTCAATTGTACCTTACTTGCCTCTGACTTTTATTAGAGCATGTTATTCCTCTCTTTCTCCCAATTTCCTACTCCACATCCTCAGCTCCTTCTCCATCGAGCAACCTACCATCCTACAATTCCCTCTCCCCTCCTCTATGCCATGTTGTTAGCTCTCACCAACTTCATATTCCACGCACATAATAGCCCTTGTAGGGTGGCCCATTCCACTGTATATAAATAATACAATCTCCACCATTTTTTTATCCTTCTATGCCATCTATAGACCATGCACTAAGTGTGATGGAGCTTCCTGGTGATAATAAGAGTCTCGTCAAGATGTTGATGATGAGAACGAAGGGCTGGAGGAGGTCCAGCGTCGCTTGGAGCTTAACTCTGATGAGTTCGTTTTCTCCTTGTCTCAGGGCAGGTATGAGCTTCTAGATTATCCTCATTAGGTCGCTTTTTCAATTGTTAGCATAGACCTACATTTGATTTCAATGATTTCCATTTCCCTTAGCATTGAATCATCAAATCGTAGTTCATCAAAACACTAAGACCCATCCACTTATTACATTGAGCAAGCCACTTGCTTCGACCCGTCTGACCATCCCATTTCCATCACCTTTTCTTCTCCATCCTTTTCCCTCACCCTGATTAATTCGATTCTCTTTGAGTCGATGAATCAAGTCTCCTCCTCAAACTCTCACCAGATTCACTCCATACACGTCATCCTTTACGCATTCTAAGTTCAAAACAGGTCAAGAAGAAAGCCCTCGAGCCATGTAACCATTTTTCCAAGAGCCAGGCTCATGAGAGCCACCTAGGGCTCGAATGGAAAAGAACATGACCTATAAGTCCTTTGTAAAGAAAAGCTATCCGGGCCTCCTCCGAAGAGGCCCGGATCAAAGAAAGGTATCCTACTGCTATGGAGAAGCCCCAGAAAGAAGAAGGAACGGTGGGTGAGGCGTCAAGTGGTCAAAGTAGTGAGAAATCAATGATCAAAGATTGAACATGGAAGTGTTCTTACCTGTTCTTCCTCATCCCTCCACAGTCATAAGATCCGAGCTCCAGCCTAGATCTGGGTCATTGAATATTAAAGTGAAGCAATACACACTCCTAAACTCCCATCTTATGTGTCATTGACATGGCGTGATCTTAGCAGCCTGATACAAATAGCACGTGTACAACACGAGCATGTTCCCTGGGTATATTGCACTATAGACCTTATGTATTTTTCTATTTCTGAATACTCTTGTAAATATTTTTATTTGTGATTTATTTTCTATAAAAGCTACACCTAAGATCCTAGGCTTTCTAGTAATTACAAATAAGTCCTCCCACCTCATGTGTAGCTATACGTAAGGCTTTGTAAATTTTACATAAGTGCCTGATTTAGCCAAAATTCGGTGGTCTTAAGTTCCACACAAAGCGGGAACTCAGTCGGTGTGTTGACCACACTAAATCTCAACTAAAGTCAACAATTAACCCACACTATAGATTAACAATTAGAAATAAATGTGGAGTTAAAATTTATTTTTAACTCTACACAAATGGTGTATAGGACAAGTATGCCGAGAGTTCGAACACAGGGAGCAAACAGGGTACTTCAGGTAAATGTGTGTGAGTGAGTGTGAGTGATGTCTACACTATGCAAGCAAAGAATTTTTGTGGGTTTTTAAGATTTAATTTTTTTATTTAATTTTTAATTTTGTATTTTGAATTTTAATTTTCTGATTTTTATAATTTTATATTTTATAATCTTTTTTCTTTTCAATATTGGAATATAAAAATAATGTAATAGAAGGGTTGATAAAATATTTATAAAAATATGCAAAAATATCCGAAAATTCAGAAATAAAATCTTTTTGGTATTTTTATGAAATTGTTTTTGGTATTTTTAAACACTGAAATAAACCAAAACAGTGAACAAGCTAC
Source organism: Ottelia alismoides (assembly GCA_037367405.1). Taxonomy (NCBI): domain Eukaryota; kingdom Viridiplantae; phylum Streptophyta; class Magnoliopsida; order Alismatales; family Hydrocharitaceae; genus Ottelia; species Ottelia alismoides. Next base: position 491,827 of record JAZKJV010005437.1, read on the forward strand.
TGGATGGGGGTAAAATGGGAATTAAAAATATGAAACAGCCACAAAATTTTTCCAAACTATTTTTCAAATAAAGACAATACAAACAGGAGACTACAGAACTTGAGTTTACAATTTTTGGAGTTTTCTATAATTTTTTAGATTTTTTTGAAGTTTATAAGTATTTTCGAATTTTTAAGGTTTTTCTTTTGAGATTTTTAGTGATTTTTGGATTGACACTAAAATAGGTTAAAACAGACACTAGGGATTTTTTTTGGAATTTTTAAAGGTATTTTACTATTTTTCTGGTATTTTCTAAGCTAGACAGTAGGTAAAAAGCATGTTTTGGATTTTTAATAAATATAAAAATGCAATAAAATCAAAAACTAAAACTATGGCGTTAAAGTACAAGCACATAGGAGCTTATCTTGAATTTTTGAGAATTTGTGGAATTAAAAATGAGGTCTTAAATAAATAGAGCAAGCAAGCACAAATTAAAGGCCTGACAGGGGCATTTATGCAAATATCCAGAAGTCCAGGGGCATACAAGCAAATTTCCACAAAATATTGCACTTAATATTCGAATTTACGGACCAATTACAAAATCCTAAACCCGTATGGGTATCGGCATAAAATACCCACCAGGGCGTGACTTGCACGCGCGTGACAGGGGCTTAAAAGTTATTTCCACAAAACCCGAGGGATTACATGCAATTTATCCAAAATATAACAGTGAATATAATATTCCTTGGACTGAGACGAAATAATAAAAGACCCGAGGGCCTCCTCGCAGAATGCCCACACCTCACGTGAACAGGTCACGTGAGGTGACGTGGCGGAGGACCTATATGCAAATATTTAAAGTCTAAGGGTCTACTTGCAAGATTTACAAAATATTTAAACTACTAAACAAAATTGCAGAACTAAATGAAAATTACAAAAATGACGAGGGTATACTTGCAAAAATCCCTCGCAAGGCAGATCCAACGGCTGGGGAGTCTTCACTTGACACGTGGCGACTCCTCTGCTCACGATGACGGTTCGGCATGGACGTCTGAGATCAGATCTCAGATGAGATCCGACGGTGGCGGGCTCTGACGATCGGACGGTCCACGTTAAATCTGGGGCTCCTTCTTGATCGAACGGCAACGAGGACAGGAGGAAGAACGCGGAAGAAGGCCGGCGACGGCGAACTTCCGCGACCTCCCCTGCCCCTTATCGTCGGCGTTAAGGCCTCAAAACTGCCCCGATCGCTTCCTGCAGGTGTTCTCCGAGTCTGGGGAGCTTCAAAATGGCCGGGAAGGAGGCGGTCCTCGCCTACGACAACGGCGGAGCTCGTGAGCTCCAGGGCCTTCCGGCGAACTCCAAAATCACGCCCATGTGTCGTTCTTTTGCGCAAACCTGCAGAAGAAGGTGATAGAGTCTAGGGCAAAGTTCCTGGACTCTGTGGAGTATGGAAACGAGGCGAGAGACGATGCGACGATGCTCGGCCGTAGGTGCACTCCGGCGAGATGAAATGATTGGATGGATCGATTGATGAAAACATGATCTTTTTGAGGGATTTTGATCCTAAGATGATAGCTAAACTACGGCGAGGAAAATGAGGGAAAGAAAGATACCTTAAGGGCCTGGAGTGCCTGAGGTTGAGGATACCTCGACGGTGGTTGGCCGGAGGTGCTTGGAACGCCCTAGGCCGCTGCTCCGCCTCCTTGGATGGTCGATCGTGGAGCTGTCACCTCCAGGATCCGTTTGGGGTCAGCAAGAGCGCGAGAGAGCCAAAGATTGGGGTTCAAATTCGAATTGAAGTCAAGGGCGTGGTTTTGTAGTGTTGATGATGGGCGAGAAGAACGAGGCTATTGCAGGTGCGTCGATGATCTGCAACCCAAGGTGACGCTTGGTCGTGAATCCTTGATGCAAGAGCTGCAAAAGTTGTGAAGGATGTATTGCGTTTTGGTGAAAGGATTACCCTCGAAAAAAGAGTGAAGACAGGGGTCAACACATATTCTGATACAGCCCATAGGTGCAGCTCAGATAGTTGACCTGGGTCAACTACCGAGCCCCCTGGTTGGTCCACGTGGACCAACCAGGAAAAACCTGGAAAAACTATTCCTAAAATCATTTTAAAATAATAAATGGTATAATTTTATTTAGGTTATAAAATAAAAAGTGTTTATAATTTTATAAACTATTTTATAGTAATTTTTAATGATTTTTATGGAGTATATTTTTACAAGTTTACTTTTTAGCCCTTTATAGGTATAATACCAGTATGTTTTATTAATTGATTTTTATTTTGTGATTTTAATTTTATTATTTTTATTTCTTATTTTATAAAAATATAGAATACTTTTATACATGTAAATATATTTTTATTTCATTTTTTTCTGAATTGTTTAGTATATTTAATGAAATACAAGTAATGTATAGGTATGTACATAGGTCTAATACCTAGGTATTGTATATACAAATGTTTTTATTTTGAATTCTCTTTGTATTTTTATTCTGATTTTAATATACATATAAATTATAAATAATATTTATGAAATTATAAAAATATAAAAATACAAAAATAACAAGTATACAATAGGGGTCCAAAACTCAACTTTCAAACCGTAGCTCCGCCAAATGCGAAACCACCGCCATTAAATAGTTTATTTTATTCTATATACAATTAAAGGTGAGTATGCTGCATTTGGAGTTTTCGTTTATGAGATACGGGTCTAGGAAGTTGGCATTCTGGAATTTTATTCAGACCATAACTTTTTATCTGTATATTATTTTTCAATGAAATTAATTTTGTATTTTTATGTATAAAATTATCTACAACTTTCATGTACAAAGTTTCTTTATTTGATGTTTAAAAAGTGGAACCAAAAATAGGTCCCAAAATGAATAAAGAATGAATAGAATAATATAGGTATTTGACCCTTATCTCCCCCTACTTTATTCCTGGTCGACCTATTCATCAAGATGCCTAGGTCTTGGGGTTTTGGGTCATAAAATATTTACAATATTTTATTCTTTTTCTTTTCTTTTATTTATTCTATAATTTTGGCTTTAATTACAGTATTTTATACATTAATTGGATGCACAAGCATGAATGCTAAGATGCTCTATTTAAGGCTATTTACAAGCATTTGCTAGGGTTTTTGATGCCAAAATGATAGAATAAAGATGATGAAATGTGGATTCATCAGTGACCTATAAGTTTTAGGACCTGTTGTCAAATGGAATTTGCGTTTCTAGAAATTACAAATAGGTCCTTATTCTTGTAACATTTTACTTTCCTTTATTTTCTATAGTATCAATATTTTTATTGCTTATAAAATTATTCAAAATTTAATGTGAGTATCTGATATTATACTTAACCACACTAAATTTTTTATTTTGGCATTTTATTAACTTCCTATATATTAAAAGTACAAAAATATGTTTTATTCACTATATTAATATTAAAATCCCTACAAATTAGAAAAACAACTATAAATAGTACAAAAATATATATTATATGTATTATTAGATATATATATTACAACATATGCAAAAATCATTAATAAATACAAACTATGAAATTAAAAATCTAGAGACCCTAAAAAGATTATAAAAATTAGTAAAAATTAATGAAAAACATAAAAAATTTACTTTCTATTTGTGAATTTTCTATACTATATCCACAAAAATATTGTATTCCTTGTATTTTGATTTTATTTCGATATACATGAAAATATAATACCATGCATATACTATATATTTTATATATTACTCATATTATCTATAATATCATATTGTTTTATGTAATTATATATCTTACATTAATAATTGAAAAGAAATTAAAAATTTATAATATTACCATGCAAATATAAAATTTAATATTTAAAATATAAAATACAAAACAATTAAAATCCATAAAAATAAAATATCATTAAAAACCCACAAAAATTATAAAAGGAAAAAATAAAAAGAAAATAAATAAGGGCTTGATATTAATTAGAAATAGTTAATATTAGATCCCAATCTATACAATTCACTTCTTGTATTTGTTGCGCAGATCACTTGCACCTTTACACACATTTATCTGAGTTATAATTAATTTGAACTCACAGTCGCATTGTTTTATTTATTTATAATATTGTGGGTTGATTGTTGATTGATTGGAGATTTGATAGACATAGAGATTATTGTCCTATCCTTCTTAGGGACGACATACCAAATCCTAGTCATTAGGATTGCACTGTGATAAATTGGAGAAACAAGGAGGAAATAAAGAAAGACATTACATTAGAAAAAGATATTGAATGGAAGATGCACTAGAAGGATGGAGACATGCCTGGAGGGTGAAGGAAACACTTCCTCGATCGTTGCTTGATATTCCCGAGTCTATAGAACTAAAGCTCGAGAAGTTGTGAAGCTGTTATACATTAGAGAAGACATGGATCACCCTGATGAGAAGAAGTATGTCTTCGCATAAAATGCTCACACCCTCTCTACCATTGGTGGTAGTGGTAAGCTCAAGGTACTCGCACACAAGTGCGGATGAGGAAGGAATGGGGTTTATTCAAGACTCACTATCAAGAAGAGTCTTCTTAAATACTTGGTCAAATATTTGACCTCTCATGTTGGGTGCTCCCTTATCTTTCTTTTCCTACGGGAGGTCACTGATTGCATTTGCTGTGGCCAGTCAAGATGTGTTTCTCTCCTCTAATGCGCATGTTCTTGCAGTTCAAATGCTTGGAGGTACATTCTTCTTTTAATCCTTTCCTAAATTATGGCATTTAGTTCATGGCCACCACGAGTGGTATTTTTAGAACAAGATTCTCAATAATGTCAACCATTTTAGGGTCAAACAATGCAATTTCCAATTTTGTAATTTTATTGGTATTTTTCATTGCTTTAGGAAACATAATATTCATAGAAGAAAATTCAGTGTTCTTAGTTACATACTTATTTACATATGATTGGCCAACAGACGAGCCATCTTGCAAAACATGCAAAAACTTATAAACATGAGCTTGGGTTTCGTCGGGCTGCTCTAGATCGGCTACAGATGCAAGCATCTCCATTGATGGTCATTCTTGTCTTGGGCTCTTCATTTCCTTTTGCTATTTTTTTTTAAAATTTTACTCTTGATGGTGGTGGTGAATGGTGTTGGGTGCTTCTCCTCCATCATCATCTTCCTCACCCAGCTCGATTGTTGGTTCAGTTGATGCAGAAGACGACCTTCTAGAAATCACTTTATTTTTCCCCTTGGCGGTGGCAGATGGTCGCAAAGTTTTACCGCTCCTAAGAGTAACTACATGAGACAAATCATAATTTGAAATATCTAACTCAGACAGACCGTTGAAACATCACAAACTACCTGCTCTTTCCATTTAAGATTATTGGGGTTTGCCTCAACTTGCATGGGAATAAGAGTTTTGGTTGTAGTGAGGTCATCGAGTTCCCAAGACATCTCTATACAACCCTTGACAAGTTGGGTTAAGCAGTCAAGTGATGGGTTCACTAGAGTGACCTCAGATGATTCAACATGCTGAGAATTGTACTGCAGAGGCTGGGAACTCTGAGAATCATAGTTAGGAGGAAAGAATTGCTGCTAATGGAATTGCAGAGGAGGAGGAGGATACTGGTTATAAGAAGAACCCACATACTAGTGATATAGCTGATATTGGCAGTATGTGGGTTACTGGTACTGTTGGTTCTACCTATAGTTGTTCTGATATTATAGTGGCTAGCGTTGTTGAGGCTGGTTTGTTTAGACTAATCTCCCACCTTGATGCTGGTGATACGTCCAAATGGTTGAAGATTGGCCATCTCGTTGTCTGCCTAAATAGGATAATTGAGAATCATTAGTTTATATGCCATTCACCTCTTGGATAATTGGTGTTGGCGTTGGTGAGGATGGATCGTAAGAAGGGGGCTGGAGTTCTGGATAGTACATAATGATATGCTTAGATGGCGGTAGCGACATGTCAAGTGCCTATATGTAATATACATTCCGGACCTGAGGCTGACCTACACTCAGTTGAGGCTACTATTGAGATGATGTTTCCTTCGGCTAAGCGACAGTGGTAGCGGTCGAGCTCAAAAGTTGTACGACGCTGACGGTGTTCACGAGTAGCTCCGCCTACTTTGTAGTATGATCCAACTTTTAAAGGTGTTGGGCCCTCTGTTCGATCACATAAAATTCTCCAAGTCATGTGATTGCTTCTCAATAATATCAACTTTAGATAGGCGTCTCTCGATGAAGTAGAGATTGGAGCTCTCGCCCTTGTCCTGCTCACTAGATGCTGCCATATTGACGGGCTTGTAGTTTCCTTTATTTGCATGGGATGAGCATAGAGTGTCCTCCCCTTCAGTAATCTCCTCAAAAGTATTCCAAACAATGTCCTCTTCCTTATTGAAATGTGAGCCACTACAAGTTGCATCTAATAGCCTCAAGCTCTCAAGAGTAACGCTCCTAAAGAAGTGTTGGACTAAGCTCATCATTGGAATGTAGTGGTATGAACACTTAATGAATCTATATTCCATCACCTTTTTTCTTTCATTTTGGTCTTTCTAAACCCTAGATAAATGCATGTAAATAGCATTATTTTGAATAAAATAACAACTATTACGTATTTTGTAAATATTATATAAAATACTATATTTAAAGCCAAAATAAAAGAATAAAGAAAATAAAAATAAATGAAATACCATAGGTATTGAATGACCCTAAACAATGAGACCTAGGCATCATGATGATTGGGTCAACAAGGAATAAAGTAAGGGGGGATAAGAGCCAAAAAGACAGTACTCTATTTATTTATTCTTCAAATAAGTCCATTTAGGGACCTATTTTATTTGTAATTATTTGTGCATCAAATTAATAATCTTTCTACATCAAAGCTGTAAATAAAAATTTATAGGAAAATTTAAAATTTATTTCACATAAAAACGATGTACAATATGCCTTCTACACTCAAAATAAAATTCCAAAATACCAACTTCCTAGACCTATATCTTCTCCATTTGTATTCAAAATTCATCAATCACCTTTAATTGTATATAACTTTTAATTAGCTATTTAATGAAGGTAGTTTCATTTAATTTGGAGTTAATCTGTAAAAAAATAGGTTTTGGAACCCTATTGTACATTATACCTGAATAAATGTTCATTTTTATTCTTTATATTCTATAATAGTTTATATTTTTTTATAATTTTTTAAATATTATGCAGAACATATATACATAATTCGAATAAAATAAAACACTAAAATAAATAAGTGTACAAAAATACATAGATGAGTTGTATATATATTCCTATATAATAAATATCTATAATTAATTAAGTGTACATATTATATAAGAAAAATAAAATAAAAACATATTTGTATGTATTTAATAATATTATAATTACATAAATTTTGTATTTAAAAGAATAGAATCCAAAATACAAAAAAATATAATAAACATACTTTATAGATCGATATACCTATAATTACACTTGTAAAAAGTAACCTACAATAAATTAACTTGTAAAAACAAATAAAATCATAATATAAAAGTACATAAAATAATAATTTTTAATGTTTAGACCTAAAATTAATAAATTCATTTAATAAATTTTTGAATTAATAAGGCATTTTCAACCTGTTTTGTCGTTTTTTGTCATGCACAGACCAATGGGGGTGCGGTTTGAGTTGACCTCGGTCAACTTGTGACAGACTTTTGACCCCATCTTCCTCGATTATGCCATGAGATTCTTTCAGTAGTTCAAGTTGTGTTCTTTGTGTTTTTTGTCTCCCAATCGACGGAATTACACATCGAATCATCATCTCGGTCGAGGAGACTCTAAATCAAGCGTGATCATCGAGTCAACCTTGCTTGTATATAGCATCTCATATGCCTCTCCTTTGCCTTTTGATCCCTCTGAAGGATATGGAGAAATCCTCAAGCGCATCATGGAAGCGTGATCATCGTATCGGATACGACGAAGAACGACTAGTCGTACTAGTTGTTCGATGCAGCAGAATTTAAAAAAAAATTATTCGATGAAACCACATGATCCGAGAACCATTCTCAAATCGTTTCATCTATAACCACAACAAGTATAATGCAATACCTCTTGAAGCGTGGTTGATCAAGTCTCTAAGAGAAGAGACCTCCTGTCTCAAGTCCGATCGTCGGAGTAACGGCTTGCGAGCGCGGAGATGAGTCGCGGTGTCCTCGCAATCCAAGATGATCCAAGAACGGTTGCTCCTGATCTCGTTGCACGAGATCGAACGTCTCCTTCGTGAGTGAAGCACTCCAAGCATACGGAGAACCGCAGAGCGTCGAAGCAGCATCACGATGGCACGAGCGTCGATAATTCTCTCCACCAAGGTATGGTGGACGACCACTAAGAAGAGAGGGAGAGAGGGCTATCGAGTATGGAGAAAGAGAGGGAGAGTTGTGTGCTACAATAGCATGTAATGAGAGAGCATGGTATGCCTCTCTATTTATAGGGTTTTAGGATCCATGGATCTCAATCCATGTGACATATAAAATCAATGGATGAGATTGATTTATGTCAATCCAATGGTCAAGATTGTTGTTGGTAAAAACCAACAACTTGTGATTTAATTTTGATAAAATATATTTGATAAATCAAATAAATATTAATACCAAATTAAATCAATCAAATAAGGAGAGAGAGAACAAAGGAGATCAACCTTCCCCTTTGGAGGGAGGTGACGGCCACCAATCCCACAAGGGATTTGGTGCTGCCCCCTCCTTTCCTAATGGGAGGGCAATCTCATGGCAATCTCATGGATTACCATGAGATTGCACATCTCCTTGATTTTCTCTCTACTTATTTTTTTCCAGCAACAATTTGTTGGTATTTTAATTCATCAAAATAATTCTCAATTAATTTTGGGAATATTGCAATCTTGGCATTGGAATATTGTGAATCATATTCACAACCCAAAATAAAATGTAATTTACATTTTCAATTAATTAGACAATGTGTATCCAATACACATTAATAATTAATCTACTAATATAAATTATATTTAACTCTCTCTAATATATTATAAATCACATTTATAACATATTATGAATAATTGGATATTACTATCCACATTATTCTTATCCATAATAATTAAATCACATTTAATCATATTGGATGATTTCTCATATATCATGATAATTAAATCACATTTAATTATCAACTTCTCTTTGCTTAGATCTTATGGAATTGTTCTTAAACCATTTAAGAACAATGCTATTTCTCCTCAGATACTTGGAGATAAGGACAGGACGATTGTATTGTTCCACGTATAATGACTTGGATATTGAGATCACATCTCAAATCCAGATCCCATGGACCTCTCATAGATGCTTGATTAAATCAAGACCGTAAACCTAATCTTCTCATTGCATCTGAATCTCATTCAGATCAATGTCCAGTATATGGACTAAGATTAGGTCACTTCTCTAATGAGAGAAGTCACTAAAATCCAGACCTGTTTCATCACTCCCTCGGAATGGAAGCGTCATGGTTATACAATCGTTTATGATCAAATCACCCTTCAGGCATTCCCAATACCTGTACATCCTGCATACTGGAAGACTCATGATCATCCCGAAGATATAGATCACTTTTACACTGTCATCTTCAGGGTTTGATCACTAAGTTTCTCAATCTTGGTTCTTGGGATATGGTATAGATCATATGCTTTCATAAAGCATATATCTTACCTTCAAATTCATATCATGCTTCTAAAGCATGATGACCATGCATGGAATTTGGTCAATCCCAAAACCTCATGAGTGAGCTCATGTCTCCCAGTTCACAAGTGAACCTGTATGATCCCTTTGAGAGATCATATTACTCATATGCCCTTACATGCATACCAGCCCGCCGGTATATAGACCTTGGTTAGGTCATCAACCTATTGGTCTGCCAAGTATACATACTCATACATATAGCAATACATCTGTCTCTGGTCAGAGGATGTTTGCCTGTGATGTGACAGTATTCATCATAGGTCTTTGGTTATCTCAATCTCGTTAAGTCAACTCATTGACTCAACTAATCTGATACCTCCGAATCAATATTCCCATGCAGAGGACCTGTATCAAGAGGTCGATCAGATATCAATCTAATGAGATAGGATTGCCATCTCCCACTCGGACTGGAGATCACTACTTGTCAATCGTTGATGATGATTGATGAGTCATCTATCTAACTCCTTAGATATTCATCCAAGCATCAGCCTCTATGATTCAATCAATGAATCATCAGCTGTAGGATTATCAAGTTGGCCATGGTACATAACCCATATTGTACAGAGGGACCTTATAGTGCATTCATTCATTCAATATCAGAAAGGGAGTGAAAACATAATCAATAACTTTTATTGATAAATCATTAATTACAATAACATTTATTGTAGGAATGGTTCGCCTCGGGCTCACATTGCTAACGATCTCGAACTAGCCCTCAGAACCATTCAGGAATAATCCTTAAACCCATATTCATTACATGCTGGTCGAAAACCTTCTGTGTCAGAGGTTTGGTAAGAGGATCAGCAACGTTGTCGGCAGAGGCCACCTTGGTGATGATGATGTCACCACGCTTTTGAATCTCCCGAATGATGTGGTATTTCCTTTCTACGTGCTTGCTCTTCTGATGCCATCTGGGTTCCTTCGCCTGGGCAATGGCTCCCGTGTTATCACAGAGTAGCGGGATGGGAGTATCAGAGGAAACTACGCCAAGCTCCTGGACGAACTTGCGCAACCACACCGCCTCCTTTGCAGCATCCGATGCGGCAATGTATTCGGCTTCTGTTGTTGAATCTGCTGTAGTGTCCTGCTTCTTGCTTCTCCAGCTCACAACACCACCATTAAACAGGAACACAAACCCTGATGTCGACTTTCGATCATCAATATCCGATTGGAAGTCAGGATCTGTATATCCCAAGACTTGGAGATCACCATCTCCATAGATCAAGATGGAATCTTGCGTCCATCTTAGATATTTGAATATGTTCTTTACTGCATTCCAGTGTTGTTCTCCATAGAAGGATTGGTAACGACTTACCACTCCCACTACATGGCAGATATTTGGCCTAGTGCACATCATAGCATACATTAAGCTTCCTACAGCTGATGCATAAAAGCATCCAGCCATGGCTTTCTTTTCCTCAAAAGTTTGAGGAGCCATTCCTTTAGACAGGTGGATACCATGTCTCAAGGGCAGGAATCCTTTTTTGGAACTATCCATATGGAATCGTTCAAGAATTTTCTTAATGTATCCATGTTGTGACAATCCCAATATCCTCTTCTCTCGGTTTCTGAACAACTTCAGACCCAAGATGTAAGAGGCTTCTCCAAGATCTTTCATCTCAAAGGTATGGGACAACCAAACCTTCACACTAGTCATCATTCATGTATCATTCCCAATGATAAGGATGTCATCTACATAAAGCACGATGAACACAATGGCACTCCCACTAAGCTTCTTGTATACACAAGGTTCATCAGGATTCTGCACAAAATCATAACTCTTTGTGGTTTGTCAAATCTGATGTTCCAACTACGAGAAGCTTGCTTGAGCCCATAGATGGAATTCTTTAGCTTGCATACTTTACCATCCTCAGTCATGAAGCCCTGGGGCTGCTCCATGTAGATATCCTCCTTGAGGTATCCATTGAGGAAAGCCGTCTTGACGTCCATCTGCCAGATGTCGTAGTCAAGATATGCAACTATAGCTAGCAATGCCCTGATGGATTTAAGCATAGCCACAGGAGAGAATGTCTCATCGTAGTCGATGCCTTCTCTCTGTGTGTAGCCCTTGTCTACGAGCCGTGCTTTGAAAGTCTCTACTTTCCCATCAGGTCCCCTCTTTCTCTTGAAGATCCATTTACACCCAATGGGTTTTACCCCTTTAGGTGGATCCTCTAGGGTCCATACACCATTCTTATGCATGGAGTCAATTTCTGACTTCATTGCTAGCATCCATCTATCCATGTCTTGATCCGCGAGTGCTTCATCAAATGAAGTAGGATCAATGTTAGTTTCACTTTACACGTGGAATCCATACCTTTCAGGTGGTGCAACCACCCTCGAACTCCTTCGAAGAGGTATGGGTGTTTCATCTTTATTTACTTCTTCAGTTTCTTGTTTGGGAAGCTCAGAATCCTCAGGGGATTCAATGAGTTCCTCTACTTCATTTTTATCTTGACCTTTAAGGAAATCATCCTCCAAAAATTTCACATCTCTGGAGACAAAAACCTTTTGGGTCTCAGGGTCATAGAGGTGGTATCCAATACCATCTTTAACATACCCAATGAAGTAACACTCACGAGTGCGAGATTCTAGCTTACTTGCGTCCACGTTCTTTGCATGGACCAAGCAACCCCAAACCCTCAAGTGCTTAACACTAGGTTTGGTTCCATACCAGAGCTCATGAGGAGTCTTAGGTACAGATTTGCTAGGAATCATATTCAAGATATATATTGCAGTCTCTACTGCATATCCCTAGAAACTAAGTGGCAAATGTGCTTTACTCATCATTGAACGGACCATATCCATGATGGTCCTGTTGCATCTTTCAGCAACTCCATTAAGTTGGGGAGTTCCAGGAGTAGTGAGATTGGAGACAATTCCATTCTCTTTGAGGTATTCCTTGAATTCATCAGAGAGGTACTCGCCACATCGATCAGATCGAATTCGTTTAATCTTCCTATCGGTTTGGTTCTCAACCAAAGCCTTGAACTCTTTGAACTTTTCAAAGGTTTCAGATTTATGATGTAATAGGAAGACAAACCCGTATCGCGAATGTTCATCAATAAATGTCAAATAATATTGATATCCATTTCGAGTCGCGGTACTGAAGGGACCACATACATCGGTATGTATTAAGTCAATAATACTGCCGCATCTAGTAACCTTGTTACGTTAAGGCATCCTAGTCATTTTACCACGAATACAATGTTCACAGGTAGGTAAAGATTGAACCTGTAGAAAATCTAAAGGTCCATCCTTTATCAATCTATTGATCCTATCAACAGATAAATGACCAAGCCTTTTATGCCAAATCATGTTTGAATGATTTTCATTATTCCTGGATCTCTTAGGGTTTTTATTAGTGGTTGTTACATTCATGACATGGTCATTAATGCACAATTCATAGAGTCCTCCAGAAGTCAAAATACCATCTGCAATATATTTATCATAATGATTTATGACTAATTTATTACAGAACAGGAATGAATATCCACTTCTAACTAGCTTAGATACAGATATTAAGTTCCTCCTGACTTCAGGTACATAAAGACACTCTTTAAGTACTAGGACTCTACCACTAGATAATGATAGCCGACAAGTCCCGACGGCGACTGCTGCAACACTTGCATCAGATCCCATCTGGATGACTATCTCCCCTTCTTCAAGTTTACTAGTTTCCTGAAACAAATGCAACAAATTGCATACATGAATAGAAGCACCAGAATCAACAACCCAACTTCCTTCTTGTCCTACGAGAAAGCTGGTTTCAATGATAAAAGTAGATTTCATACCTGCTGGGGCTTTACCTTTGTCGACTGACTTTAGGTAATCCGGGCAATTACGCCTCCAGTGCCCCGGCTTCTTGCAGTGGTGACAGACGTCGGTTTTCTTCGACGCCATTAGAGTGGATGCATTGGAAGAAGAGACAACACTTTGTCCCTTCTTCTTTCTCTTCTGGGCCGGGCCCTTCCGAGAACCATGCTTCCGACCGCGCTTCCCTCTGACCTGTGCAACCATTGCACTGCTAGTGGGACCATCCTTCTTCATCACGTCTTCTGCAGACTTTAATGCAGCAAGGAGAGCAGCACTTGTCAAGTCCAACTTGTTCATGTGGAATGACACTACAAAGTTATTGAAAGACTTGGGCAACGATAACAGAATGAAGTCAGCTTGCATGTCTGCATCCATTGTTGCCCCAGGAGTCTCCAGCTCCGACAAGTACCCAAACATTTTGAGTACATGTTCACGGATCGAAGTTCCTTCATGCATCTTGCAGCGAATGAGTTTTTTCATAACATTGTACCGCTGGGTGCGGTTAATGTCACTAAACATATATTTTAGGTTCTACATGATCTCCTGGCAACTACTCATCTCCACATGTTGTTTCTGAAGAATATTCGAGAGAGAACCCAAGATGTAGCATCTAGCCAAGACATTTTTTCCATCATACTTGTCATTAAATGCTTTTTCTTCCTTGGATTTAGGGTTCTCATGCTTGTCCTCAGAGAGCACATAACTGATGCGCTCCGCAGAGAGAACAAGCTCCAAATTACGGATCCAATCCAAGTAATTTGGTCCGGTCAATTGGTTGACCTCCAAAAGCCTTCTCAGTGGGTTCATGGATTTCATTTTCTGAAATTGAGAATGCACTATATTAGAATATATATAATCATGTATTCAATTTATTTTTATTTGATTAAGGTATTTTAAATCAAATTAGTCTTGCTATGTCAACTATGAAAGTTTATTCCCTTATTCACTTTCAAAGTAGGAGATATACTTACCGATATATCTCAAGCAAGAACTGGGATCTCCTCTTTACCTTTGTCATATCCCAATAATATGAGAACTTATGACTCCAATAAAGAGAAGCGGGAACATATTCCACCTTGCAAGTCCAACTTGCATTTTCCCAATTCGGTCTTTAATACCCGGGCCCACCACCCCTAAGGTGATGTTGACCCGTTATTAATTGAACCAACCATCAACAGGAATACAACTCGCTATGTGCAATCCAATATCGTCCCAATAATATGAGGACTCGATATTGGGGTCACTACGCATACGTCCTTACTCTTTCGAGGAGCGACGAGCCCGATCCAAATGGATCATATGCAGGAGCTGTCACTTCAGACAGACATCTCCTATACATAATATCTGGCGACGAAACCCTTCGCCTTGACGGGAGACCATGGATGTCACTTGTGTGATCCTCCATCTCTTATTCAAATTCTAATTAATTAACTTGAATCATATTCATATAATTAATTCTTCCAAGGGAATTATTAACTCTAATCATATTAGAGTATTCTAATTGGACATAATTAATTCAATCATATTAAATTAATTATCAATCCAATTTTAATCAATCAAACTTGAATGTCTTACTTGAATATATATGGTATTATTCTCAAAGTAAGTATTAATTCGTATTTTAATAATTAAATAAAAATACATCTTAATCCCTTGGACATTATCCCGGCCCTAACCGCTGTCATGGCCAGTACCGACGGGAGTGGGACGGACCGCATACGTTGCAACCCACTACCCCAGCGATCCCCGAGTAGACACCCTATCTGCCTCGGGAAAGGATAATGCCAAATTGATTAATTTGTACTTGAGATGATCATCGGTTCTTCAACCGAAATTGTACCATATAGTAATAATCAAAACATTTTTGATTATAAGGAAATTTGCTACACAAATTCCCAAATCCTATTCAAGCATCAAGTTTGAAGATTGTGGTTTCCAATTCTTATTTAGATGACATCTAATTAATTAATTGGTTGGGGCCAAGTCAATTAGGAAAATAATCATGTTCCATTTCACAAATATTTTTCAAGATTATTTCACGAAATTAACAATTAATTTCACTAATTGACAATCACTTGGTTCTAGATAAGGAATGTAATTTCAGTAATGACCCCTACTTACTAAAATTAACATATCTCAATCAATTTAAATCGAAATTAGACAAACTCAATTTTAAAAGATTTCTAACTTGATTTAGGACAGAAGCCAAGTGATGTTTCATGCATTTCGAGGCAGATGATAACAGTAATTAACTCTTTAATCATGTTAAAATCTACTGTTCCCGCAACAGTGCATACATGTTCATTAAAACAACCATATCTAGAGCATACGAAATCCGATTTAAGCAAACTCAGTTCCTATGATTTCCTTATTTAATGGGGAACAAAATCCAAGTATTAGATTCATGTTTAAACAATTTAAACAGTGCCGAATTTATTTACTAAACAGATCTGCGAAATCAAATGCGATGAAAATTTTCGCGACCTAAACGAACCCAAGTCGCCCTCGGTTTTTCAAATCATATTCAAAACCATCGACCTGAAGCTCTGATACCACTTGAAGTATATGGAGAAATCTTCAAGCGCATCACGGAAGCGTGATCATCGTATCGGATACGACGAAGAACGACTAGTCGTACTAGTTGTTTGGTGCAACGGAATTTAAAAAAAATTATTCGATGAAACCACATGATCCGAGAACCATTCTCAGATCATTTCATTTATAACCACAACAAGTATAATGCAATACCTCTTGAAGCGTGGTTGATCAAGTCTCTAAGATAAGAGACCTCCTGTCTCAAGTCCGATCGTCGGAGTAACGACTTGCGAGCGCGGAGATGAGTCGCGGTGTCCTCGCATTCCAAGATGATCCAAGCACGGTTGCTCCTGATCTCGTCGCACGAGATCGAACGTCTCCTTCGTGAGTGAAGCACTCCAAGTAGACGGAGAACCGCAGAGCGTCGAAGTGGCAGCACGATGGCGCGGACATCGACAATTCTCTCCACCAAGGTATGGTGGACGACCACCAAGAAGAGAGGGAGAGAGGGCTGTCGAGTATGGAGAAAGAGAGAGAGAGTTGTGTGCTACAATAGCATGTAATTAGAGAGCATGGTATGCCTCTCTATTTATAGGGTTTTAGGATCCATGTATCTCAATCCATGTGACATATAAAATCAATGGATGAGATTGATTTATGTCAATCCAATGGTAAGGATTGTTGTTGGTAAAAACCAACAACTTGTGATTTAATTTTGATAAAATATATTTGATAAATCAAATAAATATTAATACCAAATTAAATCAATCAAATAAGGAGAGAGAGAGCAAAGGAGATCAACCTTCCCCTTTGGAGGGAGGTGACAACCACCAATCGCACAAGGGATTTGGTGCCGCCCCCTCCTTTCCTAATGGGAGGGCAATCTCATGGATTACCATGAGATTGCACATCTCCTTGATTTTCTCTCTACTTATTTTTTTCTAACTACACTTTCTTGGTATTTTAATTCACCAAAATAATTCTTAATTAATTTTGGGAATATTGCAATCTTGACATTGGAATATTGTGAATCATATTCACAACCCAAAACAAAATGTAATTTACATTTTCAATTAATTAGACAATGTGTATCCAATACATATTAATAATTAATCTACTAATATAAATTATATTTAACTCTCTCTAATATATTATAAATGACATTTATAACATATTATGAATTATTGGATATTACTATCCACATTATTCTTATCCATAATAATTAAATCACATTTAATCATATTGGATAATTTCTCATACATCATGATAATTAAATCACATTTAATTATCAACTTCTCTTTGCTTAGATCTTATGGAATTGTTCTTAAACCATTTAAGAACAATGCTATTTTTCCTCAGATACTTGGAGATAAGGACATGGCGATTGTATTGTTCCACGTATAGTGACTTGGATATTGATATCACATCTCAAATCCAGATCCCATGGACCTCTCATAGATGCTTGATTAAATCAAGACCGTAAACCTAATCTTCTCATTGCATCTGAATCTCATTCAGATCAATGTCCAGTATATGGACTAAGATTAGGTCACTTCTCTAATGAGAGGAGTCACTAAAATCCAGACCTGTTTCATCACTCCCTCGGAATGGAAGTGTCATGGTTATACAATCGTTTATGATCAAATTTCCCTTCAGGTATTCCCAATACCTGTACATCCTGCATACTGGAAGACTCATGATCATCCCGAAGATATAGATCACTTTTACACTGTCATCTTCAGGGTTTGATCACTAAGTTTCTCAATCTTGGTTCTTGGGATATGGTATAGATCATATGCTTTCATAAAGCATATATCGTACCTTCAAATTCATATCATGCTTCTAAAGCATGATGACCATGCATGGAATTTGGTCATTCCCAAAACCTCATGAGTGAGCTCATGTCTCCCGGTTCACAAGTGAACCTGTACGATCCCTTTGGGAGATCATATTACTCATATGACCTTACATGCATACCAGCTCACCGGTATATAGACCTTGGTTAGGTCATCAACCTATTGGTCTGCCAAATGTACATACACAGACATATAGCAATACATCTGTCTCTGGTCAGAGGATGTTTTCCTGTGATGTGACAGTATTCATCATAGGTCTTTGGTTATCTGGATCTCGTTAAGTCAACTCATTGACTCAACTAATCTGATACCTCCGAATCAATATTCTCATGCAGAGGACCTGCATCAAGAGGTCGATCAGATATCAGTCTAATGAGATAGGATTGGCATCTCCCACTCAGACTGGAGATCACTACTTGTCAATCATTGATGATGCTTGATGAGTCCTTTATCTAACTCCTTAGATATTCATCCAAGTATCAGCCTCTATGATTCAGTCAATGAATCATCAACTGTATGGTTATCAAGATGGCCCTGGTACGTAACCCATATTGTACAGAGGGACCTTATAGTGCATTCATTCATTCAATATCAGAAAGGGAGTGAAAACATAATCAATAACTTTTATTGATAAATCATTAATTACAATAACATTTATTGTAGGAGTGGTTCACCTTGGGCTCACATTGCTAACACCCTCTTCACTCCTCCAAACCGTAACACTAAGCATGTTTGAAGCTCTAGCTGATAGTAGGAACCTCTTCAAAGGTTTAACGAGAGAGGAAGGTGTTGAATTGAGGTGGATCCATGCTTTGGCGAACACCTGTACCGCGAGCTCCGCTCCTAGACTCCAAGGTCCGATGACCATATACTTCTTGTATTTTTTATTCCTAGGCTTATTATCATGGTATAATTGTTCTCATTTCTAATTAAAATCACATTTATTTTGTTAAAAAATAAAAAATCATAGTTCGTTGGAGTTGATCTCCGATGAACCTCTCTAATCGTATTTTGACTATACTCTACATCTCCTTTCAACCCTATTTCATTTCCTAGTTGCTTCTTCATCTCTACTATCATCCACCTCCCTCTGAATCCATTTGGATCGAAGAGCCAAAGTCCTTCCTCCACCGTTCACTGGACCACTCTTCTCCACTTCCATTTCGCTCCGACCAGTTATCAGTAAAGGCTAGGAACCTTTGCCTTCGCATTCTAGTGATTTTGCACCCCTTTGAAGGTCCTTAAGTCTCCATCTAATAAATGTAAATAGTAAGAAATTGCCCACATGCTTCTTCGAGCTCCAAAACCCATCGATGGGGATCGAACATATATGAAAGGTCCATCAGTTGTAGACCATCTTTGCAACCTCTGGAGGATCTCAGTAGCGACATCGAGCATCAGAACGAGGCGATTCGATCAAAGGAAGATTTCCCATGCGGAGCTTCTTCCAAGTTCTTCCATATCCCCCATCCGTTGTCTGATCGTCCTCGAGCTCTAGGTCTAATCACGTCTACCAGATCAAGCAACACCTCCAATGTTAGATTCCATCCAATATCAAATCCAAGCTGTTGATCGATGAACTGGTATCCACCATTGAGGAGGCGTCACGTGTTAAGTGGATTCGTCTGTATCATTGATTTGCCTAGCGGGAGTAATTTTTCCTCATACCCCACACATTTTATCTTTTATTTTTATTCTAAAAAAGTAATTCCATAGTTATGTACTTTGTGTAAAATTTGCAATCAAAATCTTGAGCTTTTGATATTAGCACATAGGTCCTATCCACGTCACCTAATGGCCCGTGTGCACGAGGGGACTGGACATTTTACACCAAAGCTCCATAGGTTTCATGTATGTCATTTTAGACCACAAAATTCGAGTTTCAGAATTAAAACTTTTGGAAAAGTTGCAACCATGCTCCTGCAGTTTTGGAATATCCAATTAAGTCCCTATCAAGCATATTAAAATGGATATATTTGGGTATTTTGCGTGTTTGATCTTGGATTTTTGTGTAAGGTTTTGATTTAGCCTAGAAATTTATTTTAATTGCAAGTAAGCCTCAACAGGGTTGATTTTTCTTTTTGTTGATTTTATTTATGTTAAAAATAGCTCCTATACCCCAAAAAATTGTAGAAATTAGGATTGATACCTTACATATTATTCTACCACAGATATTTTTATTAAGGTGTTTTATCCTATATTGTGATTTGTTAAAAATAAAAAAAACAAAGCTATTTTTTATTATATAATTTATATAAAAAATATAAGAGGTTGGGGAGCTTGCACCAAGGTGCATGTAACCTTACATGCACCGGTGCCATAAACGCCCATTTTTCGAAACGAAATGTTGGAGGATCTGCTTGGAACTATTAGTGGAATACATGTTTCAAATTTCGTGGAAAACAAACATTCTTAACATGTTTATCTAGACGGCTAAATTTCAGCAATTCTGAGACCGTTAAAATTTCACTGTCTTGATGGATGGCTTAGGAGTCTCGAATTAAGTTGAATTTTTAATGACAACATAGTTATATATGGCGATCTAAATTACACATAATTTCATTTCAAAAAAAAAATATGTGAGTTTATGGCATCGGTGCATGTAAGGTTACATGCACCTTGGTGCAAGCTCCCCAACCTCAAAATATAAAAATGTTTTGTAAAATTCCAAAAAAATCAATTGCTATTTATTATTATATTTTACATCTATAGACCAAAAATATCTAAAAATAACAAAAGAAAAACAATAAAAATGAAAAACTCCAAAATCCTTATAAAAATCAGAAAATCTCCTAGATAATCCATAAATGTTTCCTTCTATTTCTAGATTTTGCTAATATATTTATGAAATATTAAAAATAGTTAAAGAAAGTTTTGGGATTTTTCATTTTTTAATTCTAAAACAATTTGTCTTATTAATACAAGTAACTGTTTGATATTATAATTAAATAAAAAATCGAAAGAATTAGTAAACATTATAAGAAAAATACCAAAAATAGAACAAAATATAAAAAAAGACACATGTACTTTATTTTGTGATTTTTGAACATTTATACTATATCTATAAATAAAAAAGACTATATAGTTATAATTACTTATATTACTATTAATATTTTTATTATTATAAAAAATACCCCAAAAATATTTTTATTACAATTATAAAAATAAAAAGTACAATACCTTAGGGTATTTTCCTCATTTATTCTTCACTTTATATTATAATTATCTCTATATATCTTATATATTGGTACTATAATTATGTTAAAAGAAAAAGGAAATTATAAATAAAAAATATCAAAGGAAAATAAAATTTTAAAAATAAAAATTAAACAAAGAAAATATACAAAAAACAAGTTAACTAATTAAAACCCAATAAAAATAAAAAATACTAAAAACTCAAACAGATTTATTGTCTTCTTAAGCAATCCTTGTTGTCTAACCCCCGTCCTCCCTATGTTTGACACCCTTTACGTACTTCCACTATAAATCTATATATAGGGTTATAATAAATTTTGACACCTCATTTTATTATTCATTTAATTTCTTGCGTGGGTTGATTGTTGATTGGCTGCAGGTTTAGTGAGTGGTCGCCACCATGACAATATATTCTTGCACTCCATGAGGATAATCTAGACCCTTACCAGATCCATGTCATCAAATGGCACTGTTTTCAGGGAGAAACATGTAAGATAGATTTTTGGGTATAATTTTCTTTCATTATTTCTCTTCAATTATTTTCTCTTTATTTCATATAACAGTTTAGTTGTAATAATATATTCTCTTGTATTTTTCTTGCGAGGGACCTCAATGCGACGACGATCGCCTACATGGTTGGAGCACCTGAGTAAATAGGACTTGGTCATTCTGCTTGTTGACCAAGGGGAGAGAACAAAAGAAAGTGAGAGACATATAGCATAGTCTTCTTCTTTTTATTTTTCAGAGAGAGTGTTATTTTATTTTTGCTCAATTAAAATTGTAATAACACATGTGAACTTGGACTTGAACATTTGGGCCCATTTTCTAGGCTCACTGGAATTTCTCGTGATTTTATCGCCTTTTTTGTTTTCCACATTTTAAGTTTTTTTCCTTATTTTTATTTTCTTTATGGAATGAGCTCTTACTTTTGTAGGATTGCTTCCTCGATAATCTAAGGCCAAACACATAATATCTTGCATTTACTTATAGTTTCTATGTTTGGACTTAGATAAAAATTAATTGTTGAATAATTGATTTGAAACCACGTGCCATGAGAGGTTTCCATACATGCCTGCAGGACCAACTATGGTGGACACTATGGAGCCTCCAAGACTGGACCCTTAGGTTTCTATTCTAGTATTTAACATTTGGTTCTTACGATTGTAGCAATTCTTATTTAGGGTGATTTCTTCATGTTCATATCAACATATACATTAGGTTTAAAATATATCTGCCTTGCATCCCGCATGGTGAGCGTTGGGAAGAATCGTAAGTCCTATGTCCTAGCATTCACCATTTAGTAACTAAGGTGAGATTTCCATCTTAGTGTCGTCTTCATGGATGTCATACTCTCCCTCTTATTATGAGCACATAGGGCAAAAATAAAATCCAAAAAAATTGTTAGGCATTTTGATATCGAAAATACTAAAAAAATGAAAAATTTAAAGCTAAAGCAAGGGGGCTGCTAATTGAATTTGATCTAAATAAATTCATAACGAACATCATTGCTTGGGTTTCACAAAGCCCTAATTGATTTTAGGTACATTCCAGACAGAGCAAGGCATGACCCTTAAGGAATAGAGCCAAAAACCAGATCTGTGGCTGCCTCAACAATCATTCGGAACTAGTTAGTATCGGTGCTCCTCTTGTACGTGGATGAGTATGGCCTTATCGATGATGTATTCTCACCTTATGTGGAACAATGATTTTGTCTAAAGTACTGAGCTTAGGCCACACCCTCAAACGTGTGTCTGTCTCATTATCTTGTGTCTGTGTAGTTCCTTAACAACTTGCGGGCTTAGTCTGAAGTGTTTGGGTTTTCCATTATCAGTTTCCTCTCTTTTCTTCCTTAAAAAGTGTATATCACATTATACAAAGGAGGTGGAATAAGTACAGGGAGAGTCTTCCTTGCAGAACATGCTCTCCTCTAGCATTAACCTCTTAAGAACTCGTGACAACATTTTACCTAAATTCACAACTCTAAAATCGAAAAAAAAGATGAAGTTTTATGGCTTTACATGTGTTGAGTTGGTAAATCCAATTTTGTATTGTATTTGTTTGGATCTATATTAGGATAAATGATCAAAGTCCCGTGCGCATGCACATTTTTGACATTCTTCTTTTATCCCTTCCTCATTGATGACTACTCATTATGAGCCTTCTACTATTTAACACTCCATTTGTTTCTCGTTCATCAATATATAATTCTTCCAACTAGATCTTCTCTTACCCTCGAGATGACGACTCTAGCATGGCTTAGTTGGGACTTCGCCGGCACCCACATTGACTCCTCGAGTTCGGCATCCCCAATAATTCAGGGTGATTCCCATGGGCATGGTTCAGAATCCATGAACCACCCTCAAAACTCCCCTCTTCTTCTTCCTACCATGGATCGGAAAAGCTCTCTACCCAAGTTCTATCCCTTTTGGATTTATATTGATTTCACTCCATACTCCTCTCCATCCCTAATAATATTTAGAAGTAACCATAGTTCAGAATTATTTCTCCATCTGGTGCTTGCATACATACTGATCAGTTCCCATTGTAGATCTTGACCTCGATCTTGAGATATTGCCTTCATCAGCGTAAAAATTGGCTCCTACAAGAAGAGGGAAGGGACCAAAATAGCAAAGTACATAGCTAGATACTGAGCATGGCACTAGCCTAAGTCAGAATGAAGTAAAAAGTCATCTCTTGGACTCTCCACGCAATTTAGAAGCGACTAACTGACCAAGCTCTGGTTCAGACAACCTTTCAATATAAACTAAATAACTTGATGAGGAGATCTGAAAAAAGAGGGAAACACCTCATGGATAAGATGATGATATCCACGATGATAGAGATAATCACTATGTAGATGGACCTCACGGTGGTGAGGAAGAGGGAGGGAGGCGCTAACCCAAACCACCCCTCGAGAAATCATACAACCCTAGGGTCGACCGCATCAATGAGTGGATCGAGATTCTACCAGTCCATGACATTTGGAACTAAAGACGCAACTCCTTATTCTCCTCCCCATCTAAAAAATGATTGGATGGGAGTCACTAAATAATGGCTTGAGAAATCAGGCTCACTGTTGTTGAGGCGACTACTCAAATCCTCTCGTTATTCAACAATTAGCCCACACAAATGATTAAGCAATTAAGAGCAAGAGTTAAAATTAATTATACCCTACTAAGAATGTATGATGGCATGCAAGTAGGGGTCGAACACAAGAAGCATGGGAATAAAGTAAGCAAGATAAAAAATCAAGGCACAATTTATCTCTCAATCACTTAGCCAAGTTGCAATTTTTGTGGATTTTTTATTTTTATTTTTTATTTTTTATTTTATATTTTTATATTTTGATTTTTAATTTAATTCTACATATTTTCTTTTTTATATTTTATATTTTTATATTTTTTTCTTTTCAAAATATATAAAGCTAGATATAGAATACAAATACAATATAGGCTATAATGATATAATAGTTAATAAAAATAATCAAAAGTAAGAAAATAAAATATTTTTTGGTTTTAGGCAAATTTTTATATATTTTTGAAAGTCAAAATACCCCAAAACAAGGTTTGAATAAATATCTGAAATTAAAATGGAGGGGAAAACCAAACAGAGTAAAAAATTCTCCAAATTAATTTGAATATATAAATAATAATATAAAGTAAAATATAAAATAAGAAAGATAATTTTTGGATTTCTTAAGAATTTTTTATATTTTTATAAATGTTTTAAGGGTTTTTATTTTTAGAGTTTTGTTTTATAATTTTTAGTGAATTTTGGTCTGGAGTTGTAAATTAAGTTAATAAATAATATATATTTTTTGGATTTTTCAAAAAGATTATATAATTTTTTATATATTTGCTTGTGCAAATAGGGATAACATCGGAAGTTTTTTATTTTTAATAAACAATCTAAAGTCCTAATTGCAAAAATAAATTATGTGCGTGAATGTGTGCTCAGTCAAGAAGCTACATCTAATTTTTGAGAATTTTTCGAGTTTATTTAGTATTTAAAATAAATACAAACAACAAAGATAAACTACACTACTTGCAATGGTTGTTACGTAAATAAATCAATGTTCCATGGCCACTTTGCAATTTTCCTAAAAATAATGAACGTGCTCAAAAAGTTACAGAACTAAGGCGAAATAACCAAAACTTAGGGCTTTACCACAAAATAGCTAAGCTCATGTGCACACACACGCGAGCCTCGCTGGCCATGACTAACTGGATTATCAAAAGTCAAAGGTCAGTTTGCAAATTTACCAAAAATTTATAAATAAATATAAAAGTCTCTTGATTAATCAACAGTATAAGAATCTCCATGGGGTCAGTGGCAAAATGTCACCTCACGTGATGCGTCACATGAGGTGATGTGGCTCGGACCTACTTAAAATTATAACAAAGTAAGGGGATTTATGCAAATATTACAAAACTTTTAAATGACAGATGAAAGATCGAGTCTTAATTTTTAAATACAAAAACTGCTAGGGTAAGAAGTGCAAATTACCCATTAATGCGTGCATGCCAACAACTGTATCTGATCTCTCGTGCCACACGTCATCATAGGAGCTCGCAATCCTCCTTCACCTGGATGGCGACGATTAGATCATAGATGATGATCAGACGGTTCTGGCTCTCTTCATCAAACGTCATCTACGTGTACTGGACGAATAAGGGAGATCAGACTGTTCTGTGCCCACTTGGAAGAACACGTGAAGAATAGGGGTTAGGCGAGCTTTGATCTTCAAAATCTCACTATGACCGGCTCCTTTCTTACTGTCGAAGGCTTTAGGAGAGTACGGATGACCTCCCGCACTAGAGGAGGATCTCAAAATGGCTCGGATACGGCTGATTTGGTCTGACGAAACACCTCGACCTGGGGGGTAAGCTTGCACCTTGATGAATCTCGATGGGCCTCCATTTTGGCTCTCTTCTGTAGGATTAGTTTGAAAAAGAGGGGCAAAGCTCGCAGGGGTGATAGAAGGGAGAATGAGCGAAGGTGAGCGATGGATAGCGATCTCTGGTGTGTAGCGGAGATTGGAGATCGTACAAATAGATCCATGAGGTTCTAGGTGAATGGAGGGGCCTAGAGTGACGAGAGGGTGAAAATAAATGGAGAGAATGTGATAGCAGGTTGATTAAACAGTCGGGTACAGACGAAAGGCTGCGATAGAGCAACGAGCTCCGGCGAGGGAGAAAAGTGGATTTGGATCCAATTGAGACATAACCAACATAAATAAAGGGAAATCCTAATCTAGTACTAAGTTAAATAATCGAAATAGAGAGAGAAGGAGAAGCACCTGACCAGAATCGGAGCAATGAGAGCTCGCGGCGGAGCTGGCGGTGGTGACTCACATATGCCTTGATTCGACACCAATTGACATGCTAAAGGTGTCCCTACCTTCCAGTTGTCATGAAGAAGAATGTTCATGCCTTATGTAAGGGTTAGAAGGTGCAAGAGGGATCAAGAATCGAAGGAAAAGTCGGAGGTGCTTTTGTACAAGGTTAATGAGCGGGCCCAATGATCGATGAAGATCAGGCGAATCAATGATGCTCGGCCCAAGAAATCGATAGGGAATGTAAGATCAATCCTCGAGGAGAAAAATCATTAAGACTTTCCAAAAAAGCACAAGGAGAGGCCTCCAAAAAATCGAGAATCTTGGCAAAAACAAGGTCTGACAGAAAGGCAGAGCAGGTCAGAGAGTTGACATGCGGTCAACCCTCCGCGACACCTAGTTGGTCCACATGGATCTACCAGGAAAAACCATTGGAAAATAGATTAAAAAATTGATATAAAATAATAAATGATTTTATTAATTTTAGATTGTAAAAAAATTATTATTATTTTCTAAATTATTTTATTATGATTTTTATTTATTTTTAGAGTTTTATAATTACAGGTTACTTTTTATGATCTATATATAGATATATTCATCTACGTATTTTGGTCTTTTATTTTTTATTTATGATTTTATTAATTTAAATTATTAAATTATATATTTATAAATTATTTTTATACTTAAATATATTTTTATGATACAATATATACACTTAATTAAAAAGATATATTTATTATATATTTATAGTATAGACAATTTACCAATCTATTTTCTATAAGTATTTATTTTAGTGTTTTCTTGAGTGTTTTATTCATGTTTTAATATGTACATACATTATAAATAATATTTACAAGGTTATAAAAATATAAAATTATAAAAATAATGAAAATAAATAAAATGAATATTTTAATCAGTATAACTATACAATAAGGGTCCAAAACCAAACTTTCACACCTTAACTCCAAAAAATATGAAATCACCTTCATTAAATAGCTTATTAAAAATTATATACAATTAAAGGTGTTTTTGATATTTTTGAGTTTTTATTTGAGAGATATGAGCCTGGAAAGCTAGGATTTTGGAATCTTATTTAGATTGTATCTTGTATAATATAGATTATTTTTGGATGAAATAAATTTTCTATTTTTTATATTTTATTATCTACAACTTTCATGTTCATAGATTCTTTATTTGAAGTATAAAAAGTGGAACTAAAAATAGGTCTCGAAAATGAATAAAATAAAGGGGAATTTATTATATTTTAGCTGTTATCTCCCCTTATTTTATTCCCTGTGGACCTAGTCATCGAGATTCCAAGGTCTCGGAATTTAGGGTCATAAAATATCTACGTCATTTTATTTTTTTGACACTTTTCTTTATTCTATAATTTTGACATTAAAAATGTATTTTATACACTTTATATACAATGATGCATGACTGCTAAAATGCATGAATTAAGGGTATTGACACGCATTTACTAGGTTCTTTAAGGCCAAAATGATAGAATAAAGATGATGAAACGGAGATTCATCATCCCCTTATACTTGCCTTTGCTAGTCCCTAGAAAACACTTGTGCAATAAGTGCCGAAAGGAAAAACAGAAAAGAAAAAGAAAGAAAATGAATTAAGTTTAATTATCAAACTTGTGCTCACAAAATCAAAGTTTGGAGCTTAAGTCGGACCTTTGAAATCTTAGTGCAGGAAAAACCTTATTGAGAACCAGATTTGAAATCCAACAGCCTTCGAGAATCCCAAAACTCTTCTCAAGTCTCCTCAATATCCATGTCTGAATACTTCAACTCATACGTAAACCCTCATGACTATAAATCTGACTTGTACAATGTGAGTTATAGAGGCTCTCCCCAACTAAAATGACAAAGAATCTGACTTCTCCGGCATGACAACACAGTGATTTGCCAATCCAGCAACTCCTTCCTCGGGGAGCAGGGTATTCCTTTCTAAGTTCAAGTGACAAGAAGCTCAAGAGGAGGAAGTGAAGAGAAGAATGGACGATAGCCATTATAGATACCTATCCTAAGATGCAAGACAAGTGTAGTCAAGTCATCCAGTTGTAGGCTCACATCTTTTGACTTTATAACTCAAGCTTGCTTCTTAACTATACAAATATACACACTCCGGGAGGCATTTTATTTTCAATCAGGCCTATCTACTTTTTTGGAGATTTTTTTTCTTTTTTTTTGAAATACTATATACTACAGCATTTACATAAGGAGTTTTTCCACTTGATCCAGTAGACTATCCCTCTTTTGAAGCATTATTTCAACCTACACTCTCCTTTCTTTAGAATTCACTGCCACTAGACGTGTTGGGGTACACTTCCCTCCCTAGAGGAGGACAAATGTTTCCACTTGTGCGCGTCTCCTACCGACAAATCCAATCTCCTCACCACTCCAACTGAGTTGAGCCAAGTAAAAGGTGCACTTGTCCAAGTTAGGTCATTATCAATAAGAGTCGTGCATGTGCTCCGAAATACTCTACATAGGTAGACGTGAATCCATTGAACCAAGTCTTGTGATCCTCAAAGAATTAAGTCAACTAGATGTGAAGTACCTCAATTCCAGCTCCTATAAGGTTCCAGTTAGTTAGGTAGATTTGAGGTCCAACCAAGCTCCAATCTTCGGATTTTACTTAGATTTGTTCAATTATCAAACTCAATCTGAAAAATGCAAATGCTATGCAAATTGCAAAAAATATTTTCGTGATGCAATTTTCAAAGATTTTGAACTTTTTATGGATTTTTGAAAAGATGATGCACATGCATTTTTTTGGTATTTCCAAAAAGATTTTTCAAATGTTTTTGGCATTTTAGTTTTGCAAATGTTTTAGAGAATTTTTGAAAATAAAAGATTTTGGTTAGAATTTTTTTCTAAGTATAAATATTTATACGGGGATGCATATTATATTTACTAGAATTAGATTTTGAAGAATTTACAAGGGGTAGGTGGTCAATTTTGTAGGAATGTATATAGTTTAACAAAGAATTTTAGAATGATGTATATATTACTCAAAATTATTTGAGAATCATTTTACAAACAATTTTAAAAAACTATAGTCCAAAATAATTTTTACAAACAATTTTTACAGACATGTACACACATTTGAAAATCATTTTGCAAAGGCTTTTCAAACAATATATAGATTTTTAAAATATCTTTCCAATCAGTAAGTACAAAAAGAATTTGAGGAATAATCAACATCTTTTATTAAGTATTTTTTAGTCAATTTAATAGGTATAATAAGTCATAATTATTATTAAAAGATGAAAGTACGAGTTATGGCTAAAATATATACGTATTATATACGACCCCCTATACTTAGCTTGAGCTATGTCCTCATAGATCAGAGAGAAAAGAGAAAACACAACTTATACTAAGTGTAGAGAAGTATAAAGATTAAATGAATAAATGAATGAATAAGAAGTTGACTGTCCCCCCTATACTTAGGATGAAATGATCCTAATTATAGCAGATTGTATACAAGGAAGGGAGGGTCAAGGGCGGGAATGAATAGATCATACTCAGACTATCTATCCCTATACATAGGGTAAGATATCCCTAAGTATGGAAAATAAGAGGAGACAATAGAGAGGATCAAAGAATGAAGGAAATCAGGGTGCACACCCCCCATACTTAGGACAAAGTATGTCCCAAGAATAGATTGTTGACAGAAAGGGGCGACACCTTCTTGATAGAAAAAGAACAAGGAAAAGGAAAAAAAGAAAAGAAGAAAAGAGAAAAGATGAGTGAATATAGAATAAGGAATTTGAGCAACTCGGGTGCGCATCTGTTGAATCAACGATTCATTATCTCAATATCTTGATATTAGCAAAATCTCTGAGTAAATTCTTAAATAAATGTTCATAAAATCAATAAATTAACAAAATGACTCCTTTGAATAAAACACACTAATTAGTATATATTATTGTACAAAATAAATTAACAATAAAAAGATACAAAATAAAGGAATTTTCACCTGTAATAGCCCAAAACTTCATGTATTTTTAATAATTTCATTTCGACTCCTTCTTGGCTAATTATTTTCTAACTTGTTCATAAAAATGTATATAAAAATACAAAAATATAAAATAAATTCCATGTCAAATAAATACTCCTAGATCCCAAAGAGAAAAAGCCGTAAAGTCCAAATTCCCCGCCAAATTCCCGCTCCGTAAGAACTCCAAATTCACCAAACTCACTTTTAAAGTTTAAGTTAGAAAATTATCTATCCAAAGGAAATAGTTTCAATAAAATCGGAGCTCGTTTGCGAAATTTGAGTTTTGGGACCTAGGTGTACATTGTATATAATGTAAATATTCATTCTTTCTTCATTATTTATTTTTTAAATTAATAAAAAATCTAAAAAAAATCATTGTTATATTGTATTTTATTTCTACTATTTTATCGTATTTTTCTATGGTAAATATCTTTTATTAAAAATACAAAACAAATGAAAAGTAAAAAAATGTACATGTCGTTTGTCTTCTTTTGCAAATTCTCCACTATTTTTCTTCTCTATATTTTATTATGTTTTAGTAGAGTACTTTATCTTATTATTTATTTTTATTTAATTTCCACTCTCTACAATAACCACCCATTCAACTCCATTATTCCACCATTTTTTTCTAACTTCTAATTCAACTCCACCATTTTATTAACCTCCTTTCAACCACTTTTATAACTTCTCATTTCTCTTTATATACATCCCATCCTCCTCATTTTGCACTTGATCCATCTTTATGTGAGGAGAGCCTAGTTCCCATAGTTGAATCGATGACAACGATACAACCATGGTCGAGCAACGACAACCCTCTCTCCAGTGAGATCCATTGGCTTCTTGGGCAACATCGCAGCCGCATCCGCA
This sequence comes from Ottelia alismoides, assembly GCA_037367405.1. Lineage (NCBI taxonomy): Eukaryota > Viridiplantae > Streptophyta > Magnoliopsida > Alismatales > Hydrocharitaceae > Ottelia > Ottelia alismoides. The sequence continues at coordinate 523,171 of JAZKJV010005437.1, forward strand.
TGCTGCTCGAGCTCATCGCTCGTCCTTGATTCGAGCGAAGAACGTACTTCTTGTGACCACACCATAGGCGATCGCTTCCATTTTAGGTAATATCCCTTTTTATCATTTGTCATTGTTTTTATTTTGTTGTATTTTTTAACCTCCTTACATTCACCTCCCCTAATCCATTTTTCTACATCATCTTTACCACCATCACCACATCATATTTTTTCACATCATTGGTTATTTCCTGTTTAAAGAAAACAAAAATTTAAAAATATAAATAAAAAAACACAACATAACAGTAAAAAAATTTAGAAAAATGTAAGAAACAAGTAGCGGCATGGCCACCACCTCCAGGCCGCCACTGCCTTCCAGCCACGATGGCCCCCCAACCACGCTGCCCAATCACGGCGGTCCTCGCCTGCACGCCTAGCACTGCCCCACCTGACCACCACCAGCCACGGTGCCTCAGTCCGCCTCCTCCACATGCACGAGCATCTCGGCCCACTCGTGGCCTCCCTCCTCCACTACACCTACCTCGCCCAAGCTGCGTCGCCCTTCGCCTCGAGCCCACGTTGCCACTCCAACCCGCTCCCTCCCGAGCATTGCCACCACTACCACTCTTATCTGCAGGCACTGACCTCCTTCCTCCATGCACAGTTGCGCGCGGGCCACATCCTCTGCCCCATTTCATGCCCTACCTCCTGCGGAGAAGAAGGTCAATTTTTTTATTTTTATAAAAAGTAGATTTTTTATATTTTATGTTTTCATTATTGAAAAATAGTCCCTGTACAAGTTTGTGCTATTTAGTTCTTCTCTGCATTTTTCACAGATAACCCTATATTCATGTGTTAATTTGGACGTCAATTTTGCATCATTTTATTTAATGAAAAAACATGATGTTGAGCAGTTATTTTTCTATCCTTTGACTATTTATTGGGATTTTTGTGATCTTTGACCAATTAGTTAAAAATGTTCAACTGAAATATTGCATATTTTTCCCATTATGTACTCTGAAATTCATATTTCACTCACGGTTGCTCCAAAAATTCCAAAAAAATCAAAATGATGCTAAAAAATATGCTTTAATATTTTCTCCAAATTTCATTCAAACTGGAGGTTTCTTTTGCCTTAAATAATTTGTAGAGTGAATTTAGTAATTGATTTTTAATTAAATCCACAGACATTATGTTTGTAAAATTTCAACTCTCCTGCATTATATGTTAAAATATTTTTTGAGATAATTCGCACTCTGACTAATGTCATAAAATGGATTTATTAGGAATTAATTACTCACTGTCGCTCTATTTCCATTAAAAAATCCATAAAAAATCATATTTTTGTCAAAAATTCCAAAAAAATACTGTAGTCTCATTGATCATGTTTTATTTCCATTGAATTTTTCATAACTTTTGCATTCAATTTGTGTGGAAAATTGTGAAAAAACCCATAAAAAGTGTGCATTTTTCATTATTACATTTTATCCCATAAAATTCCAAAAAAGTGTCTTGCATTCATAACTGGATTAGGGTTGTAGGAAATATATAATTTTGCTAAATTGGACTTATTTCCTATTAAAATTAATTTGACTAAGTTACATGCTTTATTATTAACATAATTCATCTGCATTGTGCATTTCACATTCATTTTGCATAAAAAAATAAAAAAATCCACGTGGAAACCTAGACCTAAGTTTTTGAATTAACCCTACGTTGTTCCTTTGCCTCCCTATGTTTGACCTCGGACTTGCCCGGGATATAAATTAAAAGTAGAGACACTGTTCATGGGATTCTTCTCTCGATTCAGAACGATTCGCTAAGTACATGTACTACAATGAGCGCAAATTAAATCACGTGCTGAGCGATTCATCAGATGGCACCGTTGCTGGGGAGACAAACAACTTAGGGTTTGATTTTAAAAATTAGATTTTGATTTTCACTTACTCAGGTAGTCTGACCCCCGAGCCACCTTGTATTCATTCCATTTTCCTCTCAATTGTTTTTCTGTGCATATTTGTTTATATTTTCTTTATCTCTCTAACATAAATTTTATTTTCCTTGTGACGACCCGATGGACTTGGAGTGCATCAGAGGTCAATGGACGTGTGATGAATCCCGGATTCAGCACTCTAAAAGTCATTAATTAAGTTTAAATCCCTCAAAATCATTGGCATTTCTTCATTTATTCTGCATAATTAGCATTCATGTATGTTTTGATAAGAATTGCATTTTATCACTCATTTTCACACAAAATAAGAAGCCAATAATCCCAGCCGGAATTGACATGTAAATAGCCTAACTTCCCTGATTTTTAACTCATTCTTATAAATCCAATTGACCCAAAATCACCTCCACTGTGTACATATCACTAACAAGAATAAATGAAAAATACAAAAAAATTCACTAACCCAAATAAGTGGACCAAAAATCCAAACCCTATTCTAGGATTTCCAGACTGAAACCCTCATATCTTCCTCATCCAGTGTCCGTTTTTATCCTACTCATTTTTGAACTAATGAACATTCAATTACCTTCAAAACAAGACCAAGATCTTGTGAATCAGAGCTCATATGTGAAAGTTGGGTTTTAGGAATCTTTTGTACATTGTGTATTTTAGCGGTTTTTGACCTATTATTTTATGTACATAATTGACTCATTTTATTTTATTTCTTATTTATTTGTCTTCTTTATTAAAAGTTTTATTAAAATGCTTAAAAATCCAAATCCAACTGAGCTTGAAATCAAAGAAACTAACTGAGTCAAAGTCTTCACTAACTGTCTGTACAAAAATTATTTTTTTCGAATTACATTTTATTTCTTCTTCTTCTTAATCAATAAAAATCCATAAATATTAGTAGTGTAAATATTTATATTTGATTTTATCATATTTTTTATAGATTAAAAATGACAAAAAAATATAAAACCTAAAAATCAAGGTATTCTATGTACATGGGATACCACAAAAAATATCACTTTGTGCAAATAATCGATTTTGGTTTTTATATCTTCATAAAAGTTGTAGATCTCATCGAGACGCGCAACTTTCGTGAAGAAACTTTTTCGATCCAAGGTTATTTACTATTTTTTATGCATTTATCTTTCTATTTTCAGAATTTTGTAGGGCTGACACGTGGCCGCTCTTGGAGACGCCCCGTGTTAGCCATTTTTGAAGGTTTAATAATTCGTTAATTGTAAAAAATTAATCCGCTGCACGTGCAAGGCACGTGCCTCCCGCACAGGTGCCATGCACATGCTCCGCTACACGCCTCTCCCACTGCTGTCACGTGGACGAATCACGGTCGTCCCATCTCAGCCAATCGGACGGCCGCTGGCCTTCTCCTTCCTCCCCCTCCATTCCCAATTGAGCGCCACCTTGGCAAAATATCTGATGCCACATTCCCTCCTTCGCGATCTCCTCCTCATCCCAGATATCCAACCAAATCACGTGCCTATCTCTGATCGCCCTCCGGTCATCAATCCCGATCAAATCCAAGTGATCCCCTCGCTGTCATCGTACCCTGATCCTAATCTAATACCGTCGATTTCCTTCCTTCTTCGGCCAAGTCTCACGCACCCTCCAGCCCTATAAAACCATCGTCGGTCCCTCCATGGAACAACATCCACCGATTACACACGATAAGGACCTCGGTGGTGACAGCTCGGAGCCCCATTCGTCTCCGGCAAGATCAGAGCTTCACAGCTCGTCGCAGCCCCACGACCAAGATCCCCTCATTTGTTGCTGCTTTGCTCCGTTTCCAACGCCATAGAGCCTACGACGACCTCCATCAACAACGCTACACCAACTTCTGCCAAGGCATCACCATCAACGTCCTCAACTCCACCGTCCGTGACTTCATCGGCCATCCAACACTTCAAGCAACGCCAGGAGTATCTTCCATCGACCATCGATCGTCGCAGGAGGAGGAGTCCCTCCACAGCCTTGCCCGCTTCCACGTCGTCGATCAATAGCCAATGAAGACACTCCAAAGACTGCTGGCCCAGCCCAGCCACGGATAGCTTCTTTGTCTCTCTCCGACACGTGCGACCACCATGCGGAGGCCCGAGACCCTTCGCACGTGAGGGGCACGTGTGGGAGGGATCACGTGGTTGGCGTCCTCTTATGGGAGATTAACAGAAACGCCCCTTAAGTTCCGTAGTTTTGCAGACTGCTGCAGCCATCCAAGGGCACATGCATATCATGTGACCCTTGGTAGTTTTTGCAAAGAAACCCCCTACGTATCCCCTATTCACAGAGAAGTCCACAGCCAGAGGTCACATGTTACGTACGTGACCCTCTAGTAAATTTACATAATCACCCCCAGAACTATTGATGGTCGTGGAGTGAAGGGGTGCAAGAGAAGCTAAAAATTAAAAGATCTTGCTTTAAAGATATGTCTAAGGATAGAACAAAGGAAACTATCACAGACTATAAAATAGCGAAGAAGGAAGCAAAGAAGCCTGTAAGCGAAGCTAAGTCAAAAGCTTATGAGGTTTTGTATAAAAATCTCAACTCTAAGGAGGGCCAGAAAGATATATTCAGGATGGTCAAAGCAAGAGAAAGAAAGACCAAAGACCTTTCTCAAGTGAGATGCATTAAGGACGAGGAAGGTCACGTGCTTGTTACTCAGAATGATATAGAGACTAGATGGGAGCAATACTTCCTTAAACTTTTCATTGGAGAAGGAAATAGAGAGATCACTTTGGGTGATCTATCTAGTAGTGAAAGTTACTTGAATCGTGCATGTTATAGACGAATACAAAGAAAAGAAGTAGAGGAGGCTTTGAAGGTTATGAGACCTGGGAAAGGTGTTGGACCGAATGACATCCCTGTAGAAGTATGGAAAGTTTTAGGTGAGCGTGGTTTGACTTGTCTTACGAATCTATTCAATGTTATTTGGCGAAGCAAGAAAATACCTGAAGATTGGAGGAGGAGTATTGTGGTGCCTCTTTATAAGAACAAAGGAGACATTCAAAATTGTTCAAATTACAGAGGTATCAAGCTGATGAGCCACACTATGAAAATTTGGGAACGTGTGATCGAAAGAAGGTTGAGACAAGTTTCCCAAATAAAAGGAAACCAATTCGGATTCATGCCAGGTTGCTCAACTATTGAAGCCATCCATTTGCTGAGGAGAACAATGGAGATTTATAGAACTAAAAGGAAGAATCTCCATATGATCTTTATTGATTTAGGGAAGGCTTATGATTCCGTCCCACGAGAGATACTGTGGAGAGTTTTGGAGAAGAGACAAGTACCTGTCCTATACATTAATCTCATAAAGGATATGTATGATAAGGCTTTATCTTGTGTAAGGACCCCGACGGGGAAGACTGACTATTTTGATATCAACATTGGTTTACATCAAGGTTCAGCTTTGAGTCCATTTCTTTTTATTTTGATTATGGACGAGTTGACAAGCCACATTCAGGATGAGTTACCTTGGTGTAGGTTATTTGCTGATGATATTGTGTTGATTGACGAGACTAGAAATGGAGTAAATGAGAAGCTTGAGGTTTGGAGACATGAATTGGAGACTAAAGGTTTTCGTATAAGTAGGGCTAAGACGATGGAATGCACCTTTGATGGAAGCAATGGTGAAGGAATCGAGGTGAAGATTGGTGACGATAACATTCAGAAGAGAGATTCTTTTAGATATCTGGGATCTATTTTGCAACATGATGGGGAAATTGATGGAGATGTTACTAATAGAATAAATGTAGGCTGGCTAAAGTGGAGAGGAGCCTCCGCTGTTCTCTGTGATAAGAAAAGTCCTTTAAAAATTAAAGGAAAGTTTTACAAAGCAGCTGTGAGACCTGCTATGCTTTATGGTTCTGAATGTTGGCCTGTGAACCATAGACATGTGCAGAGAATGGCTGTAGCAGAAATAAAAATGCTTAGATGGATGTGTGGACATACACGTAAAGATCGGATTCGGAATGATGCAATCAGAAAGAAAGTTGGTGTAGCTCTGATCGAGGATAAGATGCGAGAAAACTGCTTAAGATGGTTTGGTCATTTACAAAGAAGGTCAACTGATGCACCGGTTAGGAGATGCGAGTGGTGGGATGTTGAGCCGGCTAAGAGAGGGCGAGGACGGCCCAAGAAGTGTTGGAAAGAGACTATATGAAGGGATCTTAGTTTTTGGATATAAGTCCGAGATTTATCCAAGATAGATCTGAATGGAGGCGAAGAATCCATGTAGCCGACCCTACTTAATTGTGGGAAAAGGCTTTGTTGTTGTTGTTGTTTACCCCCAGAACTATTGGTATTTACTATTCCTTCCCTTCTACTTCATTTTTATATTTATTTAAATATTGTCATTTGCAGAATTACACCTGTGTTCCCCTTCAATTTTGGACATCTGCGTTGCTATTTTTATTATTTAAAAAACAACATGATGTTCGTCAATTAATTCTCTACATTGTGGCACATGTCTGACATTTTTGTGATCAATGGTTAATTATTAATTAATTTTTTTAAAAAATTGCATACTTTGCCCATTTTGTGCTCTGAAATTCATAACTAATTAATAATTGCTCTAAAAATTACCGCAAATTCACAAATTGTAGAATTAATTGTCTGTTACTAAAAAGAATTGCATTTGCATGTATGGTTTGTCTAGTAAAAATCATTTTGCATATTTCAATATTTGATTTTTATTAGGTATTAAATCTCATAATTTCGAGGATTAGGATTTTTCCTAAGATCGATCACCTAGTGATAGATCTTGGATAATTTTATCTCCTGAAAATAATAGGTTTAATATTTGTTATGATTAAATATTAAAATTTGCATCATTTGCATTCAAAATTTCATAAAAAATTATCTTGCATCTGAAAATTCCAAAAAAGTTATAGTGCATTCTTTTTGTCGTAATTGTCATCATGGCCAAGTTTCATATTTTTTGGACATAATTTGATTGATCTTTACATTTTAGTCTCTAAAATTGGCCAAAGTTGCATTTTGCATCTCAAATTGCATTAAAAAAATTACAAAAAAATCGCATCGAAAACCATACACGAACCATGATAGACAAAATTCCTTAGCCTCCTTGTGTTTGACCTTGGGACTTGCCCAATTAAAATAAACATAAAACCACATTGATTAAAATTGACTAAATTTGTGCGGTTATTTCTTGACTGATTCTGATTGCCCGTCTACAAAGAAACGACACTTTAATTTAAGCGAATGATAATTCATCACGACAAATATTTAATACAGGTAATTCGTGATCCGTTAGTTGACGCCATGGTCGGGGAAGCTAACGGTTTAGTTTTTTATCTAAAAAATTATTTTTGTTCGATTTTTCGCATTCGGGTAGTCTGACCCCAAATTTTCACTGCAATTTACATTTTTTTCTTTGAATATATTTTTATTTTATTTTCAACATTTATTTTCTTGTTTTGATTTTTGAGTCACTCTCTTACACCATCTCTCTTATTTTTCTTGCGAGGTACTCGTCGTACGTGGAGCGGTTTTTCAAAAACCGACACATCTTCACCGACTTCTGAAAAGCCACAATAAATTTAATATTCAATCGAATCGTGAGAGAGCGTAGAGTTTAGGATTTTATTTTCTGAGATTTTTAATTTTTGTAATTAATTGTTCATTTATAGCGGTGTCCGTTTGGACTCTCGTGTGTGTAAAAAGACCTTGAGCTTTTTCTGTGGTGTGTCGTGGTCTGTTTCACTCTCTGGTGAGGGTGGGGCCCGACTTGAGTGGCGCTTAGGATAGACCTGCACATAAGGCTCTTAAAGCATTTAAATTTTTGATTGTGCTGGTAGGACCTAGGGCCACACTTCACTTTAATTGAGACGTGCAGTAGATCATTCAATTTAGTCAAATTCAACTCAATTCTTCCCCGCTAATAAAACTTTCTGCTAGGTGTGGTTTTTCATCAGCTTGCATTCATATAGACTAAATTTTCGAATTCTTGTATTGCATCCCACATGGAGATTGCGAGGAATCACCGTAAATCTTCTATTGGAGCATAACATCATTGTTTTTCATGTGCATTGGATTTTCCCGAATTTCTCCCTCCTGTTTTATAAGATAATTTTAAAGGAAATTAGGACTGGATGGTAGACGTGAATTTGTGCTCACTTTACTCTTCATTGATCCCCTAATAAAATTGGGACTGCTAAATAGAGCCGGTTTTAAATAACCCATAAAATCAAAATTTTTGCGAGAGAGCAACCCCGAACTTGGATTCTTTTATTTGCTTGAGTGAGCGAGAGACGACACTTAAGGTTAAATCCCACCTCTGAAATTTTCATTCAGACTACTGATTCTAAAAATGATTAGCTACTTCTCAGTGAGGATCTACAGGGAGCCAATAAACGATCCAGATTTCCTTAGCAAAGTGGGTGGTTTAAAGGACACTGCGCAAGGCTCCGCCCTTAAGTAACACAGGTAGCCGTTTTACGGTCCGTACTTACAACTATACTGGCTAAAAGTAGGTGCAACGTGTCGTAGGAATTAGGGACGGTCTTTAATAAAATTTGCGGCACCTAACAGCTCTCTAATTACTTTCCAAGATTGTCTTATCACCAGTTAAAATTGAAAAGATAATAGCCGAACTCTTGCGGCTTCATTGTTTGAGTTGGTTAACCCGGGTTTTGATTTGTGTTCGCATTGGTGTGCGTGAACCGATTTCGAAGATCAAAAGCCGCACATTTGTGCCCTCAATCTCCTTGATAAAAAGTTCTTTTGAATATCCCGTGCACTTACATCGAGATTAAGCATGTCGATTCGTCATCAACTTCCTTTGACAATGACATGACAATGGTCCGAGTACCCATCTGATCTATATTATGAAAATGAATTTTTCCCAGTCAGACCCAAATCAATTATATCCTCTCCTTTCAAAAAGCCCCGAATATTTAAAAGAGATTCTGACCCTCGGATGAATTCAGTCTCCTAATTGAATTCCAAGTCATTCCACTCGAATCATCCTACCACCCATGACCACTTACCATCTTGGATTGAACCGTCTTATTCTCAGTTTCTCGTAATGAACCATTTCAAGATCAAATCACTTTTGAGAATCATGATTGGCGGAGAGACCAAAATCGATTATACCAAATGGAGAGGTCCGCACTTAATGATCATCAACGTTGGATTGACCAAGATGATCAAATCCTTATTGACCTACCTGAATAACATGCCTTTAATCAGCCTATACATATAGAGGACCAAATGGATAATATCGACACATATGAACCCTGTATGACTCCATTATTTGAGGATACGATCCATCATGACCATGGAAGTAGACTCTACTCAAAACAACATTACATGCCTGAGTCATGACATGTTGAGTAGAGACCTATAAATTCCTGCAAAATCCTTCCACTAAGCAGTCTCCTTCCACAATTTTTGAGGAGAAATTTTTAGAAAATAATGATCATATATTGGATATTCCAAGAGATTCTCCTCTCAGCACATACAGGAAAATGGAAGATGAGATTATTGAATATCAAATGCAAAAACACACCCTGACTGCTCCCATGATTGATCATGAAATATTTTTGAAGATGATATTTCGAGGATAAATAAGAGATTTGATTTAATGGAGGATAAATTTCAAAAGTTTGCCGGCTGATTAATTTCAATCTCTGGTAGATCAGAAATAAAAATGGACGAGAAAAAGAATGGATCTCATGTTGAAAATCCAGAGGATATTCAGAAACCTAGAGAATGTGTTGACCCTAGGGATGACTCTGACAACAACACTTCTTCATATTACTCCCCTAGGGATGACTATGCCTCTGAGTCTTACTCGGAACATCAGAGCCCCTACTCATCTACAAAAAACACCACATAACCACACCGCACAGAAAATACCAAAAAATAGAAATATTCAAAAACACCCAAAAAATCGAAAATCCAGAACAATTCATAAAAACTGAGACTGAAGAAGATCTGAAGAATTTGGATCATGCTTTACGGGAAGCACTAGAGAAAAGATTGATCTTTGAACTTCCCTTTATATAGGCCATTAAACACTTCCCCGACCTTATGGTATTTATAATGGACAAATTAATGATGAAAAGTCAGGCAGGATTTGAACAAAGACTGAAAGACATATTTTGTCAATGGCCTCCTCCGTGGTGTTGAGGAGAAAAACCAAGATCCGCATAGTGAAGCGGTTACCCAGATTTGACAGTGGAATCAAAGACATGATATTTACCCATGCTCGAATTGATGACGATTCAACAATCAATATCCTCCTGACCACTGTATTTCATCGAGGAAGATATAAGAGATCGTTCAATTAGCTGACCGATCGATAAAGCTGCCGAGAGGAATCATTTCTTTCATCATGACATTCCAAGGTGCTCAACACGATCATTGATATTGAGCATCAAGGAGAATTCACCCAGTCTCCAATTATTCTTATAAAGCCATTCTTAGCATTGGCTAAGGCAATTATTGAGTGAGACTCGGGAAATCAGTTTTATAGCATTGGAAGCACTTCGATCTCAACAAGTCTTTGAGGAGCCACGATTTTATGAGGTAACCCACGAAGTCCTCGACAGCCGTAACCATCAAGCGGTAGAAGAGCCCTACCCTATTGCTACACCTGAGATAACGGTTGTTGATGAGATTATTGGTTTAGAGACTCTCCCTCCTGCTCCATTCCCAGCTGCTCTCACCATGGAAAATCAAATATATGAATCATATGATCCAGAGACTTATGCATGGTCACACCCTAGGTCAGCCTATTCTGACTACCTTGATCACATCAACTGGACAAAGGAATGCTCCAATATCAAATCATTGAGAACGAACATGCAGAGACTCTCCCCACTAATTCAATTTTTGTGGATCTCACAATAGAAGAATGTTTCTTATATGATCCTGAGACATATGCATAGTCGCACCTTGGGTCGACCTACTATGAATACCTTGACCAAATCATTCCAAATAAGGAGTGCACCAACATTAAGAAGATTAAGAACAAGCACGCATGACGAACACCGGCCAAGGAGAAGAATTCCAACGGTTATTCATCTGGAGACTCAAGTGGACCAACAACTTCATGAAACAAAATGACTACTCCTTCATCTAAAATGAAAGTCACGTTTGACCTTTCGGAAGAGGAATCATCTGATGATCCCTCATCAGGTCCGGAAAAGGTAATCTGCATGAGTGAAGTCTGTTCGGCGGTTCTAAAACAATATCTTCGCAAGAATCCAAACTTTGATTCCTGTTGGAAGACTCTCGTTCCTCACTATTACTCATCCAAAGCCAATGCCCCTACTCTCATCAAATAAACTGGAATTATTTCTTATGAGCTATCTGAGATTGGTGCTTCAGAGTATTCATTTGAGGACAAATCACTTGATCCCAAGAAGGAACGAATTTTGAGAAAACAACTAAAGAAATAAAAAGACAAGAATATCTAGAGTGTGTCCACTTTCACATACTATTCCTCTGAGGATAAATCTGATGATGGTTACCTTTCATCTGAATCATACCCTTCATTTAATATCCAACATGACTTCTCATAGGATAACACTGATAATAGATGGGAATCATATGCCTTATCTCCTTCTCATCATTACAATCTCCCACCCTAAGCTCACAAGAAGATCGACTGAAAATCGCCTTAATCATCGGCTACCCATCCTCCCTATCATCCACACCGGTCTCCTTGTACATCTTCTTCCTCTACTTAGGCCAAGGCCTAAGTATAGGGGGAGACTTGTGCCATCTGTACATACCGTTCTCCCTATCTCATGATCACCTCATTTCCACCCTTCTTCCTCAAGGCCTAAGTATAGGGGGAGACCGAAGCCATCTGTACATACCATTCTCCATATCTCATGATTGCCACATTTCCACCCTTCTTCCTTACTTAGGCTGACCAGAGCCTAAGTATAGGGGGAACCAATGCTCATCTGTATATACTCCCCTCATTGACATATCCCAATCGCTTCATTTTTTTATACTTAGACTGTTCACAACCTGAGTATAGGGGGACAGACTGATGTATCTATCTTTTTATTTTTCACTCTCTTACGGTTAGCTCGAGATATGTCTTCTTTACGCTTCTTGTGCATTGAGAACACATCACTCGCTAAGTAAGGAGGGTCTAAATATATACTATGTATATATTTTACCCATATCTCGTTCTTTCGCATAAGTCTATATGTATTTACGGGGCGGGTAACGAACTTGAAATAAAACAAAAAAACAAAAAAACAAAAAAGAAAAAAAGAGATTTGCTACTAACACTGACTGTGTCCAACCATTTTTTTAAAAATGGCTTCTTATTCATTTTTGCATAATAAAAAAAGAAAGAAAGAAAAATCAATCAAAAGTCACAAAAAATGTCTGCAACACACACACACGCCTGCACTTCATCCAGCATTACATTCATTTGCATATGTGAAAAGTATTTGGGTTCTGAACCGAGTTATGAGCAGAAACCAAGAGTGATCTAGACTTGACCTTAATCCACCTAATTTTCAGAGGAACTTCATCGAGAAATAGGATTTTAGAAGCTTCAGGTCTATGACTTAATTCTTTGAGTACCACATGACAATGTGCAACATTTGACTCTTAGTGTCTAACCTGGTCTCTTCATTCTTGGTACAACTATGGAATAAGGAATTAATTTGTACTATCACACTATGCACTTAGCTCAACTCAGACGGGGTGTTGGAAGACTGTGTGAGTTTCTTTTCTGGTAGTGTGGAAATCTAGAGACCAGAGTACGGGTTGAAATAAAGCTTCAGAAAAGGGGTGGACTGCTGGGCACAACTTTTTCTAAGACCCCAAAACATGTACCAAAAAAAGATTCTATATCCATAGGGGCACAACAAGATCCAAGCAGAACCACCAAAAATCCAAATACAAAGAAGCATTATACCAAATAAATATCTGACCAAAAAGGTCTAAGCTTCAAGAAAACCTGCAGATCTTGGTGAATACTCGGCTACACTGGCCAGCTTCACAAGGAGAGGCGACTGCACTATCCACCCTCCCGTTCTTTTCTCCTTCTTCCAACTTCTCTCCCATTTTCATTATGAACACAACGCGGCAGATCTTGGAAGGAAATACTTGACTCCCCGAGGACGAGTTACTGGAGAGGAGATTTGCATGGTAGTCTGGCATTCTAGATGGGAAGAGCTAAAACCATTCACACACATGAGTCGATTGTTCAATGTTCATAGGGTATGCTTTGGGAGGAGGATCGATCTAATATGACGTCTGAGCTGAAACTGTGACAATGATGTGTAGAAGTTGAAGGCTGCTGATTTTAAAATTCTAAGTCTCACAAAAGTTCTGCCACACTAATAATCCAAAGGTTGGGTCTAGATTCATTTTCACTTTCAGTTCATGGACTTGGTATGGAACCCAATCTCATTTCACCTCATGGCATTTTGATGCTCAAGGACGAGCATGGTTTAAGCATAGGGGGATGATGAATCCCAGATTAATCACTCTAAAAGTCATCAATTAGGCTCAAATCCCTCAAAATCATTGGAATTTCTTCATTTATTCTGCATAATTAGCATTCATGCATGTTTTGATAAGAATTGCATTTATCACTCACTTTCACACAAAATAAGAAGCCAAAAATCCCAGCCAAAATTGATGTGTAAATATCCTAACTTCCACGATTTTTAACTCATTCATGCTAACTCCAATTGACCCAGAATCACCTCCACTGTGTACATATCACTAACAAGAATAAATGAAAAATACAAAAAATCACTAACCCAAATAAGTGGACCAAAAACCCAAACCCTAGTTCTAGGATTTCCGGACTGAAACCCTCATATTTTCCTCATCCAGTGTCCGTTTTGATCCTACTCACTTTTGAACTAATGTACATTCAATTACCTTCAAAACAAGACTAAGTTCAATTGAATCGATCTCATACGTGAAAGTCGGGTTTTGAGCCTCTTTTGTACATTTTGTATTTTATCGATTTTGACTAATTATTTTATGTACATAATTGACTCATTTTATTATATTTCTTCTACATTTTTATTCTTTGATAAAGTTTTATTAAAATGCACAAAAATCCAAGTCCAAACTAAGCTTGAAATTAAAGAAATTAACTAAGTCCGAGTCTTCACTAACTGTCTGTACATAAATTGTCTTTTTCATTTTTATTTTCTTTCTTATTTTCTTAATTAATAAAAATGAAAAAAAGGTTAATGTGTAATATTTATCTTTTATTTATCATATTTTATCCGTATTAAATATGACAAAAAAATTATAAAACCCAAAAATCAAGGTATTATATGTACATGGGATACCCTAAAAAATATCACTTTGTGCAAATAATCGATTTTGGTTTTGATATCTTCATGAAAGTTGTAGATCTCATCGAGATGGGAAACTTTCGTGAATAAACTTTTTTGATCTGAAGTCCCTTACTATTTTTAATGCATTTATCTTTTTATTTATTTTCCGAATTTTGTGGGGCTGACACGTGGCAGCTCCTGGACCTACCACATGTCAGCCATGTTTGAGGGTTTTATTATTTGTTTTATAAAAAAATTAAACCACCGCACGTGTAGGGCACATGCCTCCCGCATATGTGCCATGCACTTGCTCCGCTGCACGCCTTTCCCACTATGAGCATGAATGACGGTAGTAAACACACACCCTCCAAGATGTCGGTACTCGAGTATATATCTCCTCCCCTTTGTCATCGGTAACCACGGTAAGCCCCAACTTCTTGGGAACTATGTGCAAGGGGCTCACCCAATTTGAATCGAGGATTAGATAAATGAAACCTGCATCACACCATTTCATGATTTCTTTCATGACGACATCCCAAAGATTTGGATTCACTCTTCTTTAAAATTCGCGGGATGGTTTGGCATCTTCTTCCAGGTAAATGTGGTGTGAACACAATGTAGGGTTTATCCCGCAGAGATCTGATACATGCCAACCAAGCGCCATGTGGTTCCTTTTTAGAACCTTGAGAAGTCGAGATTCTTGCTCCGAAGTCAGCCTGCTGCTGATGATGATTGGATACATGTTTTCTTCACCCGCAAGGAATGCATACTTCAGGCCCGCTGGAAGTGGCTTGAGCTCTAGTTACGATCTGGCCAACTTATTAGTCACTTCAGAAACTGCACTAGTGGTGGGAGGTACTGCATGAACTTTGGTAGAACTACTGCCCTCAGTACTCTATTAAGATTCTGGTAATGTACCGAATAGTTCTGCACTAGGCTCATCATAATTGGGCTGGAGTGAATAATTGGAATCAAATAAGTGCATCACCAAATTGGAGTCTGTCTCCCAAGTATCATCGGAGCATGTGTCGACTGTGCTTTCCAAGTCCTCCTCCAGAGAGAGGATTTCTTGAATCCATGGATCATCCAAAGAGAGTGATGCATCTCTGATTTCTGCAATAAAGTCACAGTCTGTTTCTGGTGCTGCTCGGCTTTCATCAGTCATGACTTTCAGCTCAGTGATCATGTCTATAGTAATTTTCTTTCCGCTTGAGATGAAAGTGATCTTGCCAGACGCATAATCAACCACGTCTTCTGAGGTGCGTAAGAATGGTCGGCCAAGGATGATAGGAGCTTGGAGTAAGTATGTGGGGAGTCCATATCAAGGACTATAAAATCAACTGGGAACTGCATTTCCCGCACCTTTACCAAAACGTCTTCCAAAAGACCTATAGGTCACTTGAGGGATCGGTCAACGAACGGAAGGATCATCCGTGTTTGCATGAGTGGACCTAGCACAAATTCTTGTAGTAGTAACTAGGGCAAAAGGTTGATGGAAGACCCGTTGTCAAGAAGAGTGCGCTTGAAGACTTGATCAAAAATTTCACAACTCATAAGAGATGCTCCTTTGTCCTGTTTCTTCTGTGGGAGATTTCTGATTGCTGCTACAATGGCCATGGTGAGGACGTGCTTCTCAACCTGTCTGCGTCTGTTCTTTCGTGTTGGGTGATGCTTGCTTGTACATGCCTCCTTCAAACCTTTCTTTACAGCTGGCATGTACTCAATGATCTTCATTAGAGGAATCTCAACCGTCAAGTTATTGATGATATACAAAACTCCAGGATCAAATAAGGCACTTTTTTTCTTTGCAATTTTTTTGGATTTTTCTATTGCATCAGGAAAAGGAATATGTACATTACTGGAATCTGTAATAGAGTTATTATTTACAACAAAACCATCATCCACAAAATCTTTTACATCCGGATTACAAAAAGGAGTACACTCTGGAAGCTGAGCCTCTGGTATTGGTGGACGGACAAAAAGTGTGGCCTCCGCTCCGTCGGCTGGCAAGGGATCGGCTATTGTTGGTGGCTCCTCCAATGCTAGCGTGACTTCACTTCGGCGACGATCTTCTTTTTGTTTTTTTTTTATTTTTTTATTCTTTTTGATGATCATGGCGAATGGCAACTAGCATGGCTCCTCCTCCTTCTTCATCACATGTCCCTATTGTTGGCACGGTTGATGCAGAAGATGACAATTCGCCTGAAGCTTTATTGTCCCCCTTGTTGGTGGCAGGCGGAGGCAAGACCCTACCACTAATGAGATTGATATAAATAGATAAAACAATATTACAATCATCTGACTCTACAAGCATAGACGAGATATCACATTCTACCTGCTCATTTCTCTTGAAGGTATTGGGGTTAGCTTCGACCTGTGCCAGAATGGTGGTTTTCGTGGTAATTAGGTCATCCAATTTTCTGGTCATATCTGCTAGGCCTTTGCTGAGCTGGGCGAAGTAATTCAAGGTCGGGTTCATGGGATTCACCTAAGAAGATTCAACGTGCAGACCACGCTGTTGTTGTGTGTGCGGATGCTGGGGCGACAATTGCTGGTTGTGCTGTGGTGGTGGAGGAAGATGAAACTGATTGCGGGATGGAGGAGGATACTGCTGAAACTATTGAGGTGGGGTAGCCGCATAGTAGTGGTATGGCGGTGACTAATGGTACTACGGCTGCTGGTAATGTTTATTATACCTCCATTGATTGGCATACTTGGGAGACTGATGTTACTGTGGTGGTGGCTGTGAGGACTACCCAAAATGACCAACCTGAGGTTGGTAGTACTGCCCGTTGGTTGGTAGATGGACCTACGGTGTACAGTAGGACGGGCCAGCTATGCATCGTTACTCCAAACCCTGTTGACCAGGGGTGGTGATGGGAAGGCTGGATCGGATACCAAAAGAAAGTCTAGCTGGTAAACAACCATCTGCAACTGCGGTTGGCCTTGGTCAAGCACCTGCACGTGGTATATGTGTTGGTCTACCGGTGGCTGTTGGCTTGGTTGAGGCTGATGCGAAGATGCTGGGTCATCTTTATTCTCAGATGGAGCATCTGGAGATGGTGTTGCCAACCAGACAGAGTTGATGGTGCCCATCAGCAGTTCCAACTGCTTGGTGATCTGATCTAGTTTATCGATATTCTGTGTCCTCTTTTCGATGACAACGAGTTTCTCAAGGTCCTATGATCGCTTGTCATCTCTGTTCGCCTCTCGGGACGCTGCCATGTGTACTTGCTTTTGGAGGATCTGGGGATGCTTCTGATATGCCTTGGATGAAGAGAGGGCAGCCTCTCCTTCGGCCATTTCCTCGAAGATCTTCCAGATGACGTCTTCATCCTTTTTTGAAATGTGAGCCCCCACATGTTGCGTCAACGAGCCTTTGAATCTCTACGTTCAAGCCCCCAAAAAGTGTTGGACCAAGCTGGTCCTTGGAATCTCATGGTGAGGTCACTTCTCCTGCAGATCTGTGAACCTCTTCCGAAATTCATGGATGTAATCATGTGCTCCCTAAGAGAAGTTGCTGATTCTTGCTCGCATCTGCTTGAGCCGACCGAGAGGGTAGAAATTGTGCAGAAAAGCGGACTTCAATTCCTCCCAGGTTGTCACAACCTTCCCCAGATGGTTAACCCTGTAGAGGGCTTTGTCTTGTAAGCTGAAGGGGAATGCCGTCATCTTTACACCATCTAAGGGGACATTGGGATAATGAGTAGTTCGATAGATGCGTAAAAACTGTTGCATGTGAATGTAAGTCCCTTCATTGATATTTCCATGGAAAGAATGAAGAAGAGCAAGGAACTGAGGCTTTTGCTCAATGTGAGCACGCACCAGTGGAATGAGGATCCACTCGGTCATATGGTTATCTCTAATATTATATGTTTCTTTCATTATAGGTTTGGGCCTCGCTTGTTCAAGCTCTTCCTCATCATCAAGAGGTCCACCACCTCCTCCTCCTTGTCTGCCTCCTCCTCCCTCTGGTCTATTCATCACATCATTCAACATTTCTTGGAATGTAGTCTATGCTAGGGATTTCTCAATCAACTACTGTTGGATATCTTGGATAGATGCCAATAGCTGTGCATTCACCTAATTTTGATCAGGCATCTCTCCTTGCTTAGGTTGTGGGGGCTGCTGACCCTTTTCTCTTCCTTAAGGTGCCATTTCTGGATCTAAATATGAGGAGATGAATTCCGGGCTAGGATCCGGGGTTTGGTTTGTCTTTTATCTGCAAGATGAGAGAATCCCAATAAGACCACTTAAAATCTATTCCCAACTTCCAAGATGAATTCTAGAATTAAGGTCAATCCCAGAGTGTTGTGAATGAAAAAGGATATGGACTGTAATCGATTTTCATACACAACGGTGAAGGTGGACAAGAGTGGTCCCGGTTTATTGGGTGGTCAAAAGGAAGGGTAGAAGATGAGGAGTCTGTAGATCGACCCGCAGGGTCCGATCAGGTTCTCGAGAATCGCCTCGAATTATTGACGAATTCTAATCCATGGAATCCATGTGGTTGTCGACGGGATCTCGACTAAGCCATCCATGGATCGACTTCGTGAAGCAAGAGGGGGATCAATACTGGAAGAAAGATACAACGGTCAACGACGAATAGAATGGAGTGTAAAATAATATAAATCTCAAACTAAGCGGGGGTCAAAGGGAGAAACACATGACAAACTTTGCGCAAGTGCGTGAGACTCGATCTTTGAACCTTAATGTAGATTCATACAAATATAATACAAACTTAGGTTCACCAATTCACACCATGTGAAGCCGTAAAGATTCGGCTAGTTATTATCTTTTCAGTTCTAGAGTTGTTATTTTAGGCATATCTTGTAACAATTCCTTAGCATGCTAACCCTATAGGAGACAAAGTACTACCAGAAGTGTATCCTGTACTTCTCCTCCTCCTTTGTAACCTGTAGTCTACACTTTTTGAGGTCCTTGTAACCCTTCTTCCCTACCCAACTAAAAAAATTAAGAGAAGAAGCCAATAGGTGAAACACATACTTCAGTTCTTGCTCGGAACGAAATTACCCGTGAGTATGCAAGAACCTACTCGGACGCAAACCGATGAGATAGATACCCCCGTGAAGGCGTGACCTAAGCTCAGTACTTTAGACCATGTCAGTGTTCCATACAAGGCGGGAACTATCATCGCTGACAAGGCCCTACTCGATCACGTATGATACAAGTGCCAATACTTCGGAAATCCAGTCAATACACTAGGCATTTACAAACTGGGATTTGGGCTTTAATCCTTAGTGGGTTGTGCCTCGCTCATGGGAGGGGTTTTGGTCCCCTCCTAAGGTACCTGAAAATAATAAGGGCTCTATGAACCCAAAATAATGATAGTCCATTAGGATATTTAATTAAGGTTAAAGTTCATTTAGTAGTCCATTCGTTTTAAATTTTTGGGTTTTCATTTTTTTTGAATCTATTTCGTACCATCGCCTAACATTTTTGTGGATTTTTATTTAAGTCCTAGGCACTCAAAATCAGAGGGAGATAGCGAAAAAGACGTGCAAGTTGATTCAATGATGGAGATCTCACCATTGAATCTAATGATGCACGCTGAGTTAGAGGAATTACAATGCTTCCCAACTCTCTCCTTGCAATATGTAAAACATAATTTTTAAACCTGTCTCCATGGCAGTGTGCAATCGACAAAATTGCCCTAAACAATAACTGCTATTAATCGTGAAGAACCATATGTTAGCTATTCAGAATCAAATTCTAAAGTCCAATCTTGGAGACGTCTCAGTGGCTGCCACAACATGTCCTGCCAGCATTGTACGACGTCTCTCACGGTGCGTGGGTTTGAAGCTAATTAACCAACAATTATTAATTTGACTAGATCCATACGCAAGAGACTATAGGAATAAGCATTCTTATTAAGGTGTTGACCTAGTTACCGAGTCAAGCAACCTGCATCTAGGGGCTCCATGCACGCAAAA